>WEKX01010463.1:17244-51204 GCA_013390025.1 Pitta sordida
GGTATCTAATTATTCTTTCCTTATATTTCTTCTAGTTTTGGGTTGTCTATTAAACTTCCCCTAAATAGTATATAACTGGGACCTGATTTCCCATAAATTACAGTTACATTTACCTTCAGCTTTTAAATCAAAGACAGTTTTTGCTTGGAACATGCTTTGATGTAAGAGGTGTCAGACTGGAATGGACCACTAGTGATCCATCCACCTTTCCACATTTTTCAGAGGCAAGAAGTCACCTCCTTTCGTATCTCCTCACACAGCTTGATGACATTTGTGACAAGCTTGTCACAAAGATGGTTTGGTTATTGTAATTCAAGGAATTTTATTTTTTTTTACATGAAATTGCCCAACATGCCCTGTACAGAAGCAGCAGTTACAGACAGCAGTAAGGAAATGCAAGGGAAATTCATGCTACCTGTGAATAAAATCCAAAGCTAGTTATACTTCTTCTAAAAATCAATATCATGTGACATTTTATAATGCCCTTTCTAATTTGGTCATTTATCTCACACAGAATCTGGTAGGTGAAATCACCTGTGGTGGGCAGGAGGGCCCATAAAGCCTTTCTTCCAAGATGAATCGCCACTCTTCCACTACCAAACTCTATAGAAAGATATTTTCTCTAACTGGTGTGTACCTCTAGCATGGCCAAAGCCCTTTCCTGATGTTCCCTATCCCCTACAAAGGCTTCATAGGGCAGGTATTGGAGCAACACCCCTTTGAAGATCTCTTGTATACCATGTTGACTTTGCCCATCTGAGGTTTCTTGTAGCTTCAGGAAAGTAGTTAAGGAATGCTTTTCAGGATGAAATGTGTCATGGCAGTTGTGAAGTGTTATCTTTCATCCTGACAGAAATACATAAACACGGACTGTCATTTTCCTTCAGCACCCATTATGTGCTTAGTTAACCTCGTTTTCATAGGCATGGAGAAAATTAATCAGCCGCCTACTCATTTATGCATCCCCTAATTGCACAAGCAGCTGAAGTAGCTGTCACCCAAATTGCCAAAACTGTGTTCCTGGAGCATTTCAAGAAGCCTTTCTAATGAGCATTTCTGATGCTGGTCACATAACTTGCATGAAGACAGAAGTGTGACCGTGACACTTCTGCAAACACATTTGGCTCGGCCACTTTTTAATTAGCGCCTGGAAGCACGGCTTGCCAAATTCTGGCGGCTGCCTCTGAAGAGGCAGTTTTATTAAGGTCAGCATCCAGTCATGTGTGCTGCTGAGAACTCACTGCTTCTTGATTCCCTACTGAAAGTTTGCAAGTCTGCAAGTTTTCTCTGTCCACATCTAGTTGACCAAAAGTGCCTTGTCAGGCAGCTGAGGAAATGAAAGCAGAGCGAGGAAGGCACAGGGTTTCTCATCTCTGCCATCCTTCCCTGAAAATGGTACCTTTTAACTTGCTGGGAGTCACAGCTGTTATTCCCTGATGTTACAACAGCTAAAGCCCTTTTGATATTTCAGCAAATAAAAATGATTTAGTGCCATTTTCTCATACATCATTGGGACTAAGAATATCAACAATACACTGTATAGGACTTGCTTTCTAATGTATGCAAGACACAGGATATTGAAAGCTGAACTTACATATACAATTAAGCCTACAGAGTAAATGCATCCTGTGTGCACATGGGCTATTTATAACTTCTAAATTTGTTTTCTGATAGAAAGTTTAAGGAAAGCGTGTGCAACGTCTCCAAATTGCTTATACTACTACAGCACTGTCTTTAGAAAAGAGTTTGAGGACGGAAAAGGGTCTGTTTCTCAATTTTTATTCTTTATGGATGTCACAGCCAGTTAAAGAATGAGTGAAATGGAAAGATATTGAATCAGACATTTTTGAAGCCTTGCTTTTTGCAGTTCTTTTGACATGTCTTCTTGGGAGACTTTGAAGGACTCTGGAGTTGTTACGATGATTTGTGGATTCCACAAAGAAGTCAGAAAACCTTAGGGATAAAATGTTAGAACAAATGGTTTTATTTCTCCACTGCAGTATGGTCAATGCAGAATAATTAATGTTTGTGAGATTCCTGAAGTACAAGGTATACATTGTGGGCCATACTCACAGAGCAGGTTTTCTTTCCTTTATTTCACAGAGATTTCTGTGAATAACTCAGCAAGTTCAAATGAGAAAACAACTAAATTGCTGGGAAACATAGTATAGCTATGCTGTTGATACAAGCAATTAGTGAAGAAAACTATGTAAAATAATTTTTTGCTCTAAACTGAAGGAAATTGTACAAGAATTTGAGTCTGGAAACAACTGAAAATGTCTTCATGTATTGTTTTACTTGCAGGCCTAGGGGCATGAATACCAAACATAATGGCAAAAGCTCTGAAGTTTCTGTTACTAGAGGCTTTCAAAAACAGTATTGGAAATCAAACTAAATGCAATAGCTTCAGAGAAATGAGAGTTGGCAGCATTTAAGAGACCAAATATCTCTTAGAAGATATTTTGCAAGAATCTGGTCAGATAAAGAAATTCAGGGGAATAGAAATGCGCCCTTGGAGAGAACTTGCATAAGTATGGAAAATTTGAGGTCTGGCCTCTTAGGTAGAAACTGTTAGGGGCTAAATTGCTAGATATGATGTGTGATGTTTAGTTTGCACAACTAAACAGATGGGAGGAAGCAGTAAGCAATTGGGAATAAGGTGAAAAAATAGAAGAGCTATTAAATCTGTGCTCACAAACCGCTGGGAGCAGAACTTGGTACCTGGTAGGTTCCAGCTCTAATCTTCAGCTTGTTAGCCCTTTCTTTTTGCAATGTTTCTATTATTGTGATTTATCAATGAAAACAAAGCAAACCTAAGGTGTTCTGAACTAAAGTTTCATAGTCTTGGCACTTTGAATGTTACTTTTCCAGAGGAAGAGACCAGTAGAAGAGACTCTTTTAGAAAGTCCAGTGTATTTCCAATTCTATTTTCTAGCCTGTCTTCCTTCCCTGTTTGGTCAAGGAAGAGTACTTTCTTGATCAAGTAATGTTTCATTAAAAAAAGTTATAAAACAGCTGAGAGAGCTACTTCCATGGGTCTGTGCAGGGGATGGCTTTATCCAACCATCCTGCTTCTCGCAGCATTGCTGGCATGGGAGGCACAAAACTCTGGCACCTCATGGAGAACAAAATGGCCAGTGGGTGCAGGAAGTGCCAAATGGAGGGGAAATGAAGCCTTGAAAGCTCTGCAAGTTCGGCACCATTTTGAAAGCATCAGTGATGAGCAGCCCCACTATCTATAGGACCTTGCCTTGTTAAGTTTACTGGGAATTTATAACAGAAAAAGAAACAAACTACTATAGGACACACTTTGTCAGAAAGACCCCATCCTTTTATGAAGAATGTTGTGTATGAACATAATCTATTAAACTGCAAATAATCTGACCATTGTTGTCTTAAAGTAAAACATTTTCCCTTTTCTCCCCCTTATAAATACATTTTGACCTCTTTTTTGCCTCCCTTTAAGAGACAAATGAGTTCATGAACTTTATTGATAAACAACATTGCTTCTATCTGGACTTTTGTTTTCCTTTCAAGAGTTTTGCTGAGACATCTGTAGCTGAATCTTCAGGATTTTGGACATATACTATTCAAACTATTCCTTTTTCCTTACTCCTAATATGGCAAAGCCATTCCTACTCAGTCATCCTCATAAACATTTGCATAAAGTGAATTGTGTACTTGAATTGGGACCTCTGACATATCCTGTTTGATATAGTAGACCTCATGAAAACAAAGACAAGGCAGATGGAATTTATGCCTGTCTGGAAATGAAGTCCTTCTCTGCTTCACTCACATAAGCATCACAGTCTGGCAGAGATCAGAACATCTGGGTACTGCCTGTTTTTGAACCAGCTATGACAGAGGAGGAATTCTTTTATAATGCAATTAAGTACAAGTGTGAGAAAACCATATCTGTAAAGTATAAATAATTTCTGAACAGTCCAAGGTATTTTTGGCTATGGTTGTTGATATGAAATGCTACATGCAGATTCTGAAAGTTCCACAAAATATTATGAGTTGGAAGAACACCACTGTCTCCCTGGCAGGAATCAAACCGTGGTCTCCTGTGTGAGAGACAGGGACACTCACCACTGTACTAAAGTGGATTTGTCTGCCTCTAGTGAAAACTCCACCAATGCAAAAAGTGTGAAGGGTGGCTGAGATGATTGAAATGATTTTGATTTACAAGCAATAAAAAAATACCTGAAAAATGGAGGAGACCCACAAAATTGCTTTTTTTTTTTTTTCTAGTACAGGGTTCATAAGCACTTAGATCAGGTCAAGGTACTTTCCATTAAACTCTCAGTTAAAGTGTAAATACTTCTTATGATAACAGCTACAATTCCTGACTCTGGTCTCCCTAGTAAGTGTGCTATGAGACCATATTAAGCCTTACTCTCTTTTCTAGCTCTACAAACCTGTCTTTCTTGGGATGAAAGACTTCTCAATAGGGAGGTGAAGAAACCCCACCACTTTCTTGGTGTTGGCAAATGCATCTGTAAGTGTGATGTGGGCTTGGACAGTATTAGACAGAGGATCCTGAAATGCGCTCATCTTCATGCAGAACAATCCTCTTATCCATTGCTGAAGTGAGTGGATGGTCAAATAGACTGGAAATATTTGATAGAAATTGGTTTAATATATTGAGCTCCTCCCTGCAGTCCAGCCCAGTCCAGTTCAGATACCAGTACTAGGGGAAGCCGCTCAGATGTGTCCAGGAAAAAAAATCTCAAAATATATTTCTTGTGTGATGTGCAACAATAAACACGAGGAAGTACTGAATTCCTTTCATTAAGGATTAATGATATAAATATGATCTATCACAAAAATTCAGTGAAGACAGTAGTGCTTCACAGAGGACTGAAACATTTAGGTCAGGGGATTTTTCTACTGTTATTTTCTAAAGGATAAAAACAATAGCAAGGTGGCCAGCCAGAAAGCCTAGGGGAATCATTCACGTTCAAGGTGTTAGTACTAAAAGGCACAATAGGAAGCAGATGTGCAGAAAAAATAAAAGTGCAGGCAGGAAGGAGTACCTCAGGCTATGACTGTTCCTACTGTTACTAGTTAATGAGAACTCCACAAGGAGTTACTGATTTAATTACAGCTTGCAGGCAACATGTTAGCTTATCTTTTTTGAATTATGTATTGGAAGTGTATGTAGCAAATGTGGGCTTTTGCATGGTTCAACATCTAACAAGGGGGGAGGAGACCTTTGATATTAAAAATATTCAGCTTGAAGGTGGCATGTTGCCATTTGTCTAGGGAAGAGCAAAATGCTTTGTGACAATGTATGTCATGACACGAGATGGTAGCTGAGTATAGCTCAGGGATTTGCCCTGTGTTTGTAAGGTCAACTGCTAGGGCTGAATTAGGGTTACCCTAATTAATTTCTCTGTCTGTGTCTAAGCATTCTAGCAAATATGGCAGGTTCTAGATCGAGATACACTGAAATTATTACCAGGCCTAAAAAAATACTTTGAGTATCTTTTAGTATGTTTGAGTATTTCTTAGTATTTTCAGGTCATTCCCAAGCTTATATGAATCAATGATTGTTGCTGGAATAGGGCGAAATACTTGACATTTAAGCTGAAGAATGGATGTTAAAGCCATGTTTGCAGCCATTTTAGAAGCCATTTCTATATTCAGATAACAAAAAAATAAATAAATTTAGTTTAGAAGGATATTACAGGAAATGTAACCCAGAGATTTTCCGTAGTTTCTGCTTCTCTCACTGACCTGATTCAAAAAAGGAGACAGTGGAAGAGTAAAAAAACCAGTAAATCTGGTGATATTAAATGGTCTCCTGAATGCAAAAGATGCTATTAGGAACATTAAAGTAAATTTATGTAGAGCTCCTGTGTGTCAGGACTCAAATTTTTCCAAAAACGTTATTGTTCAACCGGATGTGTCAGAAACTAAACTGAGCATAATTCAATGCCAAGAAACTGATGGTAAAGAGCATCTAGCACTATATATCATTGAGAAATCATTCCAGAGGGGATAAATATATGCAACGATTGGAAACAAAAAACCTAAATTTCTCTATAAAATAGGTTTAAGAAGCACTTTTATGTTATTTCTAGCAAAAATTCATCATAGTAAAAGATTAGGGGTTCTCAGTATGAATGAATATAAAGAGGAAAAATAAACATATTAAATAGTTTCAATGCCAGGCAGTGTGTCACAGCAGTAGCATAGTGTTGGGCACATATTTGGGTGGGCATCCCTGGCACAGAAGAGTATTTATCTCCACGTTTTTGTCAATTATGGAAGTCCCCTACTGATGCATGTATCCGATTTTTTTTTTCCCTTCCATGTGCAGACAGATTTTAGAGCCTGGTTAAGAGATTTCCGTGTCAGGATTTTTCTGACATTCGTTCCAATTCGGGCCAAGATGGAAAAGCTGGAGGGAAGAAACACCCTTCCAGGCAAGAGGCATTTAGGGTGTTACAGAGGCTTCCCTTCCAGTGTTTTGCTTTGTTCCCTTAATATAAGAAAGATGGAGGACAGCTCAGACCCACTCATCCTATTTGTCACTCTAATTAAATATTTGTTGCCTTGGTACTGCACAACTCAAAGAGACCCTTGGGTGTTTTTCATATGTGCACTGGGCTGAGCTGGTTGCTCTCCTGCCCTCCTACACATTCCAAAACCCCTAGACATGTAAGTGACTTTTATAATTCTATACATACACTGTGAATTCAACTTGGGCACCAACAAACAGATTTTAGTTTGTTGGCAGCATCATATTAATATATTTATGAGTTTAAACTTAGAAATATAAATATATGTTGGCAGTTTATGAAGCTATCTAAGGTGATTGAAAAGTTACTATTAGTTCTCACTGATCACAGAATCACAGAGTGGTTTGGGTTAGAGGGGACCAATAAGGGTCACCTAGTCCAGCCTCACCAAAATGAGCAGGGACATCTTCAACTAGACCAGATTGCCCAGGACCTCTGCATTCTTACATTGGACCTTTTATGCTGAACAAACCCCAGATATAGTCTCAAGATCATTGAATAAAAGTATAGCATGTAGACAGGTAATAGGGAGCTGTAACTGAACAGTCTAATTCATAGGACACAATATCACACTGGAGATAATTTTCATTTTAGTTATCTCCAGCAGGAGAAAATGTTTTTCTGGATTTTTTTTTTGTTTGAATTACATTTATTTAGAAGAGAAATGATCCTAAATGATGTTTCCATTGTCAAAAGTTAGACATTATAATCCCCAAATAAACATCTAGACAGCCAAATTTTTGTAAGGATTTTAAAACTCAGGCAACAAACTGCTTCCTCTCTATAGATGAAATGAATCAAGATTGCTATGTTTCTCATAACTTCATTTTGGTGATCCCTCCTGTAAAACAAAGCAAATTGCAAAGGACCAAGTTCCCAAGCCAGCTGATGCTCCCTGTGGATGTTGTGCCATAGAGTTCAGCTGGTAATTTCTCCCTTTGCTTAAACTGATTAAATGAATGAGGGTTTAAACTGTATATTTGCCCTAGAATTTCATCTAATTCCACTCTCATTGCAGCACAACATTTAAACATAAAATAAAATTGTAAACTCAATCTTTCCAAGTCTATAACTTGTTGACATTGAACCTCACACAGTCCTTACACCGTCTGCTTGGGACAACATGGCGCTATTAGATCAACAATACCAGCTGTTTTTTTAATTCTCTTGGGAGCCAACATTTAAATAAAGCTAAATATTAGGTCTGTGCTTAGATCTGTTCTATAAATATTGTCATTAATTTTGGAGACATTTGTCTTGAGGATTTTTTTACATTTAATTTTTATTGTTGATCTTTACAATCTTGCGTTTGTCATTGTTTTTTAAGGTACTCATAATAAGTGTTTTGTTTAACATACTTTTGTAGTGCAATTTTTCTCTCATGATGAGATGTTTCTAATAGGCTTTGGGGTTTATTTGCTTTGCCCCGTCGTAATTTTAATTACAGACCCACATACTATATGTCACTGAGTACGTTAAAAAGAGCAAGGGGCTGAGACATGGAAGGATTTGGTATCACTTGCCTTTTTCTGCATGTCTTAGTGGTGGTTTTTGACCCCCCCAAAACTCTTTATGTCCCTTATGTCTGTGATCTGAAGTGTAATGGTCTTTTAAACAGGCAGCAAGGATCACAGAATGATTTGGCCTGAAAGAGACCTTAAGAATCATTCAGTTCCAATGCCCCTGCCATGGGCAGGGACATCTGTCACTGGACCAAGTTGGCAAAGTCCCATCCAACCTGGTCTTGAACACTTCTAAGGATGGGGAATTCACAGCTTCTCTGGGTAATCTGTGCCAGTGACTCACCACCATCGCTGTGAGGAATTTCTTCCTAATATCTAATCTAAATCTCCTGCGTCTCGGCTTAAAGTCATCACTACTGTCCTGCTCTACATGCCCTTGCATAAAGTTGTTCTCCATCTCTCCTGTAGCTCCTTCACATACCTGAAAGTGCTATAAAATCCCCCTGGATCCTTCTCTAGGCTGAAAGATCCTGTCTCTCCCAGCCATGGGATGTTTTCTCTCAGTAGTAGGCATAGTAATTGAGTATGACAACATGAAGACGCCAAAAGGTTAATTAGCATTTACCCACAGCAGACCAGACATTTTCACAGTACAGCTGCTGATATATCCAGTACTATTTGTCCTTTAACACAGCATGTACATGGATAGTATTTCTATTACAGAATTATATCAGACCATCGAGGTCCCAGAGAAACCATAGCAGTGCCTTCCTGCCATTGTGCACCAGGAAGGGCTGGCCAAGCGCCTGCAATTTCCCTGCTTCAGTTCTCTAAAGCAGTATTTTTAAACAACTGGAGCAACAGGAATAGAAAGTTGCTCCTCCACAACACAGGAACAACTGCTGAGCTAAGGGGCCAGCGGATCCCCACTGGAGCATCCCCAAGCCTGGAGTCACAGTATACTGATATCCACACCTGCCTCATTAGTGGTATAATCCAACGTACTTATTTCACTGAAGTAGAAAACCAAGCCCTCCTTCATGAATGAGAGCTCTTCAAGAGTGAACACCTCAGGCTGGAAGCATTAAGATCCTTCTGTGCAAATCAATGAGAAAATCAGAGGCAAAATTAATTATTCAGCCCTTGCATCCCTTCACATGTTGTTTGGTCCAGGACGTGTGAAGGGATGAAGCTTTGGCTTCACATGCCACAGTGAGCTACTATTCCCCAGCACTCAAATACTGTCTGTCTGTGCTGTTTCCTGGAAGATTAGGTTATCATTTTAGGCTGGAAGGTTATAATTTGCAGGACTTCACCAGATAAAACTGGGTTTTGTTTGTTTCTGTGTAAACAGAGAACATGGATAAGACTTAACCACAGAAAACAGCATAATTTTCAAAGTATTAAGGAGGGATAAAAGACTAGCTTCTCAAGCTGGTGATTTTCTAAGCCTGATATTCCCAACATTTATACCACTGCAAATCCACAGGAATTGTACCCACATTGATTTTCTATCAAATGCAGTGAGACACACCATTCTTAGAAAGCTATGAATCTATGGGGTAAAAATTGTCAGGGAAAGGGCACCAAAAAGAGATGTACAGGGCTTGAGGTAAAAGCAAAAAAAGTTAAAAAATAAAACCTGTGTGTTGGGTGATATGAAATATTAAATACCTCAATTTATACCCATGGGTTAAAAGGAGCAGTGTACTCAGCCTACCTCAAATACCTGTGCAACTCCTCTGGAAACAGTGATGAGTTTCACTATGTAAAGCAGATATGCATAAAATTTGATATCAGATTTTACAACACATTAGAATAATCAAGGAGTTTCTGCTAGTGATTTTATTGACTGCCAAATAATTCTGGAATATATGCAGCATTTCACAGTCCAGTTAGAGAAATGGATTTATCAAGTTTATTTTTGCTTGTGTTATTAAAAATAGAATTAAAAATAACTGGGTGTTTTATTGGATTTTGTCAGGTAAAATCATGATTAATTAGAAGATATTCTGAATACATCTTATTACAGAAAAATGCAGTTGTACACTGATGCTCATTTTCAGGCAACTTTTCTCCATGTACATACATTTCGGATCCATTTTTCATGAGTGTTGAGAGTACAAAAAGGAAAGAAATAATGACAAAACTGTTTTTACCAGACTGCTCCCTCTGTGTTAGAGGGAAATTTTACCATCCCTTTCCATGCAAAGGGTGGTGAAAGCCTCTCAGCCAGACACAGTGGGTCTTTGGAGAGGAGTTGCATGTTCCTGCCTTGGAAAAGCACCTACAACACTGTGGACACTCTGGAAAATAAATGTCTAATACTTATTTTGTTATTTGGTCAGGCTTTTGGGGGAAAAATATTTCATGCCCTGAACCTTTTGTTTCTCAAACTCTTTCAATCACAGCCTATTGTCTGTCACATTTGTGGAAAGAGGTTCCAAAGGGCTTTGGCAAAGATTCCTAGAAAAACTATTTTCAAGTTTTAAAAATCTTCTCTAGGAACACCCTGAGCTGCTTGCAGCAGGCCTTTGAGGCTTTATAGAGTCTTGTTTTTGTGATGCTTAAGCTTTGGGAAAAGAAGCCGAAAATATCTGTCTAATGAACAGCATCCAAGATTTAATGACAACTCAGATTAGACATTGCAATTAAATCCTTAGCCAGAAAAATCCATGCTAAGTCTCTGACCAGTATCAGCAACAACAGGAAAAAGCTTTTCCTCTGTGTACCTCCCACACTTTAACTTGGGAAAGGCTTTTACTGGTGAAGCTGAAGTGGGGTTTAACACTACAGGCTAGAGCAAAAAGAGTGTCATGAAGGTAGGCCGATAAATCAGACAATTTATCCCAGCTGAGGATTTGGCTCCTAATACACTGTTAGTTTAACAGAGACATACTAAAATAATAAAAGTCGGTGAATCAACAATCTTCACAGCAAACCAAGTAGTTTTGGTCACAGAAAGTTCAATCCCCATAAGAAGTCCTCTTTCTCCAAACATTTGGACATCATCTCTGTCTGCTGTGTCTTTTTGAGTTTCCTCTTTCTAATTCTTCCTAAATTACTGCATGGAGCTACTTCCGTGTGTCAGAGCCAGTGCTGAGCAGCAGCTGTAGTCAGGACACACCAGCTGATGTAGGCAGGGAAGAAGAAAGCTGATGTTAAGAGGACACTCTTCTCTGGTTGTTCGAAAAAAACCTCTTGAGTTCCTGAAAACTTCAATGCTTCCCACCCCAAAACAGTGTCATATAACCAAATAAGTATTTTTTAATAGAAATTACCTTGTTTGTGTTGCAGGAGTAGTCTGCAAGTAAATGGCTTACTGGGGGACTGACAGCATTGGCAGGCAGCAGACCTGGGTGTTCTGCTGTGGCTGTCTGAAAGCTGACTTTTTGAAAGTTGACTGCCTTCTCCTGAGTAAGATTTATCTCAGGAAATAACCTCAATAAACATCTCCAATGCTTTTTACTGATTGGTAATTCAGATATGTAGGTCTTGGGAGAAAACTTTCTTAATTAGTGTTTGGAAGTATGTAATAAAAATTTACTGGAGAAGTATTGGGAAAGTAAGAGGATATGCTCATAATCAGAATTCTTCTCCCATTATTTCCACATTTTTTGGCTTATATGTAATTGTTGGGTTCTGTGGGTGAAATTAATGATACTTTTGTGAGAAGGCAAAAAAATCCAGCTAATTTTAACATAAAAATCATAAGGTGTCCCCTTTCACTCTATTATTTTCAGTAGCTTATCAATTTTAATGAAAATATCTTTGATGGATAAAGGAAACTATCTGGCAGCTAAAACTGGAGGAAGTTGACAGTGAATACATGAGTAGGAAAGAGTCATATGTTCCATAGCTCTTCAACCAGTGACCATATCTGCTAAATTTGTGTTACATCAGAGCTGATAAAATTGTTGAGTTGTTCTGCTGAGGGTCTTGAAGTCAACTCATGAACGCCGCATGTAGAGACCTTTTTTCATGTTAGCCAGACAGAAACATTACATTTACTGTTGCTGTAACTTAAATCCATCTGTCCTGACCCACTGAAATGATGCTTAAATATGGCCTGTATTTAAAACAATAAACTGTATGTATGTATGTATTTACTGTATATATTATACAGAAAAAAATGTAGGGATTATGACTGCTAAATCCAGATACGTATTATACTGGTTTATGGAGCTACAGTACTGCATACTTTTAAGAAAGCTTATGTGGGAATTAATTATATATGTTTCTGAAGTCAACTAAAATAATAGCCATGACAATGGATTTTCTCACAAAACTTGCCTTGTCATCCCCCTGACATATTCTGTTACCAAATTACATGAGCCTTATATAGAGCATTCTTCCTCATGTTTCATCTATTTTTTTAAAAAATATGATTTACTCAGAACTAATGTGAGCTATGAGTTTTACTTATGGCTAATGAAAGAAGCAGAGCGGGAAGAAAACAAGTGTTGCTTTTCCATAATTGCTTCATATATTGAAATTTTTAGAGAAAATCAAAGCAATATCTTGTCAGATACAAGTGCAGAAATGGCTACACCAGGTTCTCCTGAAAACAGAAATATTTGTTAGAGATTTCCTCACAGCTTTCTACTTTGCTGTGGTTTTCATATATAAACAGTGGCCAGATGATACTTAACTGTGACTCATGAAACGACAAGTACCATCCCTTTGTCTTTCCTAAACAAAGCTCTTTGTGTAGTGCAAAGAGCCAGGTGACCAAGCTCTCATGATATTATTGAATTTTAAGTATTATTGGCAGAGGAATACCACAAGAAGAGCTGTGTAGAAAAAAATCTTCCTTGGGTAATGATATGCGTTGTCTTTCAACTAATGATAAAGCTAGTAAAAGCTGAAAATCACTACTTTTCCAAACCAGTCCTAAAACCTACACTAGCAATGGAGAGACCAGCCATCCCGACAGAATTCCTTGACTCACGTTATTAACAGAGCTGTGATATCTAAATAAACCTGCATTTGAACGCCTGTCAGCTACACCAGAGACCATCCCTATGTTTGTATCAGTCCCACACTAGAGTTGCAAATGCCAGATGGGAATGTGGCAGACAGTGAGCAGTCGGGGAGGTGTGAAGGCCACCCCTACTCTCTGGGGGACACTAAATGCATTCAATGTGCCACAGAGCCAAGGGATTAATCTTGGGATTTATTGGTTTTGCAGTGATGAGTGAATGCAGTGGGGAAATGATGAGCAGAAAAACACCCAGAGCAATTAAAGTCATAGGACTGCGCGTACACGAAATACGATCACAACTGTCCAGCCTACACCTTCCCCCAAATAAATAAAACTGATTTCCAAGTTAGAGATGGGAGCCAAGAAGTTGTGGAGAGGGTGAAAAAAACCCCAACCAAACCAAAAAGCAAGCATCCCTTCCCTTCCATCTGGGCATGGGATTTATATCCATAATCTCTGAGGAAACCAGCTAAGAGAAGGATGCATTTTTCATCTCTCTCCTGCCCTGAGAACTGTAATTGTGGTGGAAGTTCCTGCCCACTTTCACGTGGGAACAGAAAGCGAGTTCCACCAAAAACTAAGGAGCCTTTTCTTCAGTATTCCCTAGAGACTAGAAATGATGGAACAAGTAAAGCCCCAGCAGGTTTTTTTATTTCTGTTGGAATGTGGGAAACGAAGCTTTTAGGTACATATTGTGAAATCTCAGCTCCTTCTACCCAATGAACTTAGAAAAATTTATTGTATGAAGAGATGATATTGAGGTTCGGTTTTATTTGTATTCAAAGATCTGGTTTTGAACTTGGCAGAATAAATTTTTGCAGGGTTTGGCTGTTCTTGCAGAACCTAATCCAAAGCCCATTGAAGTCAGGACAAATCTCTCCCTAGACTCCAGTGAATTCTGGGTCAGACCCCTACAGTAACATTGATTCTGATTGTTGCAGAGGTTGAGATTTTATTACTGTAATCAACATAAAGTATGTCTGGATTTTCTTTTGGATATTTCCCTCTTTCTTTTGCATAGAGTTCAAGAAATAATAATATTTACTTTTCCCAGGGAAAATGTTTATTTATCACTATACAAAATTATGAAGTATAATTATTGTTATATAAAGTTATGGGCAAATTCGTGAAAGACTGTGCTCAAAGTTCTGTACATTTGTCTTGTTTAATTTCTTCATCTTTCCTGATGTTTATTCCATTTTTACGTTACAAGACATGTAGTTTTTAATTCCTTTTCCAGAGGAAGATTTTCTCCCAGAAAGGAAAATAATATGAATAGAGATTACAACAGACTTCACCCAGGCTGGACTCCTACTTCTGCATGTAATTCTTGCTGTAGTTTTATTAACACTAATAGTGGTGACTATTACATTCAATGCATGGCTGTTATGCTATCACTGGTTATAAAGCCATATAGAGTCATTTTGATGCCATGTTAGAATTTATACCGTGGCAAAGACCACAAGCAGGTGGTCCATCCATCGTAAGAAAAATAGTCTCTTTCTGCAACACTAACAGGTTTTTTAATGCCCCACAGTAATTGATGTTTACATATTTGTTTCCAGGACTTTGTGGAGCTCTAGCAACCAACAACTTAACTTTTAAGAATTTTTATTTAACCTAATCTTAAACCCCCCCACATTTGACTGATTAGTCTTTTTTTTTATTGCTTTTGCATCTTTTTTTTAAAGTTCTGTATTTGTGAGTTAGTTATCAAGCTTAACTACCAAGAACTCTACTACAAGATTTTATTTATTTTCTTTTATTTGGATATAAAATTAATCATTTTCTGCATTTAGGGTTTAAATCTGCTTAGGCAACATTCAAATCCCTGACCCTTCTACTATGTGACTCCAATAAGCATGGCTTTAACATTTTGAGGTTTGCAATTTCAAACCCAAAATCATTAAACAGGCAGTTTTGGGAGGAATGAGTTTGTGGAAACTGTATGTGTTCTTTGGTGTTACAATTATGATAGGAAGAAATATTCTGTACCTAGAATGACAAATTTATGTAGGTGAAATTGCTGTGTTCCTAATATTTTTGGTAAGAAAGGTGAGATGATTTTATACCCAGTAGTTTATCCCCAAGATTACTTTCAGAAGAAAGAGAGACAGAGGATTAAGTCTTGTGGAGCTCAAGGAGTGATGGATGGTGCTGTTATAAATTCAAATCACCCAACCCTTGATTTATTCAGGAATTTTCAAGACTATGGCAATATATACTTCTAATTTCCACTGAGGATGAATTTGGTGAAAGGAATGAGAAATTATTTGCTAAAATATAAGCTGGAATGAGGCAGTGGATGCCAATGTTAACACTCTTAAAGAAGAGTTGTTTCCTGAATTAGACTGCGGAGCAAGGAGGACTTTCGCTGGTGAACTGCCAGAGCTGCTGACAGATAACGTCCATACAGGAGGGCTGGTTGGTTTGATTAAAAGCTGGTGATGAGAGCTTTCACTGCCAGTCCTACCAGAGCCCCTGCCCTCCCCAGCAGCCTCCTGGCTGAGGACACAGCAGCTTCCACAGAAAGAGGCCATGAGTATTCCCCTATCCCTTCTGGCTCCTCACACGTTTAGGGAAAAGAAATTATGGTTTACATCTGCAGCAACATGAAAAATGACAGTTTATTTGATGGAAGGCATTCAATTAGCTCAGGGCTTTACATTTCAAAAGACACCTGAGTTATAAAGAGTCTGTGCAGCTGAATATCAACATAATCCTCAGCTCCAAATATAATAATATGAGCGTGAATAGCACTTTTCAGATGAGAAGCTGACATGGCTTGAAGATATTAACAAATTCCCTCACATACAGAGGCAGGAAGCATTATTGTTGCATTTGGGATTTGGGGAAGATTGAAATACCAAGGAGTTAGTTTGTTCAAGATGGCAGGGGGAACCACTGGCAGGGCAGAATAAGGCCATGAGGACTGTGCCTGTATTGCTCAACCCTTGCTGCTTATTCTTTCCTAGTCTTTCACAGCATGTCTTTGATTAAATAGAAAATCCACTTTCTCACATGTCAGACTCTAATAAGGGTGATGTGAGGTATGGGGTGACCCTTGCTGACCAGTAGATTAGTGTTATGTATGACCCAGACTGTTAAATATATTTAATTTACAACTTTGTAAAGTAAGTACAAAATGAGCATAAGGCACCATGACCACAGTATTTTCTCTTGTTACTCAATGAGGTGGAAGACAAGGTCAGTCTCTTTTAGAATTGCAGTTGGTTTTTAGAAATTGTCTTATTTTTTATCACTGCTGTGAGGTATACCTATAAAGCCAACTTAATCACACTGGAATTTCAACTCTGAATCCGCCTTAAAATCTTTACATTTTCATTAAACTCTCACTCTTAAGGAACAGGAAGTCTAAACTGTGGTGAACTTTCTAGACTGTTGTATTGGGCTTCTCTCAGACCTGTTCAGCTGGTGGCTCTATGATTGATATCTGCATGTAAAGAAAAGAAAACAGGTGGTGCCAAGTCTGAGCTCAACCTGCCTTAGTTTGGGAAGAAAGACTAGAAAAACAGAAATCCAGGGAGTGAACACCCTGTTGCTGTCAGTGTTTAAGCTGCAGAGATTATGGCCAGCCTCTGTGCCAAAGCCTCAGGACCACAGCTTGATCTTACTTTAAAAAATTTCTAAATGCACAAGGGCAGTGCATTGGTCTAAATTTCTGGCTCACCTATAGTTTCTTATGGAATTCATCAGCAAATGGAGCATCAGGAGCACAAGTCTGATGAGGAGCAGCTTAGGGAGCTTGTGGGGCTTGGTCTGGAGAAAAGGAGGCACAGAGGTACCCTCTCATTTTCATCATCTACCAGGTGGGAGTCAGTCTCTTCTCCCAAGTAACAAGAGATAGCATGAGAAGAAGCAGCCTCAAGCTGCACTGGGGAGGTTTGGACAATATGAGGAAAAAATTCTTCAGTGAAAGGGTAGTCAGGCATTGGATCAGGGAAGTGGTGGAGTAGCCATCTCTGGAAGCTCTGGATTTTCCCATCATGTTGGTAAAATGGTTTAGTGGTGGGCTTGGCAGTGCTGCGTTAACATTTGGACTCGATGATCTTCAGGCTCTTTTCACACCTCTACAATTCTATGAGTCTGTGAGCAAATGTTAATTAATTCATAGGTATGTACTATATGTGAATATAGGCATATACATATGAGCTGGGGGTGTTCAGCCTGGAGAAGAGGAGGCTCAGAGGAGATCTCACCACTCTACAACTATCTGAAAAGAGGTTGTATCTGGGTGAGGGTCAGACTTTTCTCCCAGGCAACCAGTGACAGGATGAGAGAACACAGTCTCAAGCTGCAGCAGATGGGGTTTAGATTGGACATTATGAGGAATTTATTCACAGAAAGAGTGACTGGCCATTGGAATGGGCTGCCCAGGAAGATGGTGGAGTCACTGCCACCGGAAATGTTTAAGGAAAGATTGGATGTAACACCTAGGGTCATGCTGTAGTTAACATGGTGGTTTGGTCACAGGTTGGACTCAATAATCTCAGAGGTCTTTTCCAACTTAATTGATTCTGTGACTTTGTGAATAAATGTATGGACACAGATTTGTACAAGGATTTTCTACAGCCTTCCAAGACTAAATTTAGGGTGTGTTGACTTGATGTGCATCAAAATTTAACAAACAGTATGTTTGGACTTTGCAAGAATGTTGCCTTTATGACAGTTGTATGTTAAATGAAATTTAGCTGGTTAATTTTATTTCCATTTACAATGCAGAGAAGGGTGATGGCAAGTAGTATTTTCTTGATGGAAAAATTCAAATAGTTTGGGAAAACATGAATTTCTAGGCTTTGAGAATCTGTTTACAGACTGTGGGGAATATAAAATTACATGCATTTATTGAAAGGGTCTTGATGAAGTCTTTTTGAAAGGCTCTGAATTTAAGAACCAGAGTCTTTTGTGACTTGACCTCCCAATAGCAACTTATTTTGCAAAAGGAAAGAAATGTTAAATGCTATGACTGCTAAACTGGGAACTTAGCTCAGTTAACATCAGGTTTATGAGCCAGGATGGAGGTAAATGGCCAAACCCAATCAACACCCCATTAATCCAAGGATGATCAAGTAACATTGCATTTGGCAAAGCCACAAATAACCATGTAATAACATTGTAATTCTATGGTAATTTCTTACGCATGGTTATTGATGCCCTGTAAAAAAATGTGTTACCAATAATCCCATATTACCTCTCTGCTCTTAAATACAAGATCACTGACAGACCATGACTTTTTAATGTACTTTCAGTCTCAAACAGAAATCTTATACAATGGTTATGAAAATGAACCTTAGTGAGTGACCCTCTTTGCTCTTCTTTATTTTTTTCCTCAGAACATGTAAGAAACATTTACATCAGCGAGACATTAGACAGTTTGTGGGTAATTAGACTTAATTTCTATTTAGCATTTCCTTCCCGCTTTTCATCTACCTACTTAAAATTAGAGCATTTGACAAAGAGCTGGATTTCACAGGCTGTTCTCTTTTTCAAGGGAGGACCTAGTTATGAGGCACGTGATGACTGTGCTAGGATTCAAACCACTCCAAAACCAACCAAATGCCGCAATACTGTGCTGTGCACCTACAGCTTGTTTTGAGCATCAGTAACTGATGAATTGGTTAGAAAAACTGGATGTTCTCATTCAAACCTGCTACTGTGAAGATACCTAGAAACCAGCTGAGTGCCAGAAAGACTTGTCAGAACAGGGAAAGCAGGAACTGAGACTTGCCTGTGACTAGTGTCATGCTAGGTTTGTGTCTCTCAACATTGGACTTTATTGGACTATAAATTACTGTAATTTTTAATATAAAGTTTTCTCTTCTCCCTGTTTGCAAAGAAACCTGTATTCCTCCATAAAAAACAGTTACTGTTTTTCTGTTGGAGAAACGGGTCTTTGTTTACAGTAGATCTCAGTTATATTCTACATATTTTTATTGTAGCGTTATAGAATGATTTGGTTTGGTTTGGAAAGAACCTTAAAGATCATCTCTTTTCAATCCCCCTGCCATGGGCAGGCACACCTTCCATAGACAAGGTTTTGCAATGTCTTTTTTTTTCCAGTTTATTTTTATTAGAAAAGATTAATCAAAATAAATAAATAAGTAAATAAATATATATAAATTGTAAATTCTAACTTGAATCTTACTGTTAATGTTACAAAACATTTGGAACTGAATTTAACCTGTATTTCAGGGCTAGTCTTCTTGTCTTGGTAAACCAGACTGGAAAAAATGGAGTCAAATTTGTATTTGGCAGTTTATATGTATCTCTATTTAGGGATATCAAATGAATTAGCCATATGGCCATAGAAAGCTTGATCTTGAGCTATTAAAATAGATGAGGAATTTTGCTATTGATGGCAAAGAAGGCAAGATCAGGCACACAGGCAAAAAACATACTCTGTTCCCACAGCTGAGACAGGTCTGACAATGTGCTGAGCACCTGAGAGCATCTCCCACTGTTCAGCGTTGCCTGGGCTCCCCCCTTCCATAAATCTACAGTCTGAGGCAAGGAAATGTTCACACACTCAAAATATCACTGTCTTCTTTTGCTTATGTGTGGTTCTGAGATTGTGAGGGTTAGTTTTATGTCTCTATTTCATGAGAGCTGGTGTGTTTTGTACAATAGAGTAGCAAAATTTAAGGGCAGTTATAATCATTCCTTGACAGAGTTGATGTGTAACTGAGGTTTTGTAACATTCTCCAAGAAGCTGTTGAGGACAAGACTGGCTCAGCCTTTCTAGAAAAACAAACAACTGAAAAAGTGTTACAAGATGGAAGAGTAATCTCAAAAATAGTAACTGTCTTCTATGCAGAAAAGAAAGCAGAGAATCCAGCAATCCAGCAACATCACCAACTTCATATTCCTTTTGGCCTGACTGGAATTAGCATCTGACTTAGGCTTCCTTTCACCAACTGTGATTGTCAGGTAAACAGACCAAAGGGGAAACAGAGACATCTGCACCTACAAATAGCAGGGTTCCACTGGCCCATAACCCTGCTGGAAGCCACGTTTACTGGGCTGTGCTGGGTGCTAATGAATGAGAGCAATGTCTCTGTCTCTGGCTTGACACAATGTTCTTCAAACTACACTTCTGACTTTAATTAGCTTTTAGAAGTCTATTTATGTATTCCATGTACAGCTGTGGAGCACAAGGAATCGTGCGGTTTCTGTGACCTCTTGTTGCTCCTTGCAGTGTTTTCTCTGATGTTGCCTTTCTGCCATTTCTCTCACCCCATGTTATCACGAGCGTTATTCACATCCCTTAAAGGCACAGCTTGAGATGCAAAAGTTATTATATGTTTCACAAGATATTCTGTACCTCTTAGAAAACCACAAAGTCACTTTCCGTGTGGCTGATTGGGATGTAGCTGGTGTTGTCCATGGCATCAACCCCTGTTGATCCTCAGAGGTGTGAGCAGCATTCATTCCTTATTAGACAGCTTTTGGCTTGGGCACTGGCAGACCAGAGGATGTCACACACCTTGTAAGCTCTGCTTACAAAATATTCTACTACAGCCACTGTGGTAGAAATTAAGGGTGAACTTCAAGGTTTCTCTGATCCATATTTGATCTGCAATGTACAAGTAGCACAGCAGAGCAGGTGTAAATTCTGGTCACTTTGTATAAAACTATTATGTATATAAAAACAATGTTCTTGCAAAGTTAGGTTGTGAAGATGTGTCAAGAAGGGAATTTTAAACTTAGAGTTTATTATGATTTATATTAAAGGGTTGGATAAAGAAAGATTCTGTATGGCTCAAGATTACATGCCAAGCTTTCAAACATGCAATGAAGATGCAAAATTAAAAATCTACTTTCCATGCTAATTGTTAAGCTCATAGAGTCATTTGGATTTGCTAAGTCCATTTGCATTTCTGATTGGCAGTAGGATCATTTACTGGCAAGATTACTACTGGCAGCAGCACTCATTGTTTTTTCTGCAGCTTCCATGCCTTTTGCATGATAATCCCTGCCTCTGCCCCTGAAAATTCAAATTTTCCCATATAGAATTATAGGTGATCTCTTGTACATTAGTACATACAGCACATTTTCTGCTTGGCAATTAGGTGGAAATTACAAAATACACTTTTTGAAAATTGTGTTTAATGAGGAGAGAAAATAACCAGAAGTGTACTGTTTATGTTCATAAACCACCTCTCACTGTGATGAGTATACCTGGGTATAAGAGTATAGAAAAAGTTCTTAGCCCTACATGATTTAGCATTAACTCCCAGACACTTCCAGGCTGTGAAGTGCTAATTTCAAGCCTTTTGATTTGACACAATTCACTTCAACATGAGGAGGCGAGTGCAGAGAGAAAAAGCACCAACCCCCTTGGAAGGGTCGTCATTCCAGCATGCCAGAAGCCTCATTGTTCTCCTTCCCAGAGAGACTGGAAGCTGTAGTGACCCCAAAGCAGTCCTTTTGGAAAGGGAAAACTGCTTTGCAATAATAATTATTCCTGGAGTTCAAGAGAGTAAACCTTCCCCCGAAAGAAATCAAATGATTAAAAATTTGCACAACAGCTGGCTGGACTTGAATGAAGATGTCAATTACACAGATAAGGAAGAAAGAGATGGTGCCTTCAAATGTTCCAAGGGAGGGCTACATATAAATGTGTTTGGGTTCTGTAAAAATAGATCTCCACTGGCACAGCTAGTGTTTCTCTTTTGTGTGTCATTCCTGCCTTAAATGCCTTCAGTTATTTGAATAACCATGGATTTCTCTAAATGAATACGCACTCCTGTTACCTTTTCAAAGTATCTGAAAGCTTGATCTAAAACATTACTTGATCTCTCCGTTCTTCTCAGCCAAGTCAGCTGTTGTTCTCAGACGAATCAGGGTTTTGTTCTTAATTTTGAACACCATAGGCTCATCCACCATCTTCCCGGACGAGAAGGGACAACTTATTTATTTGGTTATATGACAGACCTTCCTGCAGTTAAAGGGATGGTCCATGCCCCCAAACAACTTTTTTGGCTGAAAATATCAGTTTACAGCTGAAACTTGAAATAAAGGATAGCTTTCGGAACACAATTTAAAAAAATCCAACAAACCAGTAAAGGTTGGTTTTGTACATTTTGCCTTGTAAGGATTTGTGATCCTTTGATCAGTGACTATGATGAATGTGTGAAGAGTGTATTTCCACTAAAAATTAAAATTTTTGATCTTGTGTTTGCTAATACTGCTTGCACCTCTGAGTGTGTCAAAGTTGCAATGCAGAATCCATTGAATCATCAACGCTTATGCATTGATCAGGACAAAGCTCTGCATGAGAAGAGGGAAAAGGAGATTTGAGGCTATTTATACAGTGTTCCACTCTTTCCTTTAATTATGTCAGCTTTGTCTGTGGCACAGCATGGGGTTGATAGCAGACCTCCCCCCCTCAAGACCATTCAATCACTCAAGGATGAGTGATTTCTGTATTACAGCATTTCTCAGTGTAAAACTCACGGAAATATGAATGGTGCATGATATCCAAAAGAAACTGGATTCTCAGTGTCATTTCAAGGAAGATTTTTTTGTGCGAGGGTAGTGGCTTTGAGCAGTCTCACGTCTCGCAGCTCAGGTAAAGGGAAGGGCTCTGCACATGGGATTTTCTGTGGGATTCTCTGAAGCTCAGAATTCCCAAATAAGAAACCAATCTTCAAATCATACACCCGGTTACCAGCTGGCAAATAGGAAATGATGATATCATCTAATTCAATCCAATTGATATCTTGTATCATATTTTTCGTAGTGCATTTTCACAGACAAATGATCTTGTCAATGAAGTTGTCTTCCAGAGGGAACCTGGTTACTTTCTATGGTCTATGAATGCACTGTATTGACTCTGATATTTGTATTTAAAAGTGTGTGTTTGGAAATGCTTAAGTGCCTTTTAGACTCTTTTTCCTCATTTTGCCTACTACACTTCTTCTGTTGTGGTTTGACCCTGGCTGGATGCCAGAGATTCACCCACAACCTCTCCTGGAGGAAGAAAAAAAAAAGGGAAATAAAACTGGTCACAGGAAAAAGCAAGGCAAATTACCAGAGAAAGAATATAAAGGATTTATTTATTAACTAACAAGATCAGAGCTTGATGTGAGAAGCATCATTTAAAAGGCAACATTTTCCCCCACCCCTCCTTCTCTTACAACAGATCTCATATTCCCTTTTTCAACCAGTACACAAGGGGGAACATGGGCAGGGAATAAGCCAGGCAAGTTGGTATTTCTGAACAGATCTGGGGTGGGAACCATCTTTCTGCCCTTCCATAAAGTTCTCTCACACTCTCTCTCTCTCTCTCTCTCTCACGAGAGGAAAAGTCTTTCATGACCCTTTCCCAAGTGAGATCTCGACCCAGGGACACAGTTCTTCCTTTTTCTGTTGTCCGAGAGTCACAGCCAGGATGCAGCCTTTTAAGTACTGGCCTTTTGCTGCATCATAATGAGCCCATCCCAAAGTACATAGTTCAGATCCTACCACAATGCAATTTTGTCACAAAACATCTGTCCAAAAGGATCTCTGCCAAGCTCAGCTCTGATGGCTAAGTGTTTCTGGGCTCCTAAAAACATCTGCAGCTTTTTGCACCATGATTCTCCATCTTCAGTCGAGGCCTCAGATGGATTCTACACCACTGGTCCCCCTCTCTCTCGCCATAGGTTTGCACCATGTTCTGTCCGTTTCACGAGCAGCAGCGGGATGCCTGGAAAAACATTCCTACCCCTTCTCCAGTAGGCCTGGGGGGGCCTTCAGTCTTCCAGCCTCCCCACACAGGCTCTGTTCCGGCACGCTACATCTTGGTACTAAGTTTTTTTAAAATTCTCTCCCAAATATGATTATTCACAGAGGCATCCCTATCTCTATAACCTTGAATGCCATGGCAGCGACTGAGGCCCAGGCAAGAGCTGAGCTGTTAACCGCCTCACTGCCAGAGCAGCAAAAAACCTAAACATATTTGACCTCTTCTTTCAGGCTGACGACACCAGAAAGAGAGGACATGGCCTTAAGCTATGCCAGGGGAGGTTTAGACTGAATGTTAGGAAGAGGTTCTTCACAGAGAGAAGAACTCATTGGAATGGACTGCTCAGGGAGGTGGTGGAGTCACCGTCCCTGGAGGTGTTTAAGAGAAGACTCGATGAGGAGCTTAGAGACATGGTCTAGCTGAGGGTATTGGGCTGGATGGTCCTGTGGGTCCCTCCTGGCTCAGAGTGGCCTGTGCGCCTGTGAGGGAACTAGGTTTATGTTCACCACTCTGGGGTGTGCATTCGATCTCTGTATGGGTGTTAGATGGTGCGTTGGACTAGATGATCCTTGTGGGTCTCTTCCAACTCGTAGTATTCTGTGATTCTGTGATATAAAAGTAATTCCCCAAAATTGACTGTGCAATTCCACACACACACACAAACTAAAAATAAAAATAGAGGTTAAAGCTAAAGGACTTTAGGGAGTCATGATCTCTACAGGTCACACCAACTCAGCTGTTGCCACTGTCCTTGGTCATCCCAAAATGCTTATGGTTTTTTTGCTGTTACCATAGAATTGCTAATGAAGAGATTCTCATCCCTTAAAACACACAGATGTGGGACTGAGCAGCTCCCTCTACTGAGCTTTATCCTGCAGTGCATAACATTTCTGTTAAGCACTGAGTTTGTGCGGTTGATAGCGAGTACGTAATCCTTCAAATGGTCATATCTTCACAGCAATGATACCTGGATCTCTTTGAGTACCACATGCTTTTCTGGGCTAGTACCAATATTCAGGCCTTTAACTATCACTGTGATTGTCATCACTCAACAGACAATATCTTTCTTGGATTATGTTCTTCTGCTCCCTGCTGGGAAAACAACCTTTTGAATTTCGTTCACGTTGTCATTGGTCTTATGAAGGATCTGTTCCTGAAAGGAAATGTGGACTAAAAAAAAACTGTGACGGAGATCCAAATTTCATACCCATCAAACTGTAAGTTAGGTAAAATAGATGCTTTTTTCTAATTTTTGACTTTCTATTTTTGTACACTTCTTGCAAGGATGTTAAACATCAGAAGTACCGTGTTCTCAAGCCCTCTTAGCATAACATGACTGTCATGAGTTAACCCACATGGACATGGACCTGGTTTTCTTTGTGAATTTTTTCCATTTTCTCCCGAGATGGGGGTGGAGTGGCAGCACGATTTTTCCCCCCCAGCCCCCTCCTCACCGCTGTGGGGTGGCGGCACGTCTTTTCCCCTCCAGCCCCTCTCCTCGCCACTGCTGGAGTGATGCTGGCGGCGGAGGCACACAGGAGAGGTGGTGCTGGCGGCGCAGCCATGTGGGGGAGGGCGGGGGTCTGGAGGTTGCCCCGATGATGACACGAAACACCTGCACTCCCGGAAGACAGAGGAGACTAGCAGTTCGGAGTGTCACTTCATTAGATGGAGGAGAGAACTACCAGAGGTGGGATGGCGGGAACCTTCAAAAAGCCCGAGGGTGAAAGGAATCACTCTCTTCCTCCTCACTTCACTCCAGGAGTCTCTGCTGCTCCAGACATTCCTCCCAGCTGATCTTAAGAACATCGGCATCCATCCTTCCTTGATGACAGCCGGCGGACGTCGCTACCGTTTTTTCTACCCGTATTTTGTTGTTGTTTGGGACTTTCGGTTTCTTTGGGGGGATTGGTGTTTTGGGTGGGATTTGGGGTTGAGGGATTTCTCCGTCATGCTGGGAGTGGGTTTCATCGTGTGGGGGAGGGGGAAGCTTTGGTTGTTTATGTTCCCCACTGTTGATATCAGTTGCACTCAAATTACTTTCTCATTTTACATTTCCTGTTCCCTTTCTCTTTTGTCTTGTAAATAAATCCTGTTACATCTCTAACGATCTCCTGTCCAAGGAGTGGTAAATAACCCTTTATTTGTCCTAAACCAAGACAATGACTTAGGTTGGAAATTCCTAAAACATTGCTGAAATAGTACTGAATATTGCTGAAAATATTACCTGTACTGATACTCAAGCAAATTCTGCTCATGGATGGTCTTCAACTGATGTGGAAAATTAAGTCTGTGTGAATGGCAGAGATGTGTGTACGGAAAATAAATTCACCTGGGAAATGAAGAGAATAGAGTTCGGATTTGTATTTGTTATCAGCTGGAAATATTATTAGAATATCTGACTCTATTAAGTGCTTCTGTCTTAAGAAAACTAACATACTGACTCAGAGCAGATGAAGGTGATGGAATAGCAATTCTTGGTTGGGTTCATGATACTGCATGTGTATACAGGATAGCATTTTTGGTTTTGTGTGCATGACACATTCCTAAACTGTAATTGCTAGATTTTCCAAGTTTTCCTAGCTGCCAAATCCCCCACTGTGACTCTAGCAGTGTTTTGCATTAGCTGTACTGAACAGTAAATATTATAAAGAAAATAACCAGCAATGAGTATTCTGCTAATGCATTTAAACCACTAACACCCTGAAATTACTTTTGACCAGTTGTTTGTGGCCCCAGATTTTAGGGCCATTTATAATAGAATCCAATCTATCTTTTGTTGTAGTTATTACTCTTGGTTCACCAGGCACTGCAAACTGATAGCTTTTTTATCTTCCCGCACCATACTGCAAAATTTAAACTGTTAACATCTCTCCTTTGTTACTTGTTTAGCACATTGAATACTGAAGCTGCTCTTACAGCACTGGAACCTCGAAAACATAACACAAAAGAGAAACAAATGTTTCCTGCTCTACTGAATAAAATAAGAACAACAGAAATCGGTTGACATAGTCACCACTGAAAGAATACACTGCATAAAAGGAAGTTTATCAAAATGAATGAACACCAATGCTTGGCAGCATCCCAGACTTTAAAATTAAACAGTAACTTAATTTTCTTTTGAAAGAATGGAGAGATAAAACTGAAATTATTCTTCCTGCAATTAAGAACACTAAACTTCTTACGTGCTCTTAAGGCTTCTAAAAACTCATAAAAATGAATATTTCTTGTTACACTTTTTATTTTTTAAAGAGACAGCATGTGCAGCATTAGTTTATTGGAATGCTTCTATTGTTATTTAATTTAGGGCTGAGTACTGAATACTCAAATAAGTTACAATGTTTAGAACTTGAAATAAGGCTACTTCAGGTGCATGAAAAACAAAATAAGAAATACTAAAACTCCTGTCTAAACAAGTATGTAATGTAAGATTTCTTCAGAACTTCTTATCACAGAATCACAGAATCACAGAATCAGTAAGGTTGGAAAAGACCATAGAGATCATCAAGTCCAACCTATCACCTATTACCTACTCTAATCTAATCAAACCTGTTACCTAACCTGTTGTCATCCTGTATATATATCCTATATATATCTATATCTATCTATCTATCTATCTATATATATCCATATATATCTATATATCTATATATCTATATATATATATATTATAATACTAAGATGACCTAGAAAAGTTCAAAAGATCATGATACCGAATACCAAAGGCCTCTTCATGATTGGCTGCAACAATGTTGAATAATTTTGACTGAGAAAGTTGTGATGAGAGTTGGGGATTGTTAAATGAATACATTGTATGAGTAACGGAAGGGCTATGAGTTAATATCAGACAACAAACAGGTTTTGAAGTACTGACTAGATTTGCTCACAAAAAATTACTCATTTCTGGGCTCTTTAAATCAGCTCTTTACAGAGATCAGGAAGTATTCCGTGGATATACACAATGAGCTTGGAGAAACAATTTTGGATTAGGAAGATTGATTTGGTAATGACAGGGCTTGCTGAGGATCAGAGAAGTGGTTTTAGTAATGAAGACAGGCTTGGGGGTTGGAGAAAGAATACAGAGAAGTAAAGGTATACTCAAAGGAAGACAGAAAATGAGAAGGATTAGACCAGCAAGACATGAAGAGAGTTCCTTCTGTGGAGCTGTGTGAAATGCCTATTGGGCATGCACAGCACTTTCCTTTCAGTTCTTTGGATTCCACCTGACCAAAGTGCTGCAGAGGATGCACTAGCTGAGAGAGCTCACAGCTCAGGAAGGGTCTGCAATTCTCATGCTTGAAACACATAGTCAGTTTGGAAGTAACAATTTGCTGAGAATGAGAAAGAAAAGTGCTCTTACCACATAGGCACCTCATGGAAGTTTTAATTCATCCTTCAGACCTTTTTGCAACAGATAGAGAATACAACAGGGTTTGCTATGTCTCTGTTTCCAAAACATTCTTTCTGGAATGAGGATTTGTCCTACAAAAGCAAAACAAATAAAACAGTCTACAATTTTTCCCAGTTGACTGTGATACAGGAAAATGTGAAAGTCAGATCTTCCTCTGTTCAGGAGGCAGAAAACAAGAAGAGTTCTTTGTTTGTTGTACTGTATTGGGAACCACAAATCTTAGTGAATACACAGAAAGGCAGAGTGTTCATGACGCTGCGTACTTACTTTCCTCCACTGTGAGTTTGTTCCTATTGTCTGAAATTACATTTCTTTCCCACTAGGTTGAAACAGCAAGGAGAGGAATAGAACTTCATCAAGCTGAAGTGAGAAATGGTTTGCAGTTCAGCTGGGAATTGGCAATCCTGAGTCTAATACTCTCTTTCAAGGTATTCTAAGTTTAGGAGAGCTACTTGCTTCATATTTATATAATGCTCTGCAAGCACTATACTGTTTCAACAAATCAGGCCAGTTAAGTGTTCTGTTGTAGGCTGTGGATGTCACTTTCCACAAAAGAATATATAAATAATTTGCATCATCCAGACACAGAGAACTGCAGTGGTGGCTCTCTCCCCTCGCTCTTATTTTTTATTATTTTGTTATGTGATCTCTGTGCTGAACAAGTGTATCATTAACTTTTAATTAAGTGCTGTGCTGCCCAAGTCACGGTGTGTGCCAAATGACTTTAGGCAAAGCATATGCCCAAAATGCTGTGCTCAAACTCTCTCTCTTTTTTAAAACAATGTTACATCCTCAATGTATTACTACTTTTCTGTGCTCTGGGAGAGTTCTTGTGTATGTGGTTGCCGATTTCCAGCTCAGTTCCTGCTGGCCCTGGATGCTGCAATGGAGTTTGCTGTATAAGGTGAACTCAGGCAATGCTGTGCACGTCTCAGGGCATTTCTTCATCTGCTCAGAGGTCAAGAAAGTGTTGGCCTTCGTATCTCAGATTCCCTCGTGTTACCTGATGCACCACATCTTGAGGACAGTCTCTTCTGAGGCTGACATGTGCTTGTGCCAGCTACAGCACCGCTGTTTTCTGCAACCTGCAGGAAAAAAAGATTTAGGCTGGGTTAATCAAGCAGTCAGTTCTTCATCTGGAATGAATGCCAGGATGGCAGTGAGACTTTACATGCCAATATCTGCTGATAATGAAATAACATTAGAAAAGCAAAAGGCAAGGTTTAAGACTGAAGAAGAGCCTGACTAAAAAATAAGCTTTGCAAACAGAACAAATATTTGCGGTTTGTAAAGCAGCAAGAAAAGACAGAGCTGCCATTTAAGAAAACATTTATAATGCAACTGGATGACACTGTGACAGATTAAACATTTTCATCCTGGAAGAAAACTTCACTAGCTGGCCAGAATTAAGTAAAGATTTTGCAAATGTAAATATTTTGCATATATTCCAGTGCTACGCTTTGAGGGAAGTTCAGGTGTTAACTGAGATATGATTTAAGGTGGCTCTGATATCATGAACATGTCATGTGGCAAGTGACAAAGGAATTTTTAAAATTGTGTAGTTAGAACAAGAAGAAATGAAGAAAATTATACACCACCTTTATGTCATGTTGGTTTTGGTTATTTTTGTAATACCTCTAGCTGCACTAAAAATACTTTTATCTAGGGGAACAAAAAAGCAAGCAGGTTTGATTAGTACAGTGTAGTTAGTGGTCATGAGTTTTTCACAGCCTGGAGCACTACATGAAAATAATGAATGCAGCTAAATTTTCTTATGGCATTAACCAGCTAAGTCTGCCTTTTGTCCTTATGCTATGAGGGGCAGTAGTGTATGTGCGTGCAAACACCAGCAATGCCAGAGTGTGTTACTGAGAGCAGCTGTGGAAACCTATTTCTGGAGAAGGCAAAGTCAGAAATGTCATTCTGGAGTACTGGAATATAATCCTGCTGTTTCGCATTCTGGCTTGTGATCTAAAATGGCAATCACCAATAAGTTTGAGTTCCTTGGGGGAATAAATTTTCATGTTAAACATCACACAAAGTAGATTGGTTAATGCTTTTATTCATATGCAAAAGGAGAGGATTTAAATAAGAAGTTAGGAGAGCTTTACTGTGGGTATTCTCTCCACACATTCAACACAACCCCTTTTTCCTGTATTTAAAAGCAGGGTTCTTTATGCTCTGTTCTACTTCTTTACATGTTCGTCTTTCACTGAAAGTCAGATAGTTCCAGGTTTGAGTACAGTGCTCAGATCAAAGGTACATTTAGTCTATGGGAAGCATGGAGATATTCCTGCAGTTTCACAACCTACCAGAGAATTCACAGACAGCAGGACTTTTCCTCTGCTGAGAGGACACTTGATATATTTGAATGTACCTTTTTAATTATGTCATCAGTATGAGATCAAGAGAAATCTTAATAAGGTATGGTATTACTTGGAAATTTTTTATTTGGCTCATTGGATATGAAAGGTCTGGAAGTGAATGGATTCATCATATGCCTCCCCTTAAGCCTACTGGGAAGAGCTCTTATAGAAAAACTCCTGATTTCTGTACTTCATGTTTATTCCATAAGAAAATCCCGATGAGATTTTATGGGAGGTCTAGGAATTTGTATATACCTCTCAAAATGAAAATGAAAGGTAGGAAGATTACACAAGCACATATCACACCTTGGTAAGCCCAGCAGGGACATTTTGGAGGTCTGAAATGGAAATACAAAATAACTTTGCCCCTCATATGCAGCAAATTGCTCAAAATGGCTTGTAGAAAGCAAAATTGTGAAACTCACAAAGCTGAGACCAAGCTCACACATAATATGATGAAGCTCTTTCCAGAATCCTCACTCACTCTTCTTGTTCCTATGCAAATTTCTGACATGAGTTTTAATAATTTCAGGAAGAATAAGCCGTGAATATTTTGAGATTAAAAACAGGGGCTAAAAAGCTGGGACTTAGTAAACAAATAGGATAGGAGATCTAAAAGGGAAGATGTAAACAATTCACATTCATAGTGAAACCGGAAGCCTTCCCACAATGTCTGGGGCTTTTTCATGGCTCATTTGAACACACTGGAGTCCCACTCAGTAAAATATAAATTCCCCAAATGAGTTTGATATGTGTTAGACATGCTTTGAGTGCTGAAGGTACGTGGTACAAAACTTCTCATTCAGTGTGTATATCTTTGTGTTCCAGTTCCTTGGTGTATGACAGGAATTTTTCCAGTAGTATTGAATTTGCTTTTCCCCAACATGGCCTATAAAGATTTGCAAACATAATAAATGGTTGCTTTCACAACAAATATTTTGGCTTGTATCCTGTGTAATCTGTGAAACACCACAGCACAGTGATTTCCCTCAAGTCCACACAGCACAACAATAAATCAGTAAAAATCTAATGCACTCTTTGCAAAGATGGAATGTGCTGTAATTTCTTTTTAATCAGAGGTACACATTAGCCTTAAGTCTTACACTGAATACAGAGTAAAACTTACAAAAGTCTTCATGTAGCTGAAGTTCTTTTTCTATTGTTTTCATTGAGGTTTTTTTCCCAGAGTCTGGTAGTTCTGAAGCAATGGTGACAGCACAGAAGAGAATGAAACCTCTGCTATATATTTTTCCTTTAAACTGTATTTGAAAGATTCGTTGAATCTGAGTTCTGTTAAAGGAACCTGCCTTTCTTTCCCCTTTGGAGAGCATAAGACAACTGAATGGTTTGTCTAGTTTGTCTGTAATAGTATGTGCAGGATTTTTCAGTTAGACACTGTTTTATTTCAGAAACATCCAACTTTATTTCCTACTTAACAGAGAAGACAGAGGCAAGAACCCCTGCATCAAGTGTTTAAATGGCTTGAATTTCTGAAATTTGCATTTCCTCTCATCCAAAAAGTGCTGCAGATGCTTGGTCCAAAAACTTTTAAAGCCTGCTGTTTTTAAACAGTCATACAGAAGTGCCAACTGTCAGAGTTATGATTTTGCTAAGAAGAAATACTGACTAATCCCATTTATTTCAGCATGACTTTTTCTCTCACATACTAAATCTTACTCTTTGTATGCCCAGACAGTATCAGGATAACACAGAATCAAAGAAAGGTTAAGGCTGGAACATCTGAGATCATCAAGTCTGACCCATAAGCCAGCACTACCATGTTCACCACTGCACCATATCTTAAATACGATGTTTACATGTCTTTGAACAATATGTGCATTCAAAGTGTTTCTGAAAGCCCCCATGGCACTAGAAGAGGGCAGAAAGCTGCATGTTATCCCACCTTATCATGGTCGGCTTTCTACATTCTCCCACTTGTTCAAACGCTTCCTCTGGGTAGGGGAAGTGTGTCTTTTTGGAGGTGATCTTCTTTCAAATGGAACAGCCCTCTGAGACCACATGATTGCTGTTGAGTTGCCTAATTGGAAGTGATTTGGTCTTGCTAATTACTTGCTTGGTTGTTTTGTTTTCAGCTGTCTGTCCACAATGTTTAACATCGGCCATCATCGGGACATTGTTTTTGCAGCTCCCTCAAATTCTCTTTTAAGTGATGTCTAAACTTCAAACTGTTTTCCTTGCAGGCAGGTCTGCAGAGATTTACTGGAATCATGGGAACCACAACCAGTCAGCAGGAGAGAGGAAAAGGCCCTATTATTGGCTCTGTCAGGAAAACTCTGCTTCTAATTAAATTCTGCTTAATATTTATTAATCCAGTGCAGTGGGCTTGATTGAGCTGCTTATCAGTTTGGGGGAGCCTCATTACTTCAATTTTGAAGTGAAATCTGTTTTAGAGCAGAGACAACTCAGCAGGACCTTTTATTGAAATATTTGGTCTGCTTAATAACGGGTGGCTACTTGTTAATTATTGGGATGAGGAAACAGGGCTCATTATTGGGATAAGTAGTCATGTCATCCCAATATTTCTCACATCAGTTCATTGAAAAAGTCAAGTAAGACAGAGAAAAAACAGAAAAGTTCATGCAAGCTCTAAATTTTCCAGTGAAATAAGTATTTTTTCACTTTAGAGTAAGTAAATTTTTTTTTATTAAAAAAGAATTAAAAGTTCTGTTTCCTTTTAATTCATATAAAGACATTAATACTCCTACCAAATCTACCAACAATGAAAAATAAAGTAGAAAAAGTTTTACATTTGGAATCAACCTATAAAAACCTAAAAACATATCTCTGGTAACTTGTTAAGGCAAATACAAGTAAAAGACTTAGCCAATTTGAAAACACTGTCAGATTTGGTTCAAAAAAAGAGGAAAGGTGAACATCATTGGAGCAAATGCCTAGTGTTCCTTGAGAGCCTTGTTTAGGTTTTGCAGCCAAATTGAAAGGAATATTGGGATGATTTCGGAACACTACTGGAATTGTGGCACCCCTTAGATACTTGTTAAATCGGGTGATTTCTTTTCATCATCTTGTAACTATTATCTAGTTGTAACTATTATGTATTATATATTATGTCGTGACCAGACCTTGTACAAAATCAAAAGTAGGGTCATTTCTATTTAAAAATACAGAGTTGTCCAGTGATTTTTTTTTTGTTTATTTGTTTCTTAGTTGTATGTTTCTCCACTCCATTGGAATGGATAGAATTGCTCAGTACAGTAGGTGGTGATCATTTTATGAAGAATCTCTTCACCGTCACTCGCTACTTGTCATTCTTGCTGTACTGGAAATTACCTGTTTTCATCCTTTTCAGACTTTTTAGAAAGAGTTTTCCAGTTTTCACAGAAAGGTAACTCCATGTCTTTCCTGCTATCGATGTAATATCACAAGTCAAACACCATTTTATAAGTGCTCTAGCTTCCCCCCCCCCCCCCCCCCCTC
>WEKX01010463.1:51242-73069 GCA_013390025.1 Pitta sordida
GTATAAACATTTCCAGCAGAAGTACATATAATAGAGGTTTGTTTGCCAAGTAGTTTTATTTTTCTCTTTGGCTGTGACCCTCAGAAAATGTTTAAACAGCAATGTAAAAATAAATGAATAGATTTTCTTCATTACTGTTTTCTTTCCCTGCAAGAGTATGTGCCTGAGGGACAAAGGGTATAGAAAAAATTAATAGGGAAATTTTAGTGGGAGCCCCTTGTTAAATATTGGCAGTACATCACTGTACTGGAGAAAAATGAAAGCTGGTGCCCATGTAGCTATGCCTGATAACTGATTGTGAGACGCCTTCAAGGCTGCAATTTATCTTCAAGAAATGTAATAATTAGATCTGTGTAAGCTTGGGCTGTCTCTCTTCAGTAAAGAGGCAGATATGATTTCAGTATTCAATTCCTGTGAGGTCATCAGTGACCCAGAAATCTATTCAGCCTGTCTGTGTTAACTTGGCTTCCAAGAATGAGAAGGAAGAATAAATCTATTCCTAACAATATTAGAGAAGAACTGAATCCCTACTGTTTATTTGAACACACACAGAAAGAAAAACCAAAATTCCTTGGTACTGCCATGACATCACAAGTCTCAGCAAAGTGCCTACCAGACTGTTGTGCTGCCCACACACTCACACTTAACCTGTCTGCTTTCCTAAATCTTAACTCCTCTCTTATTCACAAAAATAACTTGCAGCAAGTTCAGCGATATTAACACATACCTCTTAACTCCTGGGCACCATCAACACCTACACTGGCCAGATATTTCTAAAGTATAAATGAGTAGTTATTCAACATTTTCCAAATATCTTTTTATCCTTTTTTTTTTTTCCCAGTAAGAAAAGTTTTACTGAGAGAAAACTCTTCCCATGGGGGAAGTAGTATAAAAACACACCAATCTGGGGTGTTTTTAAGTATAGATTTACATGTAAAAGGTTATCATCTATCACCATCTCAAAGCTCCTGTTTCAGTGAAACAAGGTGTTACATAAGACTTGAATAATTTCGTCAGCCACAAAGAGGAAAATCAGTAGGTGTGTATGTGACCTATCCAAACTACTTTTCATTTATTACATGTGGGTAGCACAGCCACAGAGCAGTCCAGGAACGATCTTTCTGGGTCCCTTCCAAATCAGGTGATTCTATGATTCGCGGGAGCACAGACAGGCAGACACAGAGCTGAAACTCCAGGGTACAGCTCCTGCCCATAAATCACAAGTATTGCCTAGAGAAGCTGTGGATGATGCCGCATTCCTGGAAGTGTTCAAGTCTAGGTTGAATAGGTGTTGGAGCAATCTGCTCTAGTAGAAGGTGTCCATGTCCATGGCTGGGGATTTGGAACTAGATGGTCTCTAAGGTCCCTTCCAACCCAAACCATTCAGTGATTCTGGGTTCTATGAATACTACACACATTACTCAACAAGTTGTCCTTCTGTATAACTCTGTTACCAGGCTTTCGAGCAGTCTTTTGTTGAAGCCAGGAATACCTGTTAGCAGAAGATAACAGGAGGCAGGAGCATAATTAAGGACTGAAACATTTCAGGTGGAATTCATTATGGAATTCATTTCAGGATCACCTATATTTCAGGGTAACCTGTCCAGCTCTCCTGACTTCAATTTGAAAGTGGCAGCAGAGAAACAAGTGTGTTTTCATTGAAGGTGTCAGGAGCGGAAACAAGGGAAAGGACTGCAAAGTGGGTTTCAAACCAGGAACAGGAAGATCAGGGCAATAATAACGAAAAAGCACTTGCAAAAATACAAAAGGAAAAGCAGGAGGAAAGCAGAAGAATCCTGTTGGGGTTATCAGAGCAGAATCTGGAGTTCTGTCCTTTCTGTCTTTTTCCTGGAGTCTGCACAGACAGTGAATAGATAAACAGAGCATTAATTCAGTCTAAAAGATCCATTTGTCAACTGTGAGCTGTAGGAATCTCTTCTATTATTTTTTCAGCTTGAATTCTCAGAAGTGTTAAAAGTTACTTTTTAAGTACATCTCAAATTTCTCCTTTCCCCTCTCTCTATCTATGTGCTTCCAAGTATTTTCTACTTATATATATATACATATTTGCATATATACAAATGAAAATGATAGCTCTGAATACAATTAGGTATTAATTACATTGCTAGGGGGAAATACGTATTTCCTTTCATCATGCCCTTTTCCATGTAAGTGCTGTGCAGGCTTTTCTTGCCAGCTGCACCACAAGTGGAAACAGCCAGAGGAACCATTTAACTTGTTATGAGGTTATGAAATAATTCTGCCAAGTGCCTTATTCTCTACAAAAGTAACTGCCATGGCATTGCTTAGGGCAGTATTAAGTAGGTTTGGGCATGCCATTGGAATGGCTCAGAAAGGAGCAGAGGATTTGCAGAGGGCAGTATGCAGGGCAGTGTTTGCTGAGATTCCCTCATCTCTGGTTTTGATTAGGCAGCACAGGCTGAAACACAGCGACGCTGCCTGTCTCTGCCTTGGAGCTTGCTCTTGTGTGGAAGGCTGTGCCAGTTTTCCAGCCCTCTTTGAGGACACTTATTTAAATCAGATGTCTGTTCTGTGGGTCCCACAGCCTGCTTCCACAGGGGGAGGGATAAACGAACAGCACTGAGCCATACACAGATGGATAGTAGCCTTGAAAGGACAAGAATCAGGAAGGAAGTGGGACACTGACGGAACAAGGACTTTTATCCTCAGACTGGAGAGGGTCCATGTGTGAAACCCCACTTTGGCAACTGAACCTGTTTGTGTCGAGAAGTCATCCCCTCTCCCCACATGGATTGTGCTAGGGCTGTCCCCAGGAGCAGGGATGTGCTCAGGGACCTGATGATAATAGACAAGACTGGCCCATTTAAACTTCCTTGATAAACTCTTGTGTTTCCTTTAAGCACATAAGGTGTTTCTATGGAGATAATACGCAGTGCTGGTGGCAGGAGAGAGAAGGGAGCTAATGAAGGCATGGAACAGCACTGCTGGTCCATGTCAAAAAGCTCACTGCATCAAACCAGATGCTGGAGCAGACAGTAACCACAAACAGGCTGAAACACCCTATTTCTGCACTAACCAGCAGATTTTGTGTTATGACTGGCCACCGAACAACAAAGTGATCCAACTGTACATTTCCCTTAATCATCACAAGTGCTTGCTTTGTATTAAAATGAAATGCCTGCAGGACTAGATCATAACAGAGAAATGATAAGTCTTGTCACAAACCCTGCTTGCCCTGGCAGGACACAGACTCTGTGGTTTTGACTATAGTGCCTCTGTGTCCTTTGTTACACCGAGGGCATCACACGTGCCCATTTCAGGTTCAGGTTTGGCTCGCTCCCAGCTGCCTTGGAACTTGCCTAACTTTCTCTTCAGAGACCAAAAAGTGTGCCCTTCTTCATTTTTCCTGTGGCAAATAGAGGCCTGAAGGAAGTACTATAGCAATATGGCCTAATCCTCTTTTTGTCATCTGTGAATGTCTTTCAGAGGCTGGTGCCTATCTCAGAGCTCACAGTGAGTACGTGTCCTTTAATGTCCTGAGGTCCTGCCTGCTGCTGGAAGTCTAGCCCCAGCTCAAGCTCCATCCTACATGCCTGGGTTTTCTTTCCAGGGAAAACAAGGCATAGGCAAAGCAGAAATATTTGCACACAAATCTCATCCTGATGTAGGTTCAGACTCCAGCTGGGCTTAGTGGAACTGCTTCCAGCCTGTATATTTGTGACATGTTCTGTGTATGAAGCTTGCCACCAAGGACAATCTCCTAAGCTCAAAAATTTTTCTGGGAAAAGAAATTGTGTGGTATTCGTCATGTTTTAAAGTTTTTATCTTTTTTTGTTTTAACAGAAAGCTTTCTGGAGACTTATGTCTTCTTGATATTTTGTCAGGGGATTTCATTCTGTCCTTCGGGTTGTTTTCGTTTACAGGGGAGAGAACAATGGGGGAATGATAATATCAATTGCTTCCTCATATTGTTTTTATTTATTTTTGTCCTCCTATGTTTTGGGAAATAGTTGAATTTTACATGAGGCAGCACACTGAATAGTCATCTGTTGTCCTGGGTCAGTTCATGCCAGACAAATTACTCTGGGAAGCAATTCTCTTCTGACCTTCATTTCTATGGATATTTGTATTAGTTGCTCATGTGGATTATGTGGAGTAGTTTCGTAAACATATTTTTACCCCATGCTTTTCATCACATATTTTGTGAAGTGCAATAAAAGGGCAGCATATTTTTGTGTAGTTTTTCATTTGCATGATGAACTGGTAGTGAATCTACAAGTTAGATTAAGACTTTATGTAAATTTACCACAGATTGCAATATAGGCTCTATTCAAGTGATATAATTTCCTCCAGATTTTATTTTGTTACTCACAGTATTGAACTGACACTAATCAGTAAATAGGAATGATAATTCCACAATATTTCATAAAATTTGTGGCATTTTATTAATTGCTAAGAAATGATGGCTACCAAATTCCAGATGAGTTCAAAAATATTTCCTGCAGAGCCTGGTTTATTCTTTACCCAGAGGAATATCTATTTACTCATCTCACAAAGTATTAGGAGGTACATATTACAAAGTCAGAAGGACTTCTGATTATGTCCGCTTGTACCTGCTTCTCATTCCTTTTTGTTGGTGGTTTTTTTTTTTTTGTTTCTTCCAGTTTTTAAATAAGAGGACAAAATATTTCTTCACCGCTTTTGAAAGTTTTTAATACAATTGCACAACCAGTGTTGATTAATCCTGCCGAACCATATTTCAGTGGGTCTTTTCTGATCTTAGGCAAACAACCTCAGCAGATGTTTTTAATCACAGCTACAGTGCCAGGAATGTGACCAGGGAAGGAGGAAGCGTGGCCAGAGGATTCCTACTCGTTGGTCACCCTGGGTGCTGCAGTGGTTCAGGGAATATGTAGGAGTTGCCATGCAATACACAAATGTCCACATGACTGGCACCAGAATTAGAGAGGAATCTAAGAGCCTTATCCTAATATTGCACACCCTCTCTTGCATTGGTCTGTGAGCATAAAAACCAGAACAAACAGTCTGGGCCATTGTGTTAGGAAAGTAAATCTCTTAGCAGGGATGTCCCTGGTTAGTAATTATGTGGTTTGATAACAATTTTCTCCACTAATCTGTCTTCCCTAAATAAACTGAACTGCTTTGTTGTTTGGATTGAGATAGCCCAGACTTGCTGTGAGTAATTTATTTTTTCAATTAAGACATCTTTATGATTTTCTACATTTGCTGACTGGAATATGAAGGCAACTTGCCAGAGAGCCTTTGAGTTCATGATGAGCGAGAGAACAAGACTGTTTCCTCCAGCAGGTTGGTTTTGTTGTGATAGGTTTTTTGGTTTTGAGTTGTGTCCTTTTGAGTGGGTTTTTTGTTTGTTTATCGGATTTGCTACTGTTGCTGTTTGTTTGCTTATGGGACGCCATCTACAAGTTGTGATACAGAGATTCCCTTTGACATCAAATGTCCTTTTCATCTTTGTAGCAGCAATCAGACCTGTCTTACCAGAGAACTGCTATGTAGTACATTTGGTATGCAGCTCTGATGGAATTACAAGGTATAGCACATACCTCTGCTGAAATTCTGCGTCTTTGTGCACATTTGTGCTCTGGATTGTCACAGCCTTTGCTGCTGCTATCCAAGCAGCCACACTTATTACTGCTCCTTACATCTAAATTAATGCAATGAGCAACTATGTTCTGTATGTCAATATTTTAAAGTCAAATCAGGAAAAATTGACTTAAGCAATAGACAAAAGAACCAGGAGGGGGATGTGTTTAAGGTATCAAGCTTGACAGATCTGTTTCCAGTTTCCAAACCTGTCAAGGAATATTTATTTATACTATCTCCAACAAGCTGCTAAATCTTTCGGGCATTGGTTCTCCAGCCATAAAGTGGGGGATGATATCATTTTGCCTTGAAGAATAATTATGGGGATGAAGTTGTTTGCTAGGGCTCCAAGGTAAGATGGCAAGGGCTGATCTCACAGAAATGATCTCATTGCTTAGTGGTTTAGGTTCCAAATCTACCAAGTGGGAACAATAACTTTGCTACCTCTTCAGGTCTGTTATGAAACTTACTTCAGCAATATTTGAAAAAAAGCTCACTTTTCTTTACATCCTACCTTCTCTCAAGGGACTCCACAGTAAACCAGCAGCTTCTTTGCACTCACCAGAGAGTTTAATGCTAAAGGGGCTTGGCTCAAATATCTAAACCAGCTAAGGCTTTCCAATGTAAACCCTCAAAGAAGGGAACATTTAATGATTACCATCTTCATTTAGATTCCTTTTAGTCTTTTGCGTTGTACATTGTAACTCTGGCTTGTAAATTCCCCAAGAAATTTTCTGATGTTAAATTTGTTATTTCAAGAGCAGGAAAACTGTATTCATTAGTTAAACTCCTGTATAGCAGGCAGAAAGATGCCAACAACAACTGATCGTCAGTGCTTTTCTCTTCAAGACTGCATTTAGTTTTTGTTGCCATTTGAGCGCTAAATCACTTAAAAAAGGAACAGAAAAGTGGTTCCTAATTAGAGAAGTAATAAATAAAAAACATGATGATATCTCTCCCATTTTCTTTAAACTAGAAGCTTGGAAATTAAGATGGTCCAATGAGTTTGAAAGATGCAAAGAGATGTCTGATGTGCGCTGCAAGAATATCTCCTCTCCCAATATAAATTATATATGTGTGTATTTATACACCCTCCCTCTTTCTTGTCAAGCTACATTTTGTGGCATCTTTTGGATGTCCAACAGTTCTTCTCAAAGCCTTCACCCAAATCATAGTAATTGGACTGGGATTTGCATTTTGAGGCAAGATAGGAATCCTCGCTTTAGCGTCTCCTGAAATCCTGAAGCCAGTTGCACCATTACTGATGACAATGCACAAATGCAGCACATGCATGGTATGATTTTATTAATCATTGTTTAGAAATTGGTTATGCTATGTTTAGCTAGAAAATTGCTATGTCCTGAGTCTTCACAAACCTGTGAAGTGCAGTGCCCAGTTGTGCTGTTTGATCTCTTCTTTCTCAGCAAAATTCCTACAGAGGGAAATCTTGTTATTCTAGGGCAAGAGGGTGTTAACAGAATACACATTTCTTTATTTTTTCATATTTTCTAAGATTTCTTTTACATTGGCACCACTTTTCTTGTGTTTCTCAGTTTGTCAAATAAATAAAGGTCTGTCCATTGCTTCTATTAATCTATTTCATATGAGAAGTCTCCTAAACATGTGACTGCTCTGCAGGAGAAGAGAGAACAAATTTCGTAAAGATTTTTGGAATGCGTGGATGTCAGCCAAGTTTCAGGGAACTTGCTGGGGGTTAACAGCAGCCCTCACTGTGTTTTCTGATATGATCTGGTTTAGAGGGATTTCCCTTCTAGAGACTTAAGGAGTTGTTCATTAATCAGACCCTTCTTAAAAACACAACAGAAAAACAGATGGAATTAACACTCATAGGTCCCACCTCAAAACTAAACACATTTGCACAAACATACAAGGGGGGGGTCCAGTGTGAAAAACAAATGCCAGTGGTGCATGTGTTTATAATGCTACAAGACTAAAATTAATGTAGAAGAAACATCAGTCTCAACAACAAATTGCAAAAATCTTTCAAATCTCCAAGAGAAATAGAAGCAAAGAGGTAACAAGACTGAAACCTGATTTGGTTTAATATTAGCCAAGTAAGACAGAGTTGTTTTGTTGTCCAACCATATTTGAAAGGAGAAGACATTGAAAAGGTAATCCAAAAAAACTACTGTTTTGTTTTGGTGGGGCTTTGTTGGGTTTTTTGTTTTGCTTTGTTTTTTGATTTGCTTGAACCACGACTTTCAGAGGCAGATTTCTCTAGAAAACTGAAATTTAAAATTTTAAGAACTATCTCAGATTATCTTCTATTTAAACAAGATATTTACCTGAACTTGTAAGTTAAGTTCAAGTACTGAAATAACCAGGCGTCAAAGTCAGCAGTGGTGTGGAAACAAGTGAGTTTTGCTTTCCATTTTTCTTAAAAATAAGAGATAATTAGTGAAATTACATACAATTATTGAGAAGGGAAAATAATATATTTCTTTAAGTCTGTATTGATTTTTTTTTTAATATGAAAACAGATATACAGGAATCTGACCAACTAAATATTTTTCTATTACAGAAAAAGGAATAAGGAAGGTTGTATTTGTCAGTCCATGTGAAACAAGACACAAAACATAATGTGATTTCTGTCAGAGTTACATATGGTTTTGGCAGATGAATAGTCACGTATTATACAAATCTCTCTGGCAAATAATGAGAAGACAAAAAGTCCTTGCATTGCAACCATATTAAATTATTTCAGTTCTGGTTTACATGCCAAAAGTTCACACTGCATTTAGATATTATTTCTTCTCTGTGTACTTCTGACCTTGTCACTCTGAAGGGCCAGAAGATAACTTCCCTTTCCAGAAAATAGCAATAATTCAGGATGGAGTAGAAGGAACTGTTTTAAATGGCTAGTCTTCATTACGCCTTATCCAAAGCTGACCTCACCTAGACTGGTCAGTACAAGGGTTCTCATCTATTCAAACAATCATTTATACTCCAGAGGTCTGAAGACCCAAGTTTGCTTAGACCTTTAGGCAACGTTGAGCAGGACTGGTGAAATCCCAGTGCAGCTTGTCCCAATGGGGTGGCTGGTACCTGCTCAAACTCGTCTCCAGCTGCTCCCCGTTTCCACAGGTGCTTGTAACCTTGTCCCACCACACCTGGGAATTAGAAAATGGCTGGTAGGTATTTGGGAGCTGAGAGATGTCCTGGGTCCTACAGCATTGTCATTGTCCCCAGGGACTCCAGCAAGAGGATTGTGCTGCAACAAAAATTCCAGTGCCCTTGCTTGAAACCTCACTTTAAGACTCAAAACCAAACCCAGCCATTTGTATAAATGCTTTCGTTTTCTCCTCAGAACATATTGTATTTCAACCCTTTCTAACCCTGCTACTATCACAGAATGACAGAATTTTGGCCTAGTTTTAGTTCTACTAGTATTAATCAAAGGGGTGTCTCTCCCTCTTTTTTCTTCTTAAAATAAATTTTCCTTCTAAGGACCAACACTCAACTTTATCCTAAATAAATCCTGTTGAAAATAATGTAGCATGAAGTATTTCAATATATCTTTTGAAGTACTCAATTTAACCAGAATGCCTCAGTCTTTGGTACATAAACAAGATATCACAAATATAGAAACAGATTGTTAAATATCTTTCCGAAGAATTTTGTTGCGTTTTACTAACTAGCCACTCTTCAAGGACCGTACTGCAATTTGCAAAATGAATAGAATACACACTTTAAAATAATTTTCACAGGACAAATGGCAAATCGTCTTTGTGCAGCTGTCACTTATATGAAAATAGCCTTCTTCCTCGATTTCTTGTATTTTCCCAGGAGAATTCGACCCTTATGTCCCTTCTTTTAGAAGCCCTGTTAGTAGTGAATGTCTGGTTTAGTCATGTTCTGATTACTAGTTGCTTGTTACTGTACTGGAAAGCTGACAGGTAATAATTGAATGGATTACACAAGTATCACACTGTATGTTTTCCCTTCCTTATTTATATGTCTCTATTTATATTCCTTATATATTCTTTTGGATACTGAATTCAGCAGTTTATTTTGGCACTGAAGTTGCCTGGGGCTGTGTTTGCTCCAGTCATCAAGGCCTGCAGAAGACTTCTTATCTTAGTGTCTCACTTCTTTCTTTGATGTGGTTTAATACACATGACTTCATTGAATATTTGTAAGGATAAGATTTAAATTGCTTTTCCTATATAGGTGAAGGAATTAAATGAACAATTAAATGAACAATTCCTGTTATTATGACTGCAGGTCTCTTAAGGTGGTGGAGTCGCCATCCCTGGAGGGACACTTAAGAAAAAACTTGATGAGGATCTCAGTGACATGGCATAGATGATGGGAGGCTTGGGTGGATGGAGCATGGTCCCCATGGTTCCATGCTTGTGGGTCTGATCCCTGGGTGAGTGTTCACCTGGGATTTGGACTAGATGATCCCTTCCAACTCAGAATAACCTGTGAACCTGTGAATTGCAGTTCAGCTCATCACGTTGAGGTTCTCATCCCTCAGTGGTTGATTGCCACTTCCTTGTCACAGTTGTCTACAGCATAATATTAATGCATAAGTCAAAACAACATAATGTTCAAAGTCCCCTCCCTATTCCCATTGGGGAGGCAGTATCCAAATAAGGTGGCTTGTGACTTCGGATGGATTTAGAAAAGTTAATGGATCAAATCTCCTAACAAAATATCTCCTCTAAATTCTGCTGAAGTTAACTAGGAAAAAAAATACAATGTGACTCCTGAGGGATAGCAGTTGTGTGCATTCACAAGCAATACTAGTTTGCGATATTAGGTTTAATGTCATTCCTGCTGGGAATGCCTTGTGGGAAGCTTGGTGGCTTTTCTTGACAAAACTCTACTTGCCCTCCACCACTCCCTCTCAGTTCCAATCTTTCGTTGCTACAGATGTCAGGGCAAAATCTTTCCCCTTTCAAATTACTATGATTACAGGCTGAAATCTCTGGCTCCTCATTTATCTCCACAGATTATCTATGCTGTGTAATACTCAAGTAAAATAGTCTAATGATCTGTTTCTAAAGTCAGATTCACTTATAGGAAGCCCTCTCCCCCAGCAATTATGAGGTGAAAGGGGCACATTCAACAGATCTTTCAGGCTCAAGTCATATGTTGAGGGTTTATTCACAATAGGAATATAAAGCCTTGGGACTCACAAGAACATCTATTACATGTGTGCTCAACATTTCTTAAAATGAGAGTGAGTTTGGACATAAAAAGATGGAACACATGGTCAGCAGCTGGAATTTATGAAGATCGCAATTTAGTAGAACAGTAGTTACAAATTTGTGCTGCTGCTGCATTCTTTTCTTGGTGACAAAATGGTGGCACACCAGAAAAAAAGCTGTGGTCTTCAGTAGAAAAAGCATTTCCCAGAGGTTAAGGGGGTGGAGAGAAAAATGTTGTAGAAAAGGCCTTATTGCCTGAAAGTGCTCTGCAAGTTGTTGGGTGGTTTTGGTTTGTTTATTTGTTTGTTTGTATGTTTGTTGGGTTTTTATTTATTTGCTTTGTTTTTTAAAAAATCTTGTGGGTGATAGTTAACGTCCCTAGTTGTGGCTGTTCGGATTTGCCTTCCTCTGAGGTTTGCAAGGTTTTGTTGGACAAAGCCACATCTGACTCAGTTTAGGGTTGAGTTTGGAGTAAATGATGGCCAGCAGTCACTTCCAACCAATATTTTTATGAATCATTATTACTGTGTCAAATTTGAAAATTCATATCAAGTAATAAGCAACTTCTCACAAAAAAAATACGATCAGACCTTCTGCCACAGAAATAAAACCCAAACCCCCTACGTATTCCTATTTCAAGTAAAACTAGCTAATCAGTGTATGTTTTCCCAGATGTTGGGGCTGCCATCACAGACACTGTCTTTCTCAATTTGTTTCTTTGTGGAAAACCATTTGTTTCAAATTCTTCTCCAGCTTTCACCCAGTACCAACCAAAAATATCCATTTGGAGTTCAGAGTTAGACCACTTAAAAAATGAAGTCAGTAATGCCAGTTCTGTTGTGTGCAACAGGCATTCCTAAACAGTTTGAAAGACATTTGTCATTCTTTCAATATGGGTCTCATATTAATGACCAATAAACTTAAAAAATAATACAGTTATATGGGCTGTGCTGTTCAGGGAGGCATTTTCTGATTGTGACATCAGAGATGCAAAGAAGGTCACTTCTCAAGCCTCACACAAGTATCCATATTTGAATACTTTCAATAATTCACATTTGAAATAACACACTGATTTTTATTGGAACCCAAGAGAGAAGGCAGTATTTAGAAGTCCCCAACCAACTTATTCCAATCTTATTTTCAGCACACCACATTTCCTCTGTCTTCATGATAATGTATAACAGAACAAACATTGGATAAGTTTATAAACAGTGAAAGGAAAATATAATGCCAGGTTCTCAAGATATAAACATAAAAAACAGAGTAAGAGATCCGGGAAGAAAAATAATAAAAGCAACTGGAGTGGGGAATAATACTATAGAGCCAACAGTAGTCAATCTGAGAACACCTTTGGAAATTAAAGAAAAGACATAAAGGTAGGTTTTAAAAGTGAGAAGGGAATAGGTAAGATCAGTTTTTAGGGGGATTGTAGTGCCCCCCACAGTTAAAAATACTGTCACCTGCCAATTTCAGAAGTGATAGCAGATTCTTAAAAGAGCAGGTATTGTGTTACTCCGTGTCTAAAACAGCCAGGCCCAACACCTTCAAGGCTTTCAAAACTAATAATCCAAATTCAAGGCCAACCAGCCACACTATAGCCAGTTGATGGAAAGTACATAAGGGGAGCATAATGTGGTTACAATAGCTCAGAGCAGTACTTGTGGACACTGATTGTATTCTGGGCAAGACCCAATCACTTACATACCCCCATCAAAGACTTGGAAAGACAAAACCTTCTCTCAAATAGTACATTCACAATCAAAAAGCCAAGAGAAACAGTAGAAATCAACAAGCTTTCTTCAGAATGTTTCTTAAAATTTCCTTGTGTGGAGGCCATTGCTGCTGTATTTTTCATCCCTCCTGTTTTGAGTAAGATGTTCTGTTTTGTTGCTGCGTTTAGTTGAGGAATTAAAAATATACCAGTGGTACAGACTGTGCCAGCTGCTTGGTTGCTGTTAGTGAGAACTGATTTCTTTAATGACATTAAGGGGTATTTCTAATCTATACCAGCCAGGACTTCTGCTGGGAACAGTTTTCACTGGAGAATTTGTGATCATATTGTAATTGTGATTAAAATACATAGGGCAATTTACAGTTAAGTTAGTTGACTAAAGTTACGGAACTACTGTAAAAAAGAAGTTGCAATATTTACTCAACATTTTACTTATGCTTGTTTTCCTTTTTGTGTCTGTTTTCCATTAATACACCAAGGAAAGAATTTAGAGACAGAAATGATCACAGAAACAATTTTGCCAAATAATGACGAATTCATATAATACATAAGTTGCACATTTGTGAACAAGTACTCACAATGAATCTGTCATTGGAGGAGTATATCCACACTGCAGTGACAGAACTGACTTCCAGTAATGCAGATAGCCAAGATGGATTACAACTAGCTCATTTTAGAGCACAATATTTTACCTATTTGTTAGATATCTAATAAACTACATGTCCCTGGAATTGTTCAGATCCAGGCTGGATGGAGTTTCGGGCAATCTGGTCTAGTGAAAACTGTTCCTGCCCATGGAATGAGATGGTCTTTAAGGTCCCTTCCAACCCATAGTATTCTGCGATTCTATGAGGTACCAGACAGCAAGCAGATCTGCTCTATATCTTAATGTATATTTCTATAAAAATAGATATGTATTTATGCAGAGTGTAAGTTGCATATATGCCTATAAATCTATAGTTACTGTGTAAGGAAATACAATTATTTCACAAGATGAGAGCCAACAAAGGCAGCACTGACTGTGATAGTTATGGTTGCCAGGCTTATGAACTGTTTGACATTTCTCCAATGAAAAATGGAAACCACAGACACCAGACCAAGAGAGCACAGCTTTAAAGGCCACCAGCAAGTCAATTGTCCAATATGCATTGCTTCTTTTCAGTAATATGTCACAGCTTGTGCATTCTGTTTAAGATTTAACTGGTGAGTTAAATGGAAATGGTATTAATTATATGCTAGAACTATGTCAAACTTCAAAACAGCTGTAGGCTTTTAGTCCAAGAGCAAAAAACCATAAAAGCATTCTAAGCTTTTTTCTAAAGGGATGGGGTTAAGATATGACCACAAGACCTTTCATTATATCATGAGGAAAACTTCCAATGAGTCCATCTTCATCCCTTTTTTCACCTTTAATGGTTCTCAGTTTCCCCCACCTCCAGAAGACAAAACAGCTCAGGCACAGGATGAAAAGGGAATGCAAGGAGTGAATTTGGGTCCAGATCTTTTCCCCTGCCTGCCGTTGGCTTTATTTTCATAGAAAAATTGATAAGAGTTGCCAAATTTCTTATTTTTCCTTAATTCTGTCAGTTTGCTTCTATATGAGCTTCATCTACTGGTAGACTTGGCTGGAGCATGTGTGTGTAGCCGGACTAAAAGGACTCTGTATGGTCAGTGCTCAGGTTTTGTGTTCATTCTGGGGTTATCCTTTTGATATAATGGGGCTCTTGAGGCCATTGGCACTGGCAGAACCCTGATTTTCTAATAATCTTTCAATAGGGAAGGAAAGTGTTGACAGCCAGGAACACAACCACAAAGACACTGCGTTTGAGGAATGGAAAAGCCTTTTTTTCTCTCCTTCCCTTTTTTAAATTTTGCTGGTGGGCTGCTTTTCCAAGCCAAGGCACATATTTTGATGATGACTGTGTGATAATGAAAAACTTGTAACTATTTTACAGGAAAACACATTTGGTTTCTTGTCTGGTATTTTATTTTTTTAAGTCAGTGGTATTTGGTCCAACATTCAGATATCAACCAGAGCTTAGTTCTGTCCTGACAAAGTTTAGAAGGGACTTATGTTAACATTTAGTTTTTTGTTAGGCTTACAGCCTCATCTGTTGTCACTAAATGAGACATGATTAAAGAAGGAGTTATGCACTCACTGTGACAGGAAGGGATCTGCATGAGCTACCAGTCCATTGAGGAAGGAACCCATGAACTCAGTGCAAGATCTCAGAAGATGATCTGCTCCAACTCTTTGTGGGAAAGGGAGCTAGGTGACATTATTCAGCACCCTGTCCAAATGTGTCTTGAAAACCTCCAATGATGAGGACTACGGATATGCTCCTGAAGATGTTGTTCCACTGAATGATGGTTCACAGGTTATTCTGAGCTGGAAGGAACCCACAGGATCATCTAGTCCAACTCCCAAGCGAACACCCACCCAGGTGGAAACATGGGCACCACCCGCCATCCATCCAAGCCTCGCACCATCTAGACCATGTCACTGAGCTCATCATCGAGTCTTCTCTTAAACACCTCCAGGGGCAGACTATTCCAATGAGGGATCACTCTTCCTAACATTCAGTCTAAACCTCCCCCGGCATAGCTTAAGGCCATGTCCTCTTGTTCTGGTGTCGTCAGCCTGAGAGAAGAGATTCACACCCACCTGGCTGCAACCTCCCCTCAGGCAGTTGTAAACAACAACAAGGTCACCTCTGAGCCTCCTCTTCTCCAGGCTGAACAGCCTCATTTCCCTGAGCCGCTTCCCATAGGGCTTGTCCTCCAGTCCTTTCACCATCCTTGTCACCCTTCTCTGGATCCTCTCAAACAGCTCAACATCCTTCTTAAACTGNGTCCAAGTACACAACATCCACAGCCTTTTTGTCATCCACCAGACGAGTCACCAGATCATAAAAGGAGATCAGGTTGGTCAGGCAAGACCTGCCTCTCCGAAATCCATGCTGACTAGATCTAATGTCATGGTCATTTTGTAGCTGCTGCGTAATAGCACACAAGACCATCCATTCCATGACTTTGCCTGGGACTGAGGTCAGGCTGACAGGTCTGTAATTACTCGGATCATCTTTCCTGCCCTTCTTGTGGATGGATGTCACATTAGCCAATTTCCAGTCTTGTGGTACATCACCAGTAAACCAAGACTGTTCGTAAATTATGGAGAGTGGCTTAGCAAGCTCATCTGCTAGTTCTTTCATCACCCTTGGATGGATCCCATCTGGTCCCGTAGACTTATGAGGGTCCAAGCCACTCAGCAAGTCTCTGACTACCTCCTCCTGGATTACAAGGTGGTAATATTGCACCCCTACTCCTTCTGTGTACAGAAAAATTATTTCTTATGTCAAGATAAAACCCCTCCAAAAACTTGTACTTGCTTTACCTTTTCTTCTACATGTGCCAACTCATGAAGAGAAAAGTTCGGTCCTCTTTGTAGCTACAGACTCACATTAGGGAAGTTAGGAAGTTATCTCCCAGAGAAAACTCTTTATGGAGTTTCCTAGCCCTTTCTATGGCTTGGATGAGATTACACTTATGAAAGAAATTTTTTAACTGCAAAAAAATGTGCATATGAAAAATATGAGTAATTTCTCTCTGCAAAGCAACACTGAAATATGCTGCCTTCTGTAATACAAAGTTGGTATGGAATTTTAGGGAAGTAAATTCAAGTGTCATCCTTTCTCACTGCATAGAAATCATTTACTAAGATGAACTACTAAAGACTCATTTACAGTATTTTGACTAGAATCTTGCCTAGGTCTTCATGTTCATAGGTATTTCAAACACTTTTTCTATACCCTCTCTGAAATTCTTCTAGTATGTTTTGTCTGTACTTGAGTCCCACAGCCAGTGCAAAGCAACAAACTAATTTATCCAGACACGTAGTATATGTAAAATGATTACTCTGTTTTCCTTGCATATCTCAAGAATTATCAGCACCTGCAAATAAACACAGGTAGAAGGCCTTGTAGCACCATGTAGTCAAAGTTAAAAACACTCCTAAGTAAACCACAATGATTTAATACTCTCTATGCATTTAATATTTTAAATTATCATGCAGATTTAAAGCCAGAAATCTTGGAAAGTATGTGTATATACATATTTCCATTTTACATCTCTGATCTGCTCTTTCTCATTGAAAAGCTCCCAGGGGTGATAATTTCTATTCTCTTACTGTAATTCATAGATTAGTTTGAAGTTGACAGATATACAGCTTTGATCATGGTTTGGAGATAAAACAAAAAGAGAGCACAAAATGAAAGAGTACTTTTCTCCATGGAGGACAAAATGTCATTTGAGGCTTCAACTGATGGTAATATAACATGATTTAGTTATGATATCAAATAATAGGTTTTTAATGTCCTTAACATACCACTAATTATTTAATTTTGTTTTTCTCAAGTTAATGATGTCTTTTTCCAAAGCTTCTCGAGTTTTCCTAATTTTTTGTGCTTTTGGACCAAGAATTGATGGCTAACATTCTTACATAATTTTATAGAATAAAAAAGCTTTGACAAAGAGCCATATCTGATTACAAGTTCAGATTCTTTGTTGTTGGGGAGGTTGCCCTTATTTTTTCTTTCTTCCTTATTTAGAATAAAAGAAGCAGAGATTAGCTTGTGAGGCTGAGCTGGAGAGATTAGAAAAGAAGTATTTAAACCTGATGAGATACACTTCAGTAGATTACAGTGATACAAATTGCCTCTGACTTTGAGACTTTCTATATCTACAAATGTAGGGAGATCTATATTTCTCTCTTTTCTTTTGAATTTGCTGCATTGAAAACCAACTGAACTAATTAGACAGGGCTAGGAATTCTGGAAGATGCTATCTGACAAAGAAAAGGAGGGACTGGGGGCTTTGTTTTGTTGAGTTTGGGTTTGCTTGGGATTTTGTAGGGAGCAGCAAAAACCATAAGCTGTTTATCCTGTCTTTGGCTCTTTAAACTTGTGTTCAAATGAAACAAAACTCAGATTAAATTACTCCCTGATCTGTTTTCAAATTTTAAATCTGGCCCCAAAGTACTATCAACTCCAACTTGCTTCATTGTTATTAAACTGCTACTTTTCAGCATACATATTGCGTAGTCAACCTTTTTTAGCTATGTCGCAGGAGTAAGTCAGCTGATTAGAGGCAGCAGTGTGTCCTTGTGGCCAGGGAGGCCAGAGGTATCCCCAGGTGCCTTAGGAGGAGCATTGCCAGCAGGTTGAGGGAGGTAATCCTGCCCTCCACTCAGCCCTAGTGAGGCACATCTGGAATGTTGCATCCAGTTCTGAGCTTCTTGGTACAAGACAGACATGCAGCTCCTGGAGCAGCTGGAGCAGGTCCAGTGGAGGGTGACAACCATGACTAAGGGACTGGAGCATCTCTCTCACCAGGACAGGCTGAGGGAGTTGGGCCTGTTCAACCTTGGGAAGAATCACAGAATCACAGAATCACAGAATATTATGAGTTGGAAGGGACCCACAAGGATCATCTAGTCCAACTCACCACCTAACACCCGTACAGAGACCGAGAGCACATCCCAGAGCGTAACACCAACCTAGATCCCTCACAGTCTAGCAGGCCACTCTGAGCCGGAAGGGGCCCAGTGTCATCCAGCCCTACACCCCCCAGCTAGACCATGTCACTAAGCTCCTCGTCCAGTCTTCTCTTAAACACCTCCAGGGATGGCGACTCCACAAGACATGACTGAGAGGAGGCCTCATCAATGTCAGTACCTGAAGGGAGGTGTCAGAGGATAGACCAGGCTCTGTTCAGGGCTGCCCAGCAATGGGACACAAGGCAACGGGTAGAAATTGATGCACAGGAAGTTCCACCTGCATATATGGAAAAACTTCTTTACTGAGTGGGTGACTAAGCACTGGAACAGATTGCCCAGAAAATTTGTGGAGTCTTTCTCATTGGAGATATTCCAGAACCATCTGGACACAATCCTGTAAAACATGATCCGGGATGACCCTGTTTGAGCAGGAAGGTTGGACCAGATGACCTCCTGTGGTCTCTTCCAACCTGATTAATTCTGTGGTTTTGTGATTAAGATCAGAATCAACTTGAACTTTTGTGTGCTTTGTTGGCAGTCTAAGAGTCACAACAGTAAAACTGGGAAATTCAGTTTAAAATTAGGAAAATTAACAGATTTCTTCTGTCTGTCTCTCTGCAGCTGTATTAGATAGAAGAACAAATGAAATTACTTGGAAAGATCCTCCTTAAATAATTCCTGATATGGATAAACCCAGGAAGTGCTGGAGCTGAAACTCCTTTTTTGTGTATTGATAAAGTAGATGTGAAATGATTTTTCCTGTATAACTTCTTAAAATGGAATTACATTGCAAATTAGGAAGGAAATCTGCTAGCCATATATCATTCACCTGAGTGTCCAGACAAACAGACTCTTCTGAAGGACTATTTTAACAAAGACAGGCAATTTATACATAAATGTTTCTCTGATCCTTATGGCAGAGCTAGCTGGTAAATGTTTATACCCATTACAACCAGCAAATACAAGAATGAGAGAAGAAGCCCTAGAAGGGGGTAAAGTTACAATTCTTTTTTAAAAACTAGAGATTTATCTATTCAACTGAACTTGATGGTCCTTTACATTGCCTCCCTTGTGTAAAGCTGTGTTCATCTGCTCTGTTGGAAGGAAAAAGAAAATTCTTATGTTTTCATGCTTCAAACTGTTTTGAACTGATTTTGGTATCTCCTAGAAATTTGTTTTGCACCTTTTGAGTCCAGTCACCAATAACTCTTATGTTTCACTATTCTTTTTCATTTTTACACAGATTAGTAATAAAAGAGGAGAAGGAGTCTGTGGTTCTCACTTAATTCCCTTTTATTTTGTGATACTTGAGCAAGTAGGAATCAGGATATATGTACTTGAAATCCGTGGGAGAGAAACACAGCTTTGATAGATACGGTATCAAACAATAACCAAAAAATCTCTCTCTATAAGCAGAGTAGTTTGAATTTCTGAAAGAAATTTTCTAAAGCAAGTAAAACCCACACCTGTGAACTGCTAGTTGGAGTAGAGTAAGCTGTCATTCCCGTGAGTGGAAAGGAAAAAGCAGAGAGGTGTTTAGCTTCCATAGGTGACCTAACAGTACCTCAAGAGATAGAAGAGGAAAAAAATGAAGGAGGAAACAGCATAGACCTCGAGCTTGCATCGATATCACCTCTCTATAAAAGCTGACTTTATAGAAGTTCTCAGACACTCAAAGACATCACTTATGCTTTTTTCTCTTGTTAAAGGAAAATGCGACGAAATAAATGTATTTTTAAATGATCAAAACAACGAAAACAACAACATCCAAACATGAAGTTTCTAAATGAATTTAAGCCTTGAAGCTCAGACTCTGGGGTCCAATGTCAAAAGTGTTCTAGTAAAGCTAAGAAGGCATGAAGAAGATAAAAAGTATGACCTGGGACCAAAAATATTTTCCCCAAAAGAAAGGCTTATAAGGAAAATAGATTCTAATCAAAACCAATGAAAATCAAAGGAAACAAATTAAATTAATTTCACCTGAGAAAGAGGAAACAAAGCAGAGTGATGTGATAGAAGTCTCTACATTAAATGGTGTTGAGTTTCTGGATATTAATTGTTTTTCATAACTGATAATGAAATCTTTTTGGAAAGAATAGATGGAGAAGAAAAGGAAGTGTCTAGTTTTGAATGCTACATGAAGGGGTTTTATTCCGTTGCCTGCTTTCCCATACCTGAGCTGGTCATCATCTGGTGAAGCAGCAGAAAGAATCCTTTCTGTGAAAAATAGTTTTATCTCTGCTAAGCTATTCTCCCTTGTAAGGGTTCTTTGCATACCCCACACACTTGGGAGGGGATTTGTTGTTTTCCATGAAAACTTCCAAATTTTTGCCATGGTGATTCCCTAAAGTCACCATTAGCAGAAAAGGAGGTTGGAAAGGGGGCACTTTTCTTCAGTTTCATTTTGAAAATTAGGCACAATGGGAATTAATTTCTTTTTTAATTTAACTAGAATATTAAATGCTAGAGGAGAAGAAAATTACATATTGAAAGTGATATAGCAAAACAATATTAGAGGGAAAAAATAAAATAGAATGAGCTACCTCAGTTTAATCAGCCAAAATTCCTGAATATCTTTAAATAGTATAGTTGAAAGAGTGACTATAGTGGCTACCCTGGGATGCCCAGAGAGAGCTCAGCAGGAGAACTGGAAACTCTGTATTTCTTCAATTTACATTCCAGGGAATTATTATTTAGCTACTCAGCCTTTCTGGGCAACTGTTATACACATCTTTTTTGTATCAAAAAATGAAAGGTCACTAATATTTTTAAGCATAATTTCATCTAATTATGTCAACAATATGATGACTAAAAGCTGTAATGTTAGATTTCCTGAATGATAGGCACATTAAAAGACATGAGAGAAAACACAATGAAATAAGATAATTTACCTAGAAATACATTTTGATCTATATATTTAATTTTTATTTGAGATCGGGTTGGTTTTCTTTATTTGTTTTTGGGTGTTTTTTTTTAACCTTGATCTTTGTGTGTCAGCCATAAATACTTGATGTCTTGCCTAGAAATCAGTTATGCCTGTTTACATATATGTATTTTCCCCTCTTTTGTTATTGTGATATGACAAAATGAACTTGATCTAAAGAAGCATCTTAAAAAACAAAACACAGAAATAGGCCAATTTATTTGTGACCCTTGGGAAAAACTTGTATTTTCTATTACTTTTTAATCCACAACAGGATCATCTACCAGCAAAGATGGTAGATGCCGAACAGTAGGCAAAGGAACTGACCCAAATGCTAATATCACAGTATCACAGTATCACAGTATAGAAAAGGCAAGAAAGGACCTTGAAGATCATCTAGTCCAACCTATAATCCAACTAACCTATCCTCTACATCTAGATCATATCACTCAGTACCTCATCTAGCCTCCCCTTGAACACATCCAGGGTTGGTGACCCAACCACCTCTGTGGGCAACCCATTCCATGTCCGGATCACTCTTTCAGTAAAAAATCTTTTCCTAATATCTAGCTTAAACTTTCACTGATGAAGTTTAAGACTATGACCTCTCGTCCTGTCCCCAGAGACCAAGGAGAAAAGACCAACCCCTGCCTGACTACAACCTCCTTTTAGATAGTTATACACAGCAATAAGGTCAACCCTGAGCCTCCTCTTCTCTAAGATAAACAGACCGAGCTCCCTCAACCTCTCCTCATAAGGCTTATCTTCAAGCCCATTTATCATCCTAGTTGCCCTTCTCTGAACTTGTTCCAGCACCTCGACATCCTTCCTGAA
>WEKX01010463.1:73328-126632 GCA_013390025.1 Pitta sordida
TCCGGGATATCACCTGTGCTCCAAGATTTTTGATAAATGATGGAAAGTGGTATAGCAAGCTCATCAGCCATCTCCCTCATCACTCTGGGATGAATCCCATCCAGACCCATGGATCTATGGGGATCCAAATGGATCAGCAGGTCTCTAACTACTTCCCCCTGAATAACAGGAGGACTACACTGTACCCTGTCTCCATCTGCCTGCTTAAGTATCTAGTTGTCCTGAGGACAAAACGACCCTATTGTTGAAGACAGAGGCAAAGGAGGCATTGAGTACCTCTGCCTTATCCTCATCCCTAGTTACTAAATTTCCCTCCACATCAAGTAAGGAGTGGAGTTTATTACTGTCCTTCTTTTTTCCATTGATATATTTGTAAAAACACTTCTTATTATCCTTAACAGAAGTGGCCAGTCTGAGCTCAACGTGGGCTTTTGCCTCTCTAATTTTCTTCCTACACGACCTGACAATACCTTGGTACACCATCTGATTAACTTCACCCTTTTTCCAAAGGTGATACACCCTCTTTTTCTCACTCAACTCTTGACGAATTTCCTTGTTCATCCAGGCTGGTCTTTTACCCCTACGGCTCATTTTATGGCACACAGGGACAGCCTGGTTTTATGCCCTCATGAATTCATTCTTGAAATATAGCGCACTTATGCGTTTGTACGGCTCCCTAAAATCAATTCAAATCAAATTGTGATTTTGCCAAGCATATCAGTGATATTGGGATTAATTCTGTAATTAGTAGTATGAGTGAACTGATGGCCTACACAGAATATAAAATCATGTCTGGAAAATGGGCAGAATGGTTGAAAATACAGTCGGGTCTCCTATACCACAGCACCACAGGTCTTCCCCCCTATAGGTGAAGCCCTCCTTCCACGTTGATTGGCAGCTCATTAATATGCAAATTTGCCCCACACCCTCACACGGCCCCCTGGCACTCTTTCAACACTGTGTTGCTGTGTATCAGTTGCTGCGGTGGCCGTGCTGGGGGCGGAAGCGGCGGAGCTGCTGTCGCCGCCATCCCGGAGAGGGGGGGAGCCAGCAGAGCAGCCACCACCACAGCTGTGCGAGTTGATTTGCATATTCATGGTTGCCTAATGGAATATTCATGTGTGTCAGGTCACACATGCACAGTTACGAAAAGGGGCTTCCTTAATCACTGAAAAATCATGCCGCTAAGATGTGGAGCTGCAATATGGCGGGCGTGAAGTGAAAGAGGGCCAACTGTACTGACAAGAAATTTGCCAAATCCTGATGAGATATATTCAGTATTGCTGTTTCTCTTTAGACTGCAGCCTTAATTTTTGTTGGCTAAACACGTGTAGGAGGATTTCCTCATTTAAACCTTGTTTCATGGGGAAATGAAACTTATGGTGTGTTTTGTCTGCCTTGTCACTACAAGTTAATTTTAGCCAAATATGGTTAAATGTGAGAGATGGTGCTTTCAAGGTATTCTCTTCCTATAAATTTCAGAGGAGATAGATGTTTTGTTGAGGAAGTCCCATAACGTAAGGATCCATGTGGGCAACTATGTATTTGGTACTAGTGAATACACAGGCAGCTCACCTTCAAATGCAAATCTCAAGCAAATTATGTTCTTAGAGTGGCATCTTTCCAATGAACAAAATACATTGATTTAGATTTTCAGCACATAATCAAGGACATTGTTCTCACTTTTGATCAACTTTAAACACAACACATGATTTTATTTGCAGCTTTAGATGCTGAGACACTGGAACTGACCTAATGTATCTAATATTTTCATACAGAAAAAAACTGGAGTTTTAGGGATGAGGTCATTTCTACCCACAGTGAAGAAATGCAGAAAATAAAATGTAGAGGAAAAAACCCCCAGATTTTGTGGATATCAACTTGATAAAGATTCCATATCTTGTTCTCTGGGTGTGCTTAGTAAACATCTACTGCCACAGGATCCAGTGAAGTGATGCTTTGGTTCTTTTCTTGTAAAAAGCAAGTCTCCATAGCATTCTCCAAATAAAACCTGGCTTAAAGGCTTATGTACAAAATTGCTGGAGGGACACTCAAAGTGTTTGAAAGCCTCCTGAAGTAAATGAATTGATTTATACTATTTCTTGAGTGTGATCTGAAATCCACACCTGCTTCATGGTCAGAGTGTTTGGATTAGAGCTTTTAGATGTAATCTAGACTATGCCAAAGGAAAGAGTGTTGTCATGTGCTACCCCTCAGCGTGGCCCTTTCCGTGTGAAGTCAAACAAACCAGTTCTTCACTGTGTGGTGATGTCATTTGTCCAACCTCCAGCAGATAAGTCAGTAAGGTGCCTTCTCACCCTTCCACCTCAAGGCAGGAAAGCAGAGGGGACCTGCTGCAGTGAAGGTGTTTCACAGCCACCTTTGTGTCCATACACTGTGCCTCGGTTTGCTTCCACAGAGATATAACCTCTCTCTGCTCACAGATGGATCCAAGGTGCCCCATTGAAACCCAGCTGGAGACCAGATGCTGGAGGATTTGTGGTCACAGAGCCCTTCCTCTTCAAACAATTTCTGCTGGCATTGGAGAGAAAGGAACCAGCAAACATCACCATGTGCTGTAACAGCGCTGTTGCCAATCAGGCAATGAGGCTAAAAAGATGCTTTTAAGAGTATTTTTGGTCAATTTAAAAGGAAACTACATATAGATCAAGAAAAATACACATATAACAATATATATTAACTGCAAATAGACATTAGCATTGTTTTAAGCAGTTCTCTGAGACGTCTATGTTGAGCAGAGCAGTGAAGGTATGACAGACAATTACAATTTTGAGTGTAGTATTTATTCCTCGTTATCAGAATTAATGTCACATTTAGGACGTGCATTTTTATTTAGATGGACAACTGCAATTTTCACTGTACATTTCCGTGAAAAAACAAAAACTAGTCCCTTGTGGGTCTCTGATTATTTCACTTTCTTCTTTCTTTCACACAATTTCTCTGGTTCCCTTTTGCTGCTCTTGCTTTCCAAGTCTCCCCTATTCTTCTCTCCCTTAGTAATTATTCATTTCTCATTTGATACTCTGCTGTGAGTACATATTTCGTCTTCTTTCCATCCTTTTTATTCCCTTTTCCGTGATGTTTTAGAAACGTCTTCCTGTACTACACTACAGCTCTTTCCATTACTTTTAAAAATTCAACTCTTCTGTTAATTCAGCCTTACCAAGCTATTTAGGAAACTGATTTGCCAATTACATATATATATATATACATATATATATTCATTGCTTAAACAGGAAACCTATTATTCAGGGAACTGATATGGCTTATACCATCCTTTAGTGTGGGATAAACATATCAGCCTTGAAAAAGTTGTTAGTGCAGGGGGACTAGGCATTTCAACTCGATAAAATGCTGCTAATCTTGAAGCAAGCAAGATTTAGAGGAGGATAAATATTTGTGACAACTCTGCACAGCTGAAATAATCATGAAAAGTAGGGGGAGGGTAGTTATTCTCTCTTACTTCTTGGGATAAAATAAAGATAGCCAACAGCTGGGGAAAAATTATATAAAGGCCCAAATTACTAAGTTTATTATACAATTTTCTTTTGTTACTACCTTTTTCAACAATTTAACTGAAATTTATGGTAGGCCTTTAGCTAGGGGATTGTAATGAAAAAAAATAAGGTAATTTTTTCCAAGTGGAATTCAAATATTAAAATATTTCCAATGGGATTTCAAAGTTAGAATGAATCAGTGACGAATTTGATTGTCTCAGAAGACTATCTTCTCTTGTCCACCTTGAAAGAAATTTATTTGCTTAAACAGATTTTAACATTTAGCATTTTGAAACTTTGAAGAGACTTTTCACTTACTATTCACTTGCAATACTTTTTCAAATGTAAGATTTTCTTTATAGATCCAAAAGCAAGAGAATTGTAGGTATTTTGACTAAAAGCATTACTGCAGGAGTTTGCATAGGACAAAATAATTAGTGAGATGATTGAATTAATAATGAACTATAAAATACATTCTTAATCCTTGTGCAAGAAAAATGTGTTAAGTTTAAAATTAATATGTTCTGTGGTCTTCAGGAATTTTGCTAAATTTATGCACTTCTATGTTTGTCCTGTTCCTTTTTCCCAATAGAGTTTATTTCAACATTTCTGTTGATGTCAGCAGGAAGCAATCAAAATAAATTGGTAAAGCTGATGATTTGTGTCTCTTTTAATTGGCAGCTTTTAAAATCTACAGGGTTGTAATTCTATTAGCGTCCTGTTTTTCCCCTCAAAATTACATTTCATATGTAATTTAATGAATACAAGTAATATAAAAACAGGGTTTGTATTTCAATGATCAGCTTTTCTGTCATTTTCATTTTAAAGCCTTTAAAGCTTTTTTTATTTCACTACTGTGGGATTTACATTTTAAAAGGATTCAGTCTCACCCTTTAGTTTTCCATGGAAAGTTTCTTTCAAATTCCAACTGCAATGAAGACTGTTCAGGGAAATACTTTTTCTGAGGAGTTATTTTGGCTGTTTTGTCAGCACTAATGAAGACCAACAGTAGAGAACAAACACTACAAATATACAGGTGAAATATTTGTTTCCAATTATGGGAATCTAATTTTTCTCCATGTGTATCTTTTCCTTGTACTTCATTCAGGTGTTGTTGACTTTCTCCTCTACCTCTTAAAATACATATAAATTATTGTAAGCTTTTGGCTATGTGAGTAACTCTGCTATGAAATTCAAAATATAAAGTGAAAATGGCCTAAGTTAAAACATATTTGTCTTTGAACAGTTTGGAAACGGTCCAAGGTTCAGAGGGGCTATTTTGAGTGGCACCAGGCACATAAGGCTGGTTATCACATTGACACTCTTACCCATGATTAGTAACTCGTGTGTGAGTGCATACTCCAACAAATATAGAGAGTGTATTCCACTGATTTCATTCCTAGAAAAATAAACTCAGACCTTTGTTTTCATTTGCGTGTTTTTTTCCCTAGCTCTTTTTTGTCTTATAGGATCTCCACAAAGTCCATGCAGATGGGAGGTGCGCTCCTGCTGCTTTACAGCAAGGCTTCCCACTGCCATAGACAGCAGTAATTAGCCAGAGAAACAATGGTCACATTATAACACAGACATTTTTTTGTGGGAAGGGTTTTGGGGTTGGTTTGTTTGGGGTTTTTTTTGGTATAAAATATCAGTTAGAGCTGTTTGTTACATACAGTGTTTTATCAGTTTATTCAGTCTCTCCAATCCACTTTAATTTTAAACAGTTATTTAGAGCACTTGGGAATTCTGTATGTTTGATAAATACTATTGTTTTATACATTATTATTATATGAGTAATGCTCCCTAACCCTTAAAAAAGAAAGAATTTGTGACACTAATAACCCAATTTAGTCGCATGTTTTACCATGGGTTGAGCTCACCTTTCAAATAATGAGCAAGTTAACCTATGCAAACCATAAAATTTCTCCAAACTTAACAAGGCCCATCAAAATTCTTCAAGTTCAGACATTCATGGCTTGTATTTTAATGAATTTCAAAGTCTGTTTAATGTTAGGCTTCTTTTCTCTCTCTTTTGTCCTTTTCCTTCCATCTCCTTTATTCCCTCCTCCTTCTATTCCCAGTGCAAATGCCTCTTAATTTTTCTTGACCCAGTTTAGGTTATTAGCATGTAGAACAGCTTAGCAAAAATTCAAATTTTTTGATTTCTACTTTCCTTAAATTAGTCAAAATATTCATAAAACAATAGATGACTTAAATTTAATTCCTTTCCCTCAAACTTTGAGTAAAACAGATTATGGTGATGACAAACTACTGACTTTTATTAAACTCTATTTCTGAGTAGATGTATATATCAGAGGTCTTTCAAGTTTTGGCAGCTTCATTTTGCTGAGGTTTGTGCCAATATTTCTTTCAGTTTTAGCCCAGACAGGTTCACACCCCTAAATTTAACTTTGACTTTCAGAATTGAGCAAACTCAGACTCTCAACTGAAGTTTAAGGAAAATGACCTGCACTTGAGAGACATATGAAACCACTTAAATCCAAAGCTTGAGCTGCCTCAGATTTGTTTGAAATACCGGCCAAAGTTACATACTAAAGCCGCAAAGATTACCTGTCTTTTGTCAGATTGACCCAAGTTTCAACTAAAATCCAGGTCCATTTCCTTCACAAGTATTGAAAATGGTGCCTGTGATAACATCGCAGCCTATACCCATATTTTAGCACCATGATGGAGCTTTGTTTGCTCCATAGTCAAAGGACAGAGAGAGTGATGGCTCATTGGAATGGACTGCCCAGGGAGGTGGTGGAATCGCCATCCCTGGAGGTGTTTAAGAGAAGATTGGATGAGGAACTTAGACACATGGTCTAGCTGGGGGTGTTGGGCTGGATGGTCCTGCGAGTCCCTCCTGGCTCGGAGTGGCCTGTGCATGTGTGAGGGATCTAGGTTTATGTTCACAACTCTGGGGTGTGCGTTCGATCTCTGTATGGGCATTAGATGGTGAGTTGGACTAGATGATCCTTATGGGTCCCTTCCAACTCATAGTATTCTGTGATTCTGTGACTATGTTGGGGGGAAGTTGCTTTCAGCTTCCTGTTGCAAATGATGAAAACCCTGTCCAAACTAGAAATTAGAAATTTTTGACTGAAGAAATAAGCTTAAGCCATGAGGAATAAAAAAACTATAGGATGATTTTTTCCCATCTTGTTGTTTTAATTCTTAACAGTCAGTTGACTCCTTTGGAATGAAATGTGGACTAGGAAAATATATATTGAATTTATAATCTCAAAGAGAATGAATCTCATTATTAAACACTTACCCTGTGGTATCTCTTGCCTTTCCCAGGTTTGGCCAGAGACAGACTTATACACACAATTTCTCCAGTGTGGCTGAGTAGAAGAAGGATTGATCCATACATTTGGCATATGACACTGTGAGTTTCATTCTGTAATAAGTATTCCTTCCCAAAGGAGTCATATATTATCTTAAGTGAGTGTTGGACAAACCCTTCAGAGCCTATTAGAAGATTTGGGTTAATGTCTTTTTTTTTACAGTGAATTCACTAGTATCATATGTACACCTTAAGGAAGAGGGACCTTGACAGACTAGAGAAATGGGCAGACTCCAACAGTGTGAGGTTTAACAAGACTAAGGGCCGGGTTCTTCACTTCGGCCATAACAACCCCACGCACCGCTATCGGCTGGGGGAGGAGTGGCTTGAGATTAGTGAAGTGGAGAGGGACTTAGGTTTAATGATTGACAGGAAACACAGTATGAGCCAGCAGTGTGCCCAGGTGGCTAAGAAGGCCAATGGCATCCTGGCCTGTATCAGGAACAGTGTGGTCAGTCGGACTAAGGAGGTTGCCCTTCTCCTGTACTTGACGCTGGTCAGACCACATCTTGACTCCTNACTGCACGCAGTATTCAAGATGGGGTCTGACCAGCGCTGTGTACAGGGGGAGGACAACCTCCCTGGACCGACTGACCACACTGTTCTTGATGCAGGCCAGGATGCCATTGGCCTTCTTAGCCACCTGGGCACACTGCTGGCTCATATTGAGTTTCCTATCAATCAGTACACCTAAGTCTCTCTCCACTTCACTAGTCTCGAGCCATTCCTCCCCCAGCCGGTAGCGGTGCATGGGGTTGTTATGGCCGAAGTGAAGAACCCGGCACTTAGTTATGTTAAATCTCATACTGTTAGAGCATGCCCATCTCTCCAGTCTGTCAAGGCTCTCCAGTCTGTCAAGGTCCTTAACTCCATTCCCAATTCCTAACATTATTTCCTTTGTCTATGCTTCTGTTCTTAGCTACCAGCTCAGAAAACTAAAGCTTCCCAAGAGTGCACATTGAGCAGACAGAAATATAGTGAATTCATGTTCCTCTAGAGGAGCAGAACCTAACAGATACACATAAATCTTGGTGCACACCCACTCGCAGAGGGAGAAAGTTGAACCATTGGGAGAAACAAGAAACAACTTGCTGCTGTGCTCACTGATCCCATCACATGCATGAGAGAGGAGAAAGTGAGTTTCCCTGTCTCTAATTACCTCTCGTATCCCACTCCCACTGCCCATGCTGCAGCCACAGATCCTCTGTGTGTCCAAGAATATCTTGGAAATCTATATTATGTCAATCAAATGAAGTCAAGGCTAGATGTCTGTAAAAATAGGATTTTCTGGTGTATGCTTGGATAATACTTAAGGAGTCAGTGCATAAATCATGCATGAAACTGCAGGACTGACAGGTAAGGTACAGTTAAATTTACTTCTGCATATGCTTTTGCATGGCTGTTTTACACTGATGTCTCCTGAGAGGGAAAAGAGGGACTTGGAGAAGTGGGGGATGAGTAGAGTTAGTATTTTTTCACTTCTTTGAAAAGCTGTTTAACAGCTGCTCTAAGACTGACTAGCATGAGCATTCAAGGAGTTTGGTATATTTACACTTGTGCTGGAGAATTGAAGTAACAAATAGATCACAAGTTTTCACAAATATCAAGGGACAGTTTTGTTGGGAAACAGTTTGTTATAAAATTCTAAGCTGATGGATGAGATATACCAGTGTTAAAATAGGGAATTCCACAGAGTTAATAAAAAATACTTTGAAAATCCAAATTGCCAGGTACGAAGTTAGGTTTGTGTTCTCCTCTTTATTTACTTATCTGTTCATATCTATTTATATGTTACTTATAAAGGAAAAGAAGATACTCAGCTAAGAATTGTGAATTAAAAATCCATATTTGTAAAGCAAAAGGAGGAAAACCGAATGAGTATCCTCTTTTATCCTGAGAGAGAGGGATGAAGTGTCCTGCCCATGGTACCGAGGATTGGAACAGGATGATCTTTAACGTCTCTTCAAACCATTCCATGATTCTCTGAAAGAGAAACAGTGGCACTCCTCACTCCTCTAAGTTTCATCTGTGCACTTGCATCATCATTTTGAATGTTCTCTTCACAATACTAAAAAGATGAAAATTATGGGTCATCTTCCTAGTGGTAAAAAGACTGGATTTTCATGCGCATTACCAGAGATATATGTAGCTACTTTCTGGTGGAGTTTCAGGCTGTTTCAATGTGTCTAAAGGAGCAGTTACTCCACAAGACTTATTCAGGCTAAAGGTAGGGGATGTTTACTGTGTTACCTGCCCCCAGAAAACACACTGGGAAGTACCGTGTCTAGCAAATATTTTCAAGATCTGGGAGAAGATAAAGGCTCCACTACATTATTGGCAAAATTTCCAGTGTGTCTGTGGGATCAGGACTCCACACCTTAAGTTTTTCACAGAAAACTTGTGTCAGATGTGGAGAGAACTTAATCTGAAATAAGATCTGCCTCTGGCAGCTTCAATGCACATAATGCTGCAGTAACGTGCTGCTTAATTCTGCCTGATATATAAATGTTGTATAATATATGTATATAAAATATATATAAATCTATATATAAATATATATAGNAGATGGTGGATTGGACTAAATGATCCTTGTGGGTCCCTTCCAACTCATAATATTCTGTGATTCTGTGTTTCTGTGATTCTGTGATTCCGTGAGTTTGCGTTCAGATGACCTGATACAAACTGTCCCTACATAGGGGTTATCTAACTACTCCACATTTATCTTGCAGAAATCCCGACAAGTGAATTATCATGCACTTTGGATGTTTGTTTAATGAGTGGCATGAACTTCCCTCCCTTCCTCAAGATATAGGTCTTGACCTAGAAAGCTATACAAATTAAAAGAATAATTCATAGTTAAGAATTGCTCTTTTCCTTTCAATGAATAATTCTCACATCTCTCTCTCACTACTGGTACTTGGGAGACCTGCAGATCAAGTCTGTGTTTCCTTAACTCCATTCCTAATTCCTAACATTATTTCCTTTGTCTATGCTTCTGTTCTTAGCTACCAGCTCAGAAAACTAAAGCTTCCCAAGAGTGCACATTGAGCAGACAGAAATATAGTGAATTCATGTTCCTCTAGAGGAGCAGAACCTAACAGATACACATAAATCTTGGTGCACACCCACTCACAGAGGGAGAAAGTTGAACCATTGGGAGAAACAAGAAACAACTTGCTGCTGTGCTCACTGATCCCATCACATGCATGAGAGAGGAGAAAGTGAGTTTCCCTGTCTCTAATTACCTCTCGTATCCCACTCCCACTGCACATGCTGCAGCCACAGATCCTCTGTGTGTCCAAGAATATCTTGGAAATCTATATTATGTCAATCAAATGAAGTCAAGGCTAGATGTCTGTAAAAATAGGATTTTCTGGTGTATGCTTGGATAATACTTAAGGAGTCAGTGCATAAATCATGCATGAAACTGCAGGACTGACAGGTAAGGTACAGTTAAATTTACTTCTGCATATGCTTTTGCATGGCTGTTTTACACTGATGTCTCCTGAGAGGGAAAAGAGGGACTTGGAGAAGTGGGGGATGAGTAGAGTTAGTATTTTTTCACTTCTTTGAAAAGCTGTTTAACAGCTGCTCTAAGACTGACTAGCATGAGCATTCAAGGAGTTTGGTATATTTACACTTGTGCTGGAGAATTGAAGTAACAAATAGATCACAAGTTTTCACAAATATCAAGGGACAGTTTTGTTGGGAAACAGTTTGTTATAAAATTCTAAGCTGATGGATGAGATATACCAGTGTTAAAATAGGGAATTCCACAGAGTTAATAAAAAATACTTTGAAAATCCAAATTGCCAGGTACGAAGTTAGGTTTGTGTTCTCCTCTTTATTTACTTATCTGTTCATATCTATTTATATGTTACTTATAAAGGAAAAGAAGATACTCAGCTAAGAATTGTGAATTAAAAATCCATATTTGTAAAGCAAAAGGAGGAAAACCAAATGAGTATCCTCTTTTATCCTGAGAGAGAGGGATGAAGTGTCCTGCCCATGGTACCGAGGATTGGAACAGGATGATCTTTAAGGTCTCTTCAAACCATTCCATGANGCTAAATTCTGTATTCCTTTTTGGTTTAGTACATGCTGGGACTCAGTTAAGTAAATGAAATTGGCTGTGCTGGGACAGAGAGAATCTCTGTTGTACCTTCATATGCTGTGTGCTGATTACAGATGTAATTAGCAAAATTCATGTGCACACCTTCCTGGTAATTCCTTTAACTGTTGAAAAAGTTGCCTTTGTGTCACCAGAGAGCCACAGAAGAGTTATGAAAACTGTTTTCTCATGAGAGGCTGAATGGATTTTAGGCCACTTTAAAGAGGAGTTGGCTTCAATCCCTAAAAAAAGCTACAGTAATCCTCTGAAGCTCTTCAATACTTTTCTGCTTTCTTTGAAAGCTTGAAAACATATTTAGTCCAAGAATGCATTCTCAGCTCTAGATGCACACAAAAACAACTATGTTTATATGGACAAATTGTAACATTTCCAAGCTCCCTTTTGACTTTCCAATGGCTTTCATGTCCATCTACATCATTGTGTATAAAGTCCAGGAGATTTTTTAGTGCTGACAGCAATTTTGTGCCTAGTTGACATGAAAAGGAGTCCTTTACAACATGTTCATCAACAAGTTAGTTATGAGGATTTGATTGGTTTGAGTCAATATAAAGTGAAGTTTAAATCCATTTTTCCTCCTAATTTTTAAATAATTTTCATGTTAGTTCTTGTTGTAGGGTTCAGTATAAGAAAGTGGTAGGATTTCTGCCAGCAGCATGTCTAATTTATAAGGGCTGTAAGCTTTTTTCACTAACCTTCTTACCAGTCTAGTAAGAATGAACAGTAAGTTGTTACTCTTGATTGATGACCGTTCAAGTGACCCTTTCGATCTGACTTAAGGTTGTTAAAGGCACATTTTCAAATTTGAAAGTAAGTTTTATGCCATGAAAGCTCTAGTTAGTGATACACAGAGAATAATGATAGCCACAGTGGCTAAAAGGGCTAACAGAGTGTTATGGTTTAGGGGTTTTTTTGCTGCTCTGGCAGTGAGGGGGTTAACAGCTCAGTTCTTACCTGAGCTCTCTGTGCTGCCATGGCCTTCAAGGTTATAGAGATAGAAGTGTCTCTGTGAATAACATACTTAGGAGGGAAAAAGTTTAATAGCAAGATGTAGTGTGCCGGCTCAGAACCTGCGTCGGGAGGCTGAGAGATCGAAGGTCCCCAGGCCCACGAGAGAAGGGGTAGAGATGTTCTTCCAGGCATCCCACTGCTTCTTGTGAATTGGACCGACCATAGTGAAAACCTATGGACCAGAGAGAGAGAGAACCAGTACTGCAGAATCCATCTAAACCACGACTGAAGATGGAGAGGTAAAGCTGGACGAACTGCTGATGTTTTTTGGAGCCCAGAAACAGAAGCCTGGAGCTAGCTGAGAGCTGTGGACAGACTTTTTGTGCATGACACAGAGCTAGGCAATAAACTAATATATTGCCTTTTCAAGAGTATTCAAGTACCTGAAATGCCTTCTGATATTAACTTCAGAAATATATGCTGTTCTCAACATTATTTGAAAGGATTATTCAAATATGCCTATTTTACCTGTATGTCTCCAGTTGCTGCAGTCTCAAAATCTCAGTACATTTATTTACATTACACATGAGAAAGAAGAAAAGAAAAAGGCTCAGAAGTGAAAGAGCTTATGGCAGCTCAAAGCTGATTACTGTTTTATTTTAACCCACCTACATGATTCCAGAGCTGAAGAACTCAGCTAAACGTTCCAGCCTATTTTACCTTCTGGCTTTCTGAGGGTAGAAAGTCATCAAAGAGCAAGACAAGTCAGAATTGGGTTCAATTCCTTGTCTTATTAACAAGCCCTACCCTTAGTATATGTCTTCACTTCATAATTCATTGATGTGAAAAGGTCATTTTCCAGTCCTGAAGGGACATCACATATGTCTTATGGAGAGTCTCTCATGTCCTGAGGCAGCATGACCACTTGTTCTCTGTGAAGTTTGACTTCTGAATGGTGTAATACTAATTTCTTTCATTTTTGTAATCCAGAATGTTAGTAAACCGTAAAGCCATGCCCATCATCATGTTCAGTGTTAGTTTATCATATTGTTTCCATAGCAGAATTCTCCAAATGCCTTCACAGGTGGTCTGTACAGTGGTGGTCAACAGCAAATAAAAATCAAAATTCTTTAAGCACATATTTATTCCTGTTGAGTAGTTTGAGTACCTGTAGGCTTAGTTGAGAGCCAGCTCCTAATGGCCTCAAGGCTTATCTAAAATTTCTGGAACAGTACTTGTGACAGTTTGAAAAAATGTCCGGTGTTATTGTGAAGCACATTGGTCATTCATCACCCCAATCCTCCAGCTCATCTACTGAGCAGAAGTAGTATATTGTGAGATTATCTGCATTATCGTCTCCCCAGAGATTAGAAAGTAGAAAAAAGTTTGGGAAGGGCTAACCAACATAATAGCTGCGTAGCCAAATCCTTACTGATGCTGAAGACACTTTTCTTCTATGTAATCCAAGAGGAACAAAATAATTTTACAGCTGTATGAGAGAAGAAATATGATTTAAAAGACTTTTCTGAGTAATACAAGAACTTCTGGAGAAGTTAAAAAAAGACAGAGAGAAATGTGTTTTAAGGGTCCTTCACATAAATATTTTCCCTCAAATGTCTGTCCCAAGATTGTCTCCAGTCTCCAACCTTCCTTCCAGTGCATCAGAGAACTGTCCAGAAGCAAACTCAGCATTTTTTGGCCTTCTTAGTGGAGCATCAATCTGTAATTTTTGTGATTTAATAATACACTTAAAGAAGTTTTCTTGGCTAAAATCTGATACATAGTGCTGGCGACCTCCAATGCCCTTCCTTTCTCTGAACCAAAGGCTTTAATTGTTCATCCTCTAATATGTACGAGAGGCCACTCAGAAGGATGGAATCCAATATAAATAAATGGCATTTGCCGATGAGGTCAACTTTCAATTTAAGATTTATTTTACCCAGATGCCTGAAATGAGTGGCTAGATACATTCGAGGTTCAGGGAAAACTCAATAGGCCTGTGAATTGGAGGAGTGACATGTTGCAAGCATCTGTGCTACATTTAGGGAGGCTACTTCGTATTCAGCTTTTTCAGGCCTTATGATGCCATCTTTCATGCTGGGAGTGTAAAGTCTGACAAAATGGAGAGCCGTTAACCGAAAAGAAAAATAGATTATGATAAACAGGATCCAAGCTGTACATGTATATTTGGATTCTGAAAGATGCTGAGGCTACTGGGTCACTTGTCTGCTCCTACTAATGTCAAAAGGATGTATGCTGACAGTTTTGTGGGAACAGACTCAGGTTCCCACTGAATCTACCCTTAAGTGAACTCATTTAACACCAAGATCACATTCATTCCAAAATGGCTTTAAATCCTCCTCCCTCCCACCCTTACACAGCATTCAACTAAATAATATTCACGTCCTGAAGGTCTAAATCCACATGTAAAACCAAGCAACCATCCAGCTGTGTGAGAATTAAATGTCAGTCAAGTCATGTTTGTACAGTGACTGGGGTTTCTCGTCTTCACTGTGTCATTATTTTCCCTTGTATTTCTAGTAAATATAAAAAAAAGTTCTTTCTTGTTCATAAACTGTATCAGTAATCCTTTTATAATCTGACTTATTTCATGCTACTTATGAAATGTTTATTTTCTGTAATTCACTTGGCTTTAGTACTCAGGAAAGTACTTTTCAAAAATGAACATTGTTTTGTTTTCAGTTCCTGCTGTAGATCTTTCATTCCAAAACTTCAGTGAAATGTTTATAGAAAATAAAAAAGTCCCATAACTTTGGATTTAAATGTTAAATGTATATGTGAAACACCGTGAATATTTACAGATACATAGGTAATACCCATTTACAAATCCATCTTTTTTTTGTGGTCCTGTATTAGGACCTGAGAGTATCCCTTCCAAGTACCTAGGATGCTGTCTTCACAAATGGCATGTTTAAACCCTTGGACATCCCCAGGACACTGTGCTTACACACCATCCTTCCCCATTAGCATTCCATCTGACCTCTCTCAAGGCAAATGGAACATTTTTGTTGCCATCTCCTTATCTCAGTTGGCTTAAGGAGGAGCTGACAATGCTCAGATATCCGTCATATGTCCAGCCAATGTCATGTTTGATATTTCTCAAGCAGAACATCTTGACAAATAGATGGGTAAGTGAAACACATTTTAATTGTTAGAGAAGCACTCTAAACAGTCACAACATTTCCACAAGAGGAAAAACTGAGTCACAAAAATTACTGAGAATTCTTGAGGGATTTTTTTCTGTAATACAGGTTGTTTGTTCTTCTTAAAGAATTACTGTCTCTATAACGATATATTTACAAGGTGTCTGGTACTATAGATCTATTTGCACAAAACTTACATTTCTACCACTTCACTCAGAGGACAGACTGTAAAATTGTCTAAGAATAACACAGAAGCTGCTGAACTCTATCCTACACTGACTAACTGGCTTCTAGTGTGATGTTAATTATTTCAACTGAGCTCTGATATTGTATAATTACATTGTATAATGTAATAAATAATAACATTGTATAATGTACACTATGGGGGACCCTATTCATGTCTGAAGCCACTGAACCTTTTAATTGAGAGGGGGTTTTTTTGCTATGTGGTGTTGAATTCTAATAACCACAGTCTTGATATTTTGGATTAGGTATTTCAGAGCCTACGCCCTAAATTATCCTCTGTGACATTCTTACTTTTCAACATCCAGCACTGAGAGGAAATTGAGAATAATGGCTCCTGTGAGGATAAATACACTGAAAATATGACTAGTGCCATGATATAAATTCTGGGGAAATAAATAGCTCTCTTAACTGTGTTTAAATAGCATTAAGGATGGGAGGGACATGTAAAAGTCCACAGAGTGAAATACTGAACTTGCTATGCTATCTGAGTTCCTATGATTCAGTGAGGTCTGAAGGAAAACAAAAATATCTCCGTAACCAATAGATCTGTCTGATTATCAAAGCACTCAAGGAGAAGAAATGAAGTTATATGGTGAATCTGCCTTCTGGCATTTCCCATATTCTGAGTGACTTGACTTAGGCTGCTGTTGTTCCACTAATTTTGTTAAAAAAATTAGTGTATCCACATGTCCTGTATGTAAAATATTACTAACCCACAGAGGGCTGGTTTAGCAGGGCTTTGCATGAGAACAACTCCTCTTATTGCTTATAGCTGTATGGAGATCTAGATGAGAAATCCCAAGGCTCTTAAAGTCATTTCAGGTTTGCTACTGATTTCCACAGTGGATCAGAATTTCACCTTTAATATTGCTCAGGGTCAAAACACAACTGAAGGCAATCAAAGAAAATGGTAGTAAAACATCAACAGTAAACCCGTCTCACAAATTTCTTGTGGTTTTACAAGGATGTAGTCAATACATTAAGTTGTTGTTACCTAATTAGGTGACTTTTATTGTGTCATCAAACAGAAAACTGATACCAAATGTCATAAGAATATGAATGAATGACAGAATGTAGACAACATCATCAGAGTAGAAAAGATTCTTCATCTGAAACATGAGAGCAGAAACTTTCTGAAGGAAAATATGTTTATAGAGAGGAAATAGTGAATAAGTGAATGTTAGTTATCAAGAAATAATGGTTTTTTTCCCTTTGTAGAAATAAATGAAACTGATCACAAACTCATACTTGCAACACTAAATAATACCTGCATGACTACCACAGTTTATGTCTCTTCTTTCTCCAAGAGTCACGCCGATGACACCCCTTAAGGTTTCCGCATCCTATGCTCATTTTCACAGAGCATAAACCAGGGTGCTTGTCAAGGGGGAAGGATGTCCTCACATTGTCCCTCTCCCTTTTCCCATTAGAGTCACCAGGACTTCAGTGGAAATGGATTGGACATAGAAGTAAAGTAAAATATGGATCACTTTAGTGAAGACAACAGGATTGGGAGGTAAACGCAGGGAAAATTTTTAATGCAGCAAGTGATACGTTTAATACTCTCTGCTTCATCATTAAAAGCTCTTTCAATCATTGAAAAATATACCACTATAAAACCAAACATGAACAAATATAAAATCATAGAATCATTAAGGCCAAAAAAGACCTTTAAGATTGTCAACTCCAATAATTTATTCAGCACCACTGTGTTCACCACTATCCCTATCCAAAAGCACCACATCTACATGACCTTTGGACACTTACAAGAATTAATTCCACCACTTCCCTGGGGAGCCTGTTCCAATCCTGGATTAGTCTATGGCAGTGTGGGTACACATTAGGCTCACTGATGAATGTCTGCAGTGTGCAGCAGGAACTCAGGCAACAGAGGCAAGGAGAGGCTCAGGAAAACCGCAGTACCAACAACATTAAACTAGACTCAGAAGTCCTGGATATATCACTGTGTGGCCAGAAAGTCTCTTTATACTGATGAGCTGTCACAGGAGAAGGCTCAACTTTGTGCCTCAGCATATTAACTCTACTCATAGGTGGCTAAAACAAATCACAGAAAGGGGATTTTAATGTCATAACGACCCTGGAAGTAGCAGCTATATTTTGCTGGCAAAATGGCTGCACGGGATGGGATGGGGAAACACAGTTGCGGCAGGAGAGCATCCTGAGCCACTATTTCCAAGCCCTGTCGATGGCTTTGGGGAAACTGTCTTTAAGTTGAATGATTTTTCTTTTAATATTGCTTGATTAACATTGAAATTCCCAAATGACTTAGAAATGCTGGGGTGGGGAGAGGGAGGGGCTGCTCTAGTGGTTTATTTCCACAGAGTAGTTTTATAAGACCTTTGTTATATTCTTTTGCAGCTGAGTATTTTCCACAGTGGAGAAAAATCTCAGTAGTTACCTAGTATTGGCTTCCTATTGTAGGAGCGGAAAAGAGAAAAAAAATGGTCAATTGCTTTTTCTAGAAAAATCAGTGGAAAACATCAAAGGAAGTTTTCCATACAGAGGTTACTTTAAAGTTGACTTATGTCTTCTTGTTGTAAGAATTAGCTAAAACTACTTATTGTACAGTGAACTTCGTAAGAGACATTTATAAGGAGGAATTAAGCCAAACTCTCAAATAAAAAAAAATGTACTTACAGCAATTTATCAATCTTTAATAGCTGTCCTGCTATTTTATATCATGTTTGAGAAGACTCACCACATCTTTGTGGAAAAACATTTGTTAAACACAGTCTGCTGCTTCTTTCAAACAATCAGGTCACAAAGGGTGTTTCATTTCCCAAGAAGCATTTCCATTTGTTTGTACAATGATTCACTTCTCTATCATATTCCTATTTAAACCTACTTTTTTTACCTTTCTTTTTTTCCTAGATATGGGAACGGCATTAAGAATCACAGAATCACAGAATATTCTGAGTTGGAAGGGACCCACAAGGATCATCGAGTCCAACTCTTAACACTCTCTCCCTGACGGGAATCGAACCCAGGTCTCCCACACGCCAGGTGGGGACACTTACCACTAGGGAAGAGTGTTACTAAGTGTTACTTACTAAGGGAAGAGTGTTAACAATTTATCTCTGATTATGATACTGTATGTGCACCACTCTTTAATTTCTTAATTTCTAGTGACACAAATGGACTCCAGACTTTGTGTCATACATGTAAGTAGTATGACCAGAATAGCCAATTGACAGTTTGGGTGAGAAATTTTTTAATAGATTACTATTCCTTATGGGCTCCTGTTTTAAATTAAAAAAAACCCAAAACACTGATATAAAAAAATACCTGTATCATTTTTTAACTATGTTGTTTAAAGAAGTACAAAAGAACTTTGGGAAAGTGAGTAGTTGCCATTAGTTGAATTAAAATACATTTGAAATAAGGAAAAAGCAGTTGGTTGATGAGTTTGATGTTGATCTTGACATACAGAACTATGTTTTCAATTTCATTAAAAAATTAACATAACATAAATATCCTTTACTCCTCAATTAAATCATAAATGTAATGTTGAATACACCCAGTAAGAGAAAGGAGGGAACAGTTGTGTACATGAAGAAAGCTGCTGTTGAAAAAGGGACTAAGTCTTGTAGTACATGTTTATTTCTGAATTTCCTTGAGTACAGCTGAAACTCCTTCTCAAACCAAAATCATCCTCAATTCCTGCTGGACATGGGATTTCTGTTAGAGGCTACATAAAGGGCAAGTGCTTTAGTTTTTAAGTGTCACACCTCTGCAGACTTGGAAACAGAGAATTAAACACTGAGAACAAAGCTTTCTTAATACCACATGACACAAAGCTCAACAAAGAATATCTTGACAGGTAGGGGGTGGAGGAGGAAAATCTCCCATAGCCTGTCTGTCTCAGCAGGAGCATGTAAGTAATGTGATGTGAGTCTTACAGGGAAAAGCCTGAAAGTCTGAAAAAATGTGCACTACACAAACTACACCACTTTCTAACACACGTTGTTTGTGTTAATTCCTCAGCTCTGTTAGCATGGTGTCTTGCATAAGCGATACCTTGAGAAATATTTCCTAGTTTACAGCAGTATCTGACATGCAGACGTGTGAGACTGCATGGAGATAATTCAATCTGTGAGCAAATCCTGTTGTCTTACAGTAAACTCATGCAAAAATTCTGCATTCATTTTATGTCAGTCTGTGGCAAAAGGCCTAAATTAAAGATTACAGGAGCAGAATTTTGACTGTGAGAGGAGAGAAAGTTAACTTTGATTAGCCAAGATGCCTCTCGGAGCTGTGTATAGGTAACAAAATGTACATTAGCTTCTCTCTCATATCACTTACAAAAATATTTTTTAAGTGTTTCTAGTAATGTAGGTTTGCATCAACAGTTGCTTTAGAGTCTTTTTCTTCTGCATAACGCTGTAGTGCTATAAACAAAAATTATATATACTCTATGTTTTATGTATTCCAGCTACTCTGGTCACTCTGCCCTTTCAAGCTTAGTTATATTTAAATAATTAGTTTTAAAAATTATATAAGAGAAGACATACAGCACTTTCAATGGTGTGATTGAATCTGTTGAATTTTAACTACTCTAAGTACCAACAAAAGGAAATCTAAAAAGTTAAGACTCATATTAGTTTGAATGACAAAGTATTTCTTACTTTTTTTTTCATCTGTCATTATCTTTCTATGCCTCTGCTTAAAAATGTCTTTTTGTGTTGTGATTATAAAATGCCACTGGTACGGCTACAGTATCTTTTAAAAAAATTAAAATTAAAATAAAGAAATAAATAGTAGTGCTTTAATTTCTGTGCATGAGTAAGATATTTAATGCCAAATGCATGAATGTTGTCTTTCTTTCCTCAGTATTCCTGGCTGCACTCCATAAATATAACCTGGAACTTTAGTCTCTGCTACAAAGAAAGAATTGCCCTCAAATTGGCTAGTGTAAATGTGCAGATAAAGTCCGGGAAAGTGAGGGAGTTGCTATGCAGTTTATCATGAGCTTCAGAGACTAAGAACTGGAAGAACCACAGCACTTCAGACATTTTCACACAGAGAGAAACCACTGGAAAACGTGATAATGAACAGATAATCAGCTGCAGCTTCGCAAAACTTTCCCATTTCTCGAATGTTCCCTATTTCTCTTCCTCATAGAACAAGTCTAACTTCACAGTCTATAAAAATATTTCTGTTTGTTTGAGCAGCCTCTATTAGTCTGCGCAGCAGGCAGGGTGATAGAACACCAGGGTTATTACAAAGGTGTTTTTGAGTCTCAGAGGAGCACTTCCCAGCTTTCCAAGCTTTCTCTGCTGCTGCTGTCACACTGCAGTGACTGGTGGCCAAGACAACTCCACGGGTGGGATTCACCTCCCACTAGACAGTGTGTTTAACTACAGTTCATCCCTCCTGTGAAACCTAAGGCTGCCCCAAGGGCAGAAACCAGGCAATACCCATTCACTTCCAAAGGTACCACCATGAAGCCAACCAGACAGACATATGAATGCTTAGGGGCAAAGCATGACCACGTGGATTACAGGAGGTTGACATGTGCAAGGCCCTTTTGATTTTTTGATGTCCAACAGGAATATTTTTAGGAAACTAAGAATTTCTTCCACAATAAGAAAACATTGGGTTTTAAACATAAATTTCATTCAATTCCAGGATTAAGAGATCTCCAGATTCACATTGTGAAAATGTGAGAATAAAGACATTTCAATCCCATATTGCTCTCTAACCCACCTTTTCTTCTCCTAGTGTAGAAGTATCTAACACAATTATTTACAGGAAACTGTTGTTTGATTTATGAATGATAAATAATTTATAGCATCACCCTTTTATGTCCATGAAAGGAATTCTTGTTGCCAGTCTACTGTATTTAAATGGTTCTCTGTGCTGCTGCTGCTGTTTTCTAGGCAACAATTTAAGAATAGAATATAAGCACTAGAAGAGAAGATTATATTTATCAAGGTTTTCTTGCAGATATACACTGGCAACTTGTCTATCATACATGCAATTGCCACTATGGGACACAACAATCTTCTGCTGTATGATCTGCATGAAAACTTTGTATGCCCCGCATCTGTAGCCTTCACCCATACCGCCTTTTCTCCTTGAAGCCTGGGTTTGATTGGGTTCTATAAAAGAACATTATAAATGTTATGAAAGAATAAATAAAAATAATATATTGTAAAGGTTTAGCATTTTCTAATTGTCTTTAGGTAGATTTCTGAGCATGACTCCTCTCAAATGCCACAGGTTTAACTGAGGAGTTTTAGCAAGTGAGCATACTTCAGACAGAAAGTAGATCTTCATGGCCTTGACACTTACAAACCTGAGGAAAAAATGTCTATTTCTAAACTATTTATGGTGAAATAAATCCCATCTTTGTGTGTGTATCCATGCACCAATTTGACTTGTTGTGTTTGAATTAGTGGCTAATTCCAATTATCTGGTATCCAGGTAATGACTGATATTTTACCCCTATGCTATCAAAAGTCAGGTTAGCAACTATCTTAACCAAACACATTTCCTGATGAAGTTCTTCCCTTCAATGGAATTCCTCATGACTGAAGGACTTTTCCAAATGAGTCAGGCACTATGAAATAAGGCTTTGTTTAACGTGAGTCATTTTGACCTTGATACTTTCTGGTTATATTTTGCCAACTTACTTTATTCTGGTTCATACTGTACACTGCCAGCAAAATGCTATTTCAGCATAAAGAAAATGGCAGAATCAAACCCTAGAAATAAGCAAGGATGTGTGTGTTTTAGACTAACTTTTCTGACTTTACCATCAATTGTGAGTAAGAGTGACTTCAGAAAGTGAGTTTTACTGGAGTTTGTTGAATAGTCCATAACACAAGACAAGGCAAGGGGTAATTTGTAGATATTCACAATGTCATATTGCGTTACCAGGAAAATAAGTATACCTGAATTTAACACCATAAACCGCACTACTCTGATTAATCCTAGATGGATTTGTCAGATTAAAGCACTAGAAATTAACTTAATAAAAATATAAGTGATGTTATTAGGAGTTCTATTGAAAGTAACTGAGGAAAATCATGTTCTTCAAATATGGGGGAAAAAAACCCTCACCTGTTGATTCGACATAAAATACACTTCTAGGTAGTAGCTGGGGGGGGGAAGTGTTGGGTTGTTTTACATTTCTTTCAAATATTTTATTCAAAAACAAATGGATCCATTAATTAGCCTGTCTGAATTGAGTTCCTACATCTTTATTTGTGTTGTCAGTGGCACAGATTTGTTGTAACTCATCCCATCAGTTTATCACTTTCTGTTGTTGTATTTAGAAAATTCTTATTTGTTATTGTAATCTACACATTCTCAGAACCCTGTAATAAAGAGGAACATTTGGTGATTTGAGGCTTGTTCAGAAAATAGATATGATCTAAAAAACATGACTCTGGTTTTAAGAGAAAAACAACCCAAGAGTGAACAAAAGCAAACTGTTCATGAAGGAATGCATAACTGACGGGAGCAGTTGGTGATCCTGGGCTTACTTAGGAAATCACAGAATCACAGAATCACAGAAAATTATGAGTTGGAAGGGACCCACAAGGATCATCTAGTCCAACTCACCATCTAATACCCGTACAGTGACCAAGAGCACATCCCAGAGCCTAGATGCCTCACAGTCTAGCAGGCCACTCCGAGCCGGAAGGGGCCCAGGGTCACCCAGCCCTACACCCCCCAGCTAGACCATGTCACTAAGCTCCTCGTCCAGTCTTCTCTTAAACACTTCCAGGGATGGCGACTCCACCACCTCCCCGGGCAGCCCATTCCAATATGCAATGACTCTCTCTGTGAAAAACCGCTTCCTAACATTAAGATTAAACCTCCCCTGGCGTAGCTTGAGGCTGTGCCCTCTCGTTCTGGTGTCGTCAGCCTGGAAGAAGAGGTCTACACCCATCTGGCTGCAACCTCCCCGCAGGTAGCTGTAAACAGCAATGAGGTCCCCTCTGAGCCTCCTCTTCTCCAGACTGAACAGTCCCAGTTCCTGTAGTCGCTCCTCGTAGGGCCTACCCTCCAGNTTCGCCTCTCTGGTTTTCCTCCTACACTGCTTAACAGCTTCCTTAAACAGACTCTGACTCACCTCCTCTTTTTTCCAAAGGTTGTACAGCCTCTTTTTCTGCCCCAGCTCCTTCAGGAGCTCTTTGCTCATCCAGACTGGCCATCTGCCCCTCCGACTCACTTTTCGGCACATTGGGATCGCCTGCTCCTGTGCCTTCATGAGCTCATCCTTAAAGTATGTCCAGAAATAGAGCATTACAAGCTCTTTTGAACTGAACATTTAATGGCCTATATAAAAAAGCAGAGTTATTAGATATTGACAGCAAAACGTTGTTATTTATTAATATTTATTGCTTTTCACCTCGTTTTTAAAGTGCCCTTAGATTTGGAAGGCTGCCTGATGATAGCAAAGGCTTCAGAACAATAAGTCCTGAATGCATTAAGTATCTAGCTGAGGTCATTTAAGTAACTTCAAAGTGACAGCCAAAAAAAATTATTCAAATCAAATTAATTTTACACAAAATGTTACTTAATAACAAGCATTGTGTATTTCTGAGAATGGAAGTATTTTCCATTAATTAAGAGTTTTCAAGAAGTGTATCATGAAATACAAAACACATGCCATTAATATTCACTTGGGGCTAAAGAACAACTCTGATAATATCTGTGCTCATTAAAATTTTCATTCCAAGTACTGTTTATCATAAAGATCTCTTACATCATACCATTGCTCGTTTCAGATGAACACACAGAAAACTTGCTTCTCCAAGCAAAAACTCTCCAACTACTCTTTTTTCAAGCAGCAGAGAGATGAAATGGAGAAACAAGATTTCACGTTTGAAAAGAGTTTCTTACACATCAGGATGCCAAAAGAAAATGTATCTTTTTGAGTAAATAATATGAAGAAGTGCAAATGTCTACAGAGGGCAATATGAGAAGAACAGTTATTTTGTCTTGTAGCTCATGACTGACAGTAATAGGTTCTACACTCACTATCTTTCACATTGTGTGTTATTTTAAAGCTCTAAAAGAAAAGAATGCTGCTCCTATGATTAATGAAATGCAATATTTTTTTACGATAAACCTTTTCTGCGTAACTCTGTTTTCTCCTAGAAGTCATTGCAGTGAACAGATGGTGAGTGAGCCCATGATAAGGCTTTCATGACTATTGCATGTGTATTTTCTCTAATCTCTTAAAACAAACAACTTCCAGTATAAATCCTCAAGGCAATGCATATGTACACACATAAACACACAAAAAATATATTTATAAACAAACACATATATACATGAAGAAATATATATAAAGACAGGCATTTATTGTCAAGAAGTTTTTCTAGAATGTAATGGGAACAAAGCGCAGAGTTATATAGAAATCCTTGTAAAGTTTGTAAATACATACTAGTAATGGTGAATATTTTTTGTGCAGTTATTTTAATATTTCTTTAGAATCTTACTATGGACATTCAGCAGCTTACTATATTCTGCTTGAAGGTCAACAAAATAAGAGGGAGAAAGTATTTATTAATCATTTAATTGTAATATATTCTACATTTGTATTTTATTCTTCATATGGTTCATTTTTAAAACATTTTTACAACTATAAATTTTGAAATATTGTTAAGAAAGATGTAGGAGTTACATATATCTGCTTTTTAATTCTGAACTTCTATGGTATAATGATATTTTTTGCTAGCATACACAGAGTGAGTATTAAAATGAATATTTAAATATAGTCTGCAGCACTATTAAAGTAATAAATTCTAAGCAACATGAGAGGTTGGAACTGTCATGACTATAGCTGAGCAAATAATTGGATATATTAGTCACAAATTATTGTTTCAGTGGATCCTTGAGTGAGTCATTATGATGGCCTTACTAGTATTCATCCATGCTAATTCAATTTATTTGCATGAACCCTGGAAAGTGTCTGTTTTTCAGACAAATCATTCATGCATATGGATCATTTCAGCTTCAACTAAACTCATACTGCAGTTCAGATATTTTCATAATTCCTTTTGGAGCTGCTGGTTCTCTGCTTTCAAATGTTCAGATACCACAATTGCACTATATCCAGGTAGTAATTAAATGAATGTTAAAGTTAAAAGAAGAGCTTACACAAATTTCTGCAAGCACAAGCAATTGTGGCTTCAGATTTCAACATCACTTCCCTCATGCTAAGAGGACTGTTCCTCCTTAAAACAGGTTTTAAAATGCCTGATATAAATTCCATCGCTGTGAAACTTATCTGATTTTTAAAACATAGTAGAATCATAGAAACACAGAATGATTTGGTTTGGGAAGGACCTTAAAGACCATCCAGTTCCAACCCCCCTGGCATGGCCAGGGACACCTTCCACTAGACCTGACTCATCCAAACCCTGTGCAGCCTGGCCTTGAATTCTTCCAGAGATGGGGCATCCTTTGCTATACTTTGTTTCTGTTTGGAAAATTGTAAAGGATGCAGTTTTATGAAGCACAGACATTACATAAAAGATTGAAAAAGGGATAAGTTTCAAACAGTCTTATCTTCAAACCTATTTAAAACATCTTTTGTGTTAAACTCATCACATAAATTGTTTAGGTAAACATGTTTTGTCCAAAAATCAGTGCTGGTTTTAACCTAAACATACTTTATTTCTATTTTTCTAGGAGCAATTATTAATAACGCTGCTTCCTATCTCCTAAACAGGAGTGAAGGGAAAAAGTAAAAGTCAAAAGCGATGAAAAAACAACATTTATATGGTTTGAGCATGAAAAATGTAGAGGCTTCCCTGTTTTATTGACTTGTCTGTACTACATATTGATACATTAAACCTGTCCACAGGCATTGCAGAAAGTAGGTATTATTTATAGACTTCTGCTCCTACAAAGTCATTATTTTATATTTTATTGAAGATGCTTGAGTTCAAAATCATTTTATACCACTCTTTATTATGGACTCATAAAATAGTAATAAAAATATTTTACTCAATGTATGTTGCTAAACTTTATAGAGCTTTAAAGTGTAAGTAATTTTTAAGGTTTGGGTGGGTGTTTTAGCAAAAAACCCCCAAAATCTCAAACTACAGAAATCTTTAATATATAGGACTATGCTTGAACATCCTATTGTATTTCCAGGATTATTATTATTACCCAAATAATTATTACCCAAAGGCTAAGCAACACTGCTGCTAATAACTTCAAGAAGATATTCAAGACATAATAACATAATTTAAGAGTCTTAAAGACATTCTTAATCTCTTTTTTCTTGGCTTATTACTAATTAGCATTTCATAAAATAAACTATATTCCACCTTTTCCTAAATTTGGTGTTGTTGATTTACAATGTAATTCCACCATTCTTTTCTTTTTTAAGGAAAAAAAGAAGACGTTTCCTGTCAAAGAATTTTCCTAATTCTTCCCTTTTCCACATAAATTCTGTTCTTACAAATGTGGGAGTTACTATCCGTATATGCTCACATCGTAATCCAGACACTGATTATAGTATTAATTGCAAGAATAATGAGGAAAAGACTAATTAAAAAAGAATCACTACTGAGAGAACATCTTGCAGTTTGAAAATATTGTTCTGATATTGAATTAATTTCATCTCTGGAATAACTTTTTCACTGTCATTACATCGGGGACCTTTATCCCTAACTCAATATTTTTACACCTTAGTTAATAAAGCTTTATGGTCTTCCTTTTAGGTATCTGAAGGAACTTCTCCTTCCCACAGACACAAATCATCTCCAACTTCATCTCCCCTTTTATTTACATCAAGAGGAACACTTGTTTTGCAATTCTGCTGTGACACTTTAAATGTTGTATTGTGACTTCAAAGAAGCAAGCAGCAACGAAACTTTCCATTTCTGAATGTTAAATATGAAGTTGTTCATATAAAGAACTTAATTTTTTTCTTGGCACTCCCATACTGCTGGTTTCTCATGAACAGTGGGTGGAAAGGTGAAAAGGAGATGTGTTAGGGTTTTATGGGTAACTTAAGGTCTTCATAATCACACACAGAATCACAGAATATTATGAGTTGGAAGGGACCCACAAGGATCATCTAGTCCAACTCACCACCTAACACCCGTACAGAGTCCGAGAGCACATCCCAGAGCGTAACACCACCTAGATCCCTCACAGTCTAGCAGGCCACTCCGAGCCGGAAGGGGCCCAAGGTCATCCAGCCCTGCANTGCTGAAACAACCACAGTATCTGGCAGGATACAAGATTTTGACGGACCTGTATATCCTTTACTTGGATGCTGAGCCTTCCCCTCTCCTCAGTTTTAGTGAGACACATCAGGAGTTCTGGGTTTACTGCTGGGCTCCTCTATGCAAGAGAAAGAAGGACATACTGAAACAAGTCCCATGCAGGGCCACAGAGGTGATGATGGGACTGGAGCATCTTGTCAATGACAGACCGGTCAGCCTGAAGGAGAGAAGGCTCAGGGGATCTTATCAATACCGAATGGAGTAAAGAAGACAGGTCCAGTTTCCTCCCACTGGTGCACAGTGATAGATCAAGAGGAAACAGGCACAAACTGAAACACAGAAGGTTCCCTCTGAACATAAAAAATCTGTTTTACAGTGAGAGTGATCAAACAGTGGCACAGGTTTTCAAATGAGTTGGTGGAGACTCTTTCCTTGGAGATATTCAAAACCCAGCTGCACATGGTCCTCAGCCATCTGCTGCTATAGTGACCCTGCCTGAGCAAGAGGTTGGACTAGACAATCTCCAGCAGTGCCTGACAACCTGAGTACTCTGCGATCCTGACATTTTGTGAAAGAAAATAATGCCCAGGCCACAAACCTTTTGCAGTGATGTCCCCATGGACCTTTTTGCTTTATCAGTTCTCTGTGCTGATGGGATGGGAGCAGGGTGTGGAAGTCTCTTTTCTTCCCTGATCACGGTGTCTTGGCTGTTTCCCCTCAGATATAAGAAATTGAATCCTCATCCTGCAAGATCTTGTATCCACAATAAACTATCAGAGGAAAGCAATGCAACTGATGTAGTTGGAGCTCCAACATACACAAACATGCCAGAAGATAAGGTTTTTAAACAGCTTTTTCTTTGAGTTATGTTGGTATTTTTGACAATAGAAATTTTCAGCCACTGGATCACAGGAATTACCATATAAGTTCACTGTTCAACAAGCCATTAGATGACGATAACACTCACTCCAATGAATCCAGCACCATTCCAAGCTTCTGTAACTTCAGCTATTTGGAAGTTTTGAGTTTCAGGTCAGCTGTAAATCTGCAGTCAAACAATCACCATCAGGTGTTGAAGAAAGAGGAGAAGGTTTCAAAGGCTCTCTGGTGTCAGGGCATCTGGCATACTGACGGGAAAGGAGAACACAGAAAAGCTCTGGACTTCCTGCCATTTTTTTAAAAAGCCCTTCAACTGTCAAGCATGAAAGAAGTAAGCTATTGTAACAGCCACTGCTCTCACCTCCCAGGGGAAGAAATACTTCAGAGCTTCATTACATCTCCAGATACACCATTAGCTGAGTCTACACTAAAGTACCTGTCATTCTTAATTTAGTCCTTCAAAGCAGTCAAAACTGAAAATTATGTCAATATTTCTTAAAAAAAAAAAGAAATAAAATGAGTCCCTCTATAAAATCATTGATTGCTTCTTTCTGGTTACTAAATAAAGAATAATAAAAAGCAATGTAATTTTATGTTAAATATTTCTGGAGACTCGTTATAAATGAACTTTCATGATCACCAGATGCCTAAGCAGTGGCTGGATGCAGTTATCTCATGCTACCTATTGCAGTGTTTCAGTGATTTCATGTGCTTCAAATTGGTAGTGGGTTTGATATTTCATATACCTTACATAGTAATATCTCAGTTACTGAACAATACAGTAAAAGAAGTAAAATATAACTTAAGGAAATTCTGTAGAATGTCAGTTTGGGAACAAGGAAGACTTCTCCAACCACAGTCACTTGACTGGTAGCAGCTCCTCTTAGACACTACTTGTAGGCTTAGTTTCCTTTTCAGTGGCAAGGAAAACCAGATGCTGCACACTTTTCCAATACACCATAAAAACTGCATATTAAAAAATAGGATTTTGGCACTAGCCAAGATCAGACATTAAGTTATGGGCAAAACTAAATATAGTGCCCAAATACAATCCTTTTTAGTTACTGACTGACAAAGGAAGGCTGGTTGGAGGAGGGCAGAATTCCCCTTATTAGACCACTGAATTGTTCTTGGTATTGAGTGCCAATTCTGGGGAAGATTTAGACAGAATAAAGCCAATGAAGTCAATATTTAAACCATCTAGCTTTTTCTATTGCTGGATATAAATATCTCATTATTATGTCACTTCTCTTAAGTTCCATAAAAACGAATGTGAGGCTGTAACAAAGTCAGTAAAGGCCACTTGAATGGGAAGAAATCATCAGCTGTTATTTGAGACTTTAAATGACCCATCAGCTAAGTTGCTTTATTTGAGGTTGTTCAGCTTTCCTTCAGCCATTTGCTGCTAACAATCCTGTAAATGTTTGGCATATGTTTGAAACATTTTGGAAACCCCTCCACTGAAATTTTGCTGTTTAACCGTTTACAGATTCTTCATATGCTAAATTGCGACACCTGCATTTAACAGCAAATCCTGAATAATTGGAAAAACTCCATGATAGGACTTGATATTCTGCTGGGCAGCTTAACAGTGATGCTAAACCAACCAAAAAGCTCCTTTAAAATGATGACAGCATGTTTCCAAAAACAAACACAAAAAAGGAGTAAAAAACCCAACCTGATAGCTGTACGATATTAAGAGTTAAGGCGCTGGTAAACAGAATTAAAATCATGGACTCCAGTTCTACAAGCAATCACACTTGTTTTACCTTAAACACACCAGTAGTTCCATTGACTTTGGTGAATCTCCTTGCACGACTTAGAGGTACTGAAATATTGTATGCATCCTTGAGAGAAATTCTTACTGAGCTCTTTCCTTATGAACACATCCACCCATTTCTACTGATGTGCCCATCATCTGGGCAACTGATGATGGGAGGCATTGTTAAAAATCCTTGCTGCCAGCTGAACACCCACTCCAAAATTTCAACTGAAATTCTGTTATAGTAGTCAGGAGCATCTGCTTTCAAAACGAGCTTTTGTACCCTGAGGGCTATAGAGCTGAGTAACAAATATGCCAGCCTTTTTGTTATGCATACACTTTCTATTATTTATGATCATAATTTATTGTGATGTTTCACATTAATGCAAATGCATTACTTTCGTCATGTATAATTGAATCATAAATATTTGTATATAAATTTATATCTATTAAACCTCCTGTAGGTAGAGGTTTACATATTCTTATGTCAAAATAGCACACACATGTCCCCACTCTATTTTTTTTTCAATGTAACATAAAAATATTGGGGAGTTTAACTGACTGAAACAATTTCAATCATGTCTGATTGAATGGTTGCCCATTTTGTCATGTGGAAATAAAAGCTTTTGTTAAAGTACAGATGAATTACTTCACTTAAACTCTGGGGATAAAAAAATTTGGCTGTGTATTTGTTCATTAGATCCAGATGTACATTATTAACTGTCCATAGCTGGTTTTGCTAATAAATCATGCCTGAAGGATTTTGTTTTGCAAGATAGTGAGAGAATAGTGCTTTTGTTTGTTTTTGTTGTTGTTGTTATTTATCACAGTTGATTTATTCGTATTGTTTCGGGTTTTTTTCTACCTAGGACCTCCTGGCAGTAATAGTACAATACTCAAATGGCTTTCAGAACAGAAGTGCATGTTGTACCAAGAGTCGTGGCTGAAACATCAACAGCTTACAGAACAGAATGTGCAGACCTTGTGGATAGGAAAACTAAAAATAGACAATTAACAATTCCATACGTTGTTCAGCTGTTTTAACACCTACCTAGTAACTGAGGGAAAGAGGGACATGTGTATGTTCTTTAATGCATATACAATTTTTTCCAGCAAGCCTGCAACTGCCTTCAGTAGAAACCCGAAATGTCATCTCCTCCTCACTCTTATCTCCTGTGCAAGATGATGTAGAGGGAGCACTTCCATAATTCTGCATTTTTCCTAGCTTTCCTGTAATGGGAACTCATCTATCTTTGCTGTCCCACATAAACTCCAAATATCATTAGCTATGTTGTCTGAGCCATTTATCCGTGGAAATACACATTCATTTCTCTTTCTAAAAATGGTAAGGATGTAAGGAACACTTACCTACTGCAAAATGTTTCAGAGACTGTTTCAGGGAATTTGCATTCCTAGTGACAGCGGTAAGAGAGAAAGCTCTGTGACATCTTACAGAACTGGACTTCATGTCGTTCTATTGTAACCTATCTTGTCTTTTCAATTATAAACTTTCTCAGAGAATGCAATAGCTTTCTCTCAGAGGATAATATACACAAAACCGCTTATGTTTACAGTATTTTACACATCACAGAATCACAGAATCACAGAATATTATGAGTTGGAAGGGACCTACAAGGATCATCTAGTCCAACTTACCATCTAACACCCGTACAGAGACCGAAAACACATCCCAGAGCGGTAACACAAACCTATGCACAGTAACATTCCACGTACACAATGTGGTTAAAGAGTGTATTTATTATCCCAGTTTATTAAATAAAACCTACCATTTCAGATACTTAGAAGATATTGGACAGAATTATTCCTATTTTGTAACAGACAACAGTGATTTTTCATAATAAACACAATTTTATGACAACCACTTGTACTCTAGCTGAATTATTTTTCAGAGCTAAAGTCGTAATTTTAAAGAATCTTTCTCCTCCCCTGAAAACACTTTTTTGAACACTTTCTGATGTATTTACAGCTTTAGGGGTGTTTATTATACTCCTCTTTGGTGCCTTTTCAAGACAGACTGTTAGTTTTTCACTGTCTTGCCTCTGTTATACTGCCACCAGGAATTAACAGACTACTTAATGAACTTGGTATATATGGAAGAAAATTACTATAACAACTGTTTCTACTGCACTCTGTTTCTCAGCTTCCAAGATCTTTCCTGAACCCGTGCTTCCTAAGGATCTGGTAGTATGGAAATTGAATCTGAGCAAAGGTGCTTTTTTCCCCATTTTCCTTTGTTTAAGGCCATTATACTTTAACACAAGTAATTCCACAGCATTGAAGTAGTCTTTACCAGTGGTGCTTGCCTGTGTTGCTGTCATGACATAATGTGAAGCTCTGCCTCTGGAGCTGAAATTCATCCTCTTAGTCACGTGTGAAGTCTAAGCAGCATCAGCAATGCTGAAGATCTACACATCCTGCGTAGCTCCTTGATGTCTTCCCTTGAATCAGCTGGCTTAACACTTCTCCAGCTGTCATATCATGCTTACACTGTAAGAAGCCAAAAACTTCCATCACAAAAGAGTTTCTTGTATAGAACAGTTGAGGTTCTCATGTTGGTGAGAGGGATGACTTTTCAGTAACAATGGCTCATGTTTCATCCTTTTTAATGAGAAACATTAAAACTAAAGAACCTAAGAGGATAGAGCTGCTTTAGACATAATTTAGAAGCTTTCATGTCACATAAATTATGGCAAGTTGAAGTACTCCAAAGAATAAAGCTTTAATTCTGAATTATCAAAGGACCATATGCTCTGCCCTCACTCCTCTCCACATCTTTCCTGACAAAAGGATGACGCATATCCTAGGGAGAAAGAACTCTTCTGAGAGCAGCATTAAAGAAGTAAAATCTTCTTCCCAAAGTCCTCTCATGGCTTCTGCATTCTCACTTTTACAAAGCCCATCATGCTGGGGATTATCAGTAAGTAAACTCTTTGCACAAAGCAGCTCTTACAAAGGGAGCCTAGCAGGTGAAACCTGCAGAAAGTGGGCAGCATATGAACCCAGCCCCCTCAAAACTTAAAAAACCATTATTGTCATCTAGGTCTAAAGGAAATTAAACATATTACAAAAAAGGAAACAGTTTGCTTTGCATAAATTGCGTAAGGACGAAGTTAGAAATGTAGTGATATTTCCTGATGGAAAATACTTCAGTTTTATCTTTCCCTTAACATTTTGAGTACAAGAGTAAAAATAAATAAAATTGAACATGTCAGTTAGCTGAGATAATTGGAAAACAACTATTTTTCCTGTGAACTCTAAAGTAATTTTAGTTTGCATTTATGGTCCTATATTTTAGAACTGTTTCACTATCTTTTCTAAAAATAACAGTGACTTCTTCTGCAGCCTGTGTCAAGTACTCAGACAGGTATAAGCCATTTGCAGTTTCCCAGGTTGATCAGGCGGCACAGTTGATAGGTCAAAGAAGAGTTACTGGTTTCACTCATTAGAAATAAAAAATCATTAGACAGGACAAAGAAAAATGAAACTTGTTAGTTATAATTTTTGACCCCAGCCTTAATTTTTTTGGATTTTGACATGCCAGTGTTTATCACCCTACTTTATGCAACAAGGAAGCATATTTACAGCCTCCTGACCCTTTGCATCCTGTCCCTACATATATAAATTCACATGCATTCCAGGAATCCCTACGAATCTAGTGAAATCCACATGTAACTTTCCATGCCCATATTCCATCATGTTTTAACATGAACACATGGCTTTTAGAACAGATTCTGCTCATAACTTTGGCCCCTCCTCTTTCTGTGATTCAGCCATGTGATGGATTTTTCATTAATAGGGCCCTAAGACTTTACACTTTGAAAAAAATGCAGGCACTGGTGCCAAGTTCTGAAGTCTGCACTCATTACAATGCAGTCTGTTGTGTCACACACATTCAAAAAGGTAATTCTGGGAGAAACCAGAGCCCAGATCAAAAATGGACCTCGGTAGGCAGCAGGTTTTACTGTGCATGTAGCAGCAGCAGTCCTGGTCACTTTGCTTTGGATAACCAAGGGCTCAGGGCTGATCTGTCAGTGTGCTGGAAGTGGAACTGGGGATTTTTTCACCCAAATAAGTAGTGGGTTATGATGTATGCATGCTTTGGCAAAGTGCCCTAGTCATTTAGCACAAAAGTCCTTCCTTTTTGTCTGAAGTTTCATTCAGCTGTCTTCTAGCTCCCCTTACGGTAACATATTCCCATCCCTTAATGCCCAATCTTAGTAGAAAGGCACATTCTGTATCAGAAGGGTCCTTATTTTTAATTTCAAATGGACCTGCAGAATTGAAAGACACCAGGAAAACAGGGAATACTGCCAAGTGATTAATATCTTGAATTGTCATTACGTCTTCCATCACAGGATCTTTGGACCTCATTAGGAATGTCAATAGAGACTGTGGTCAAGCACATCACATGCTCATGAAGAATCTGTGTTCCTTTTAACATTAAGTAAGTACTGATACACCTCTGTGGAAACCCTGTCATCTGCAATTTCAGTGTAAGTAACAGACTTGTTCTTACAAAGGAAACTTTAAATATGGAAAGTTAAGAGACAGGAAATATTTTGGCACAGACAAGATAATTCTTACTCTGCACTTACCTTATGTTTCTGTTGTTTAAAATCAAAGTGGTTTATATAATTAAATTATAATACAATAAGGTTAAATACCTTTCTATGGGGTCAGTGTACCGCCTGTCTTAGTCTGGTCTGTGCAGTGACTGAGACATGGGACATCATGAGGTAAATTCCTGGGTTTTTGTGTTGGAACTAGTCATCCTTCTGCAATTATTTTTTGAGAAAACGATTCAAAACCACTTCTCTCCTCTACATTTTGGGAAAAGGGCTGAACTGACAACCACTGAAGCTGCCGTTGTCTAATCATAAAAAATGTGGGCATTATACAGTGACATTTGCACCAATCTGTCAGTTCTTTGAGCACTGGCCCAGAGGGACCATTCACAGAAGTGAGAAAGTCAGCATCTTGAATCTCCTTGGAAATGGTAGAGGGCCAATGAGTGCAAATTGTAGTGATAGCTTATTTCACATACACTCCTAAACTGCCAGACAGGAGCAAGGCCAAAACCATCAACTTGCTTCATTCAGCCTTTATTACCTGTTTATCATTACATACATTTACAGGTTATGCATCATTGCAGTGTCTGGACACACTTTGCAATTACATGGACCAGAACTGCACCTGCAGGCACTGATAATATTGCTAAACATTTGTTATGTCCCTGCATTGTTTCTATTGCCTTGTACACAGCTTGAAAACACTGGAAAGACAGACTTTGTCACAGGGAGTTAAAGCACGGACAAGAACATTTTTCTGAGTAGCAAACAAGGCATTTTTGAGTTTGGTCCTGTCTATATTATTTTTTCTGACTTTTAGCATTAATAAACACACAAGTCAAACTAAGGAATTTACTCTGTGAAGACCAAGACCAAGAAAAGATTCTCTCTTCGCACAAAGTTGAGAATGGAACATTTTTTTAATACTTCCACAGCACTAATTCCCCAAAAGAGAACCAGATGTCAGGTATCAGGAGTTTCTGTCTGTAATGTACATTCTTTTAAAAAAGACAAATTTTGATATATGCAACTGATGGATATTTCACTTTACCTTCAGGAATTGCAGTTTATGTTTCTGACTAACTCCTGAGTTACACATATTCTGAGAACTATGAAAGTATACTGCCTGTAGCTATGGCATTATAGAGTTCTGAAATCAAATGTGCACTGCTTTTAGCTCACTGGGGTCAAATTTCATTATTGTATTGAAAACTTACATCAGGAATTGCATTGGTTTCTACTATTTCCCAGTGAATATGAGGGATGCTTTACACAAGGCATTTCAGAGTGTTGGTTTGGCTGATGCAGCCTGGGAAGGTAAAGCCAAGACGCTGTTCTGTGTGGTAGAAAGAGAAGTAAAAGAGAAGTGACTGACTGTCAGATTTAAGATTTCAAGGCTGAAGTCAGACAGCACAGATGGGGGTAGGTCTTTCTGAATACATTTTAAAACTTCTGTTGAAGTGAACAGGCTTTATTAGATTTCATTGTTTCATGGTGTGTGATGTCACTAAAAATTTTAGATGTGAGTTTAAACCGATTCCTTTAAATTTTGAGAATAACTTTTTCATTATGCATTAGCCATTTTTGACTGGATATCATCTTGGATTACACACATTCGGACATGTAACTAATTTTACACTCCTGTTCCTACATCCCAGTAAAGTACTTGTACATTGCAACATTAGAGCCTCTCATACAGCAGGATTTCACTGCTAAGGTTCATTTGCTGTCCTCAGAAAGCACTCAAATGTGTTCTCTTTAAGTATATTGGTATTGCTCACAATTCCTTTTAAGCCAAAACAAATAGTATCTTTAGATTAAAAAGGAAAACAAAATTCAAACCTGCTGTGGTTTTCCTTAACTGAAAGGAATCTAAATTAAGGACAGTGGAATTAAGCCAGTCCGTAGGATCTGCTTTTGACCTGTGAATTTTCCAGCTAGTATCATGAATGGCAAATGGGAAGCTGATATTTGAGGCTGAAACATCCTGAAAGAGACAGCTAACAATAAAGTGGAAAAAACAAATCTGAAAAAATACTATGTCCATATTTCCAGGATTCCACTTCCAATGAAGGTGAATGAGCTGGACCAGCCTGCATTTCTCTGAAGGGCTGGTGAGTCCACCGCAGGTTAACTGTGCTTGTGTGTATAAGGATTGTCACCCAAGCATCCCCTCCATCCAGTAAAGGCACCGGTTGTAACATGAATCACAGTTGGCCCTCTTCCACTTCGCGCCCCCCCAGATAGCAGCTTTCCATCTTCGCGGTATGATTTTTCAGTGATTAAGGAGGCTTGTTTCGGGACTGCGCATGCATGAGTATTCAAATTAGATAGTCATGAATTTTCAAATCAACCACCACACTGTGCTGCACAGACCACAGGTGCGCTGCTCTGCCCGAGGCAAACTACATCAGCCCCGCTCTGCCCCTCAGCTCTGGGCCGGGCTGGCCCCCCCCACCCCCAGCTCTGCTCCAGGCCACGTTGGCTCCCCCTGCTCCCCTCGGGGCCACTTGGGTCCATCGAGAGGGCAGCGCAGGCGGCTCCCCGCACCAGTGTCCACAGCTGAGTGGCAAAGGGTCTTTCTTGGAGTGGGGTGGCCACGGGCGCTGGGAAACACCAGCACAAACAATGATACACTGNGCTGCTCTGCCCGAGGCAAACTACATCAGCCCCGCTCTGCCCCTCAGCTCTGGGCCGGGCTGGCCCCCCCCACCCCCAGCTCTGCTCCAGGCCACGTTGGCTCCCCCTGCTCCCCTCGGGGCCACTTGGGTCCATCGAGAGGGCAGCGCAGGCGGCTCCCCGCACCAGTGTCCACAGCTGAGTGGCAAAGGGTCTTTCTTGGAGTGGGGTGGCCACGGGCGCTGGGAAACACCAGCACAAACAATGATACACTGCAAGGCAGTGCTGAAACAGCGCTGGAGTGCCAGGGGGCGGTGTGAGGGTGTGGGGAAAATGTGCATATTAATGAGCTGCCATTCTACATGGACGGAGGGCTTTTCAGGACATGAACAAGACCCACGATACTGTAGTATAGGAGACCCAACTGTACATGAAAAAACACACCCAAAATGTGTCCCATCACCAACATTTTAAGCTCTGAAGTTGCTTTTCTGGCTTGGATACTAGACATGCACAGAAATCAATGTGGCAGCCACTGTGCCCAACCGTCCCCTATCCTTTACACCAGGCTGCATAGTGAAAGTACAGTAGCTAATCAAAGAAATCAGGGGTTTGGGACTTCTCCTTCTTCTTCTGTGAGGTACAGAAGCAGCTCCCATTTATCTCCTATCAAAAACAAATTCCTAAACTGTAGAACTGTTTGGAGACACATAGATTATCTCACCTGATGCAGTATTTGTTCACTACAGGACTTGGGTTCTTGCTTTTAAAAATGGTAATGAATAGCTGTGTTTTTCATTATTTTCATAGTCACATTACTCACAGGAAATAATTTGTAAAGAAGGTGAGAAATTTTTCCTATTTTTACAGCATTTATTCTCATGCCAAACACGTGGCTGAACTTCTTCAAATTCTGCTTAAGAAAAAAAGGATGTCTGTAAATTGCATAAATAAGTCCAAAATTTCAAGGTCCAAAATAGAAAACCTTTCATATGCTTAGGATAAATATTGTTAGTAATAATGTCTACCAGATAATAAAAGGAAGAAAAAAGAAATGGATTGTCAAGTCCAAGTGTTTCATACCACAAAATATCAATAGACACAGGTACATACACATACATCCACAAATATTTACAAGCACATGAGACTTTCAAAGTCTCAGTTAAACAAATATAATTCCGCATAATGTAAGCAAAATTTCTGGGCACATTCTGCTTTCCGGAAATCCAGCTGACTTGGGTATTTTTTTAGTGGGAAGTGACTGCAAGTAGGGTATGTGAATAAATATTTATTTATTTGCAACTATGTAATCTGCTAGATACTCCATTATTTTTCTGGCGAAAGAACTGATTAAATGGAAGGAGTAAAACACATGAATGAATGACCTGTCATTTCTTTGTTTCTCTTTTGGTGAAACAATAAGGCTGTTACGCAGAAACCCTCACTCACACCCTGTCAGTCTCCCACATTGCTCTTGCCATTGCCACTATGACTCCAATGTTAACATCTTGTTCAAATATGGATTAAGCTGAAATAGGTAATTTATATTTTTATGTATACTATATATAAATAAAATACAAAAATATATATGGGAGGTGTGCCTTGTAATTACATCTGTATGTATAATGTGTACTTTCAACTGCATTTTCATACTCTTGGTTGTTCTGAACATCTTAGCTCATGGACAGTTTCCAGATAGAGCACAAAGGAAGATTCTTTGACCTCGATCAGGATGAGTTTTATGAAGAGGCAGATGCCAGACTCATCCAAATCAGCTGAATACAACGTAGCCAGCCTGCCTCATCTCTTCATGGATTTACCATTCTGGACAATCACATGGCTCTTGGTCCTGCCTCCGGTCCAGTGTAACACTGGAAAGATCTCTGTCTTCCACAACTGAAAGAAAACTTGTGGTGTTTAAAAAACAATTAGCAATAATAAAAGACATCTCCCAGAACATTTCTTTATTTACTTTTCTTGTACCAGAGGTCTGCTTGGTTCAACATGCATAGTTTTCCTTGGTTTCTTTGTCAATATTTAGCACATATCAGAGGTTTCCAGATGATGGTTTGCAGATAGTGTCATATTAATAGAATAATGAAAAGATGTGTGTTATTGCAGAGCAAATATAAATATACTCTGAAGAGAAAGCAGATCATACTGATCACTATTGCCCGGCTCCCAAGGTTGCAGAAGAGGGGGCAGAAATTTGACTGTGAAAAAATTTGGCTCCAGATCTCCAGTGCATTCACCCCTGTGTGATTTTGTGCTCCTTGCATAAATGCCAAGTTTTTTCATACTAACAGCTCAAAGGTAGAAAACTAGGAAATTTTTTTTCCTAAAACATAAAGGAATTAAGTTGCTGACAGATTACAGGACTAAAAGCAAATAAAACATAAACAAAAATTATTCTAAATCAGCAGGAAAATTAATTAGCTCACCTAATTCACCAATTTATCTAATAAATTCATCATCTAATACCCTTCTGCGCAGCAGAAGATTGAGACTAAAGGAGGCAATGCCAGGAAGCATTAGGTTACGTGGTTTGCTCTGTCTGCTTTTCTTTCTCTCTATCTCACTTTTTCTGTCTTTTGGGTTGCTATTCCCAACAAGGACCCAGACTTGCAGGGGCTTTTTCAGCAGCTGCTGGGTACAACAGCCCCTGGGAGAAAGCCAGGAGAGATAAGATGAGGGCAAGGCTTGACCTCCCACCTCCTCCCATGTAGCCCCAGCTGAGCTGCCCCGTGATCCTTCTCCTTCACAGAGGTTTCCTAGGATAAATAAACAGTGGCCACAGAGCTGCAGGGTTGGTGGTAGCCCAGAATTTCTGTCTTTTGGGAATGATGATATTTTTATGTGTTTAAGGTGTGCTGGAATTAAACATTTATTTAACTTGAATACCTCTCAAATCATGTTTTGAAAAGTCCATTTTTAGAAGAATGAAATGTTAAATCAAAGTTAAGCCATGATTATATTATCTTTCCACAGTTTTCATTTTCTCCTATATTTTACTCTGCCACTGCAAGCCTGTATTATCAACATAATAAAATTTTAAAATTTAGGTTTTTAAAAAATAATTGCAACTGTTTCAAATGTTTAAATAATTTTAGTTATCATGTGGCATGCAATTTAGATTACCTATCGCTATCTTTTTTCATAATTGAATTGCAGGTACAACGCTACTTAATGCAGACTGAAATATGAGTTGTTTCCAGCCCTTGTAAGAATTTAAATAAGAAAATAAACAGAAATAAGAAAAACAAATAAGGTAGCCAATTTTCACGGTACTAATTGCTCTTCAGACTTGTTTTCCTCGCTTTTTTTCCACAGATGTTTGTTTTTTTGCTGTTCTTCCCAACTGCCAAATAACACAGCACAAATTATACTGGGGGTGTTTCCCCATCAAAAATTACAAACTGCTTCTTCCCCTATGCCTCCTGCCCCACACTTTTGACAACATCAATTTACCTGGGGGAGGAAAACTGTGTCTGATCTGAGCATTGCCTTGAGAAAAGAGAACAAAATGTTGAGTCTTTGCCAGCTCTACTGTCTTGGAACAGCCCTCTCTATGAAAGCTCACATAACTATTATTGCTACAAAAAAAATTTCTCTTCTTAATATTGTCTAGACCTTTTCTCCAATCTTATCTATTTAAGGCCAACTGTCTTTGCCTTAGCAACAATGGGGTTTAAGTCTCTGCAGGTCTGACCACCTGCAGAAGCTGCTAGCTGTTGAAGCTTGGAAAAATAACAAGTAGACTATATTTACTATGATTTAATTCCCGAAATCTTGCACGTGTGCCTAATTTGAAGTGCGTGTGTATTCTCACTGGAATCGATGGGAATACACAAATGACTAAAGGTAAGCAGATGTGTAAGTTGTAGGATCTGGGCCTGAAATTAAGACAAGATTCAGGAAGTGAAAGCTGGAACAGAAGGGGAAATTAAAGATGACAGAAGCAATAAACAGTAATGACATTGTGGAGTCAACCTAAGACACATATATATCATGGCCATCATCACACTGTATTTCAAATTTAAAAAATAGAAGTAAAAACCAAGTCCCAATCACAAATCACTTTCTTTTCTTAGAGGGAGACACTTAGAGGTGCGGGAGCTAAGCCTTAAGGATGGAGTCAAATGAGAGGAAAGCAGGTTTTCAGAAAGACATTTCAAATAATGCTCACTATACAATGTAAAAAAACCCTCAAAATGTTAGAGACATGCAGCTCCATAGCAAAGATATCATGACAACAATTGTTTAAGTGATGGCCAAAAAATATCAAGAAAAGGTTTGCATTTGCCTTTTCAAACTTAGGACAAGCAGGAAGCTCTTCTAGCACTGTAAATGATGAAACAGTGGGAGAATTCGGTGGAAGGGTGTCCTTAACCATAGTGGTGAGGAAGGAAGATCATCTATGTCAGCTCTCTCTTAATGACCATTAGATAAGACAGATAAGAGAAGGTGACCATTGTCAGAGCCATAAGTGCTAAGAGCACAGGTGAAGGTGTCAGGTCTCAGACATCAAAATCAAGAGTACTTAAAATACAACAGCATATAACTGAGGATGAAGAGAACAAGAAATTAACAAGGCCTTTTCTTTCACATTGATTGATTTGAAAATTCTTCCTTGCCACTCATCTACTCAGTAGTTTCAATCAACATATAAAATAAAATCTCAAGGGAAAAAACCAAAATGAAACCAAAACCAAAACAAAACCAAGAAGAACTGGAAATGTCATTACTATTCCCTGATACACAGCTTTTGGATGATGAAAACTGGCTTGAGTATTTTACATAAATATCCCTGTTATTACGTACATATTCAAGATCCAGGCAGTTTGTAAGAAGTAAACATCTAGGGGTCAATACTCATTGTAATAACAATCTAATTAGAGGAATTGTATCTTTGATATTAAGCACCTGTTTACAGTGATTTTTCTGGCTTAGCACCTTATGCTCTTACAATTAAGACAGTGAGAATGACAGATGACCTCTAAGGCTCACTGGGTGACTGGCCTGTGGGTGGTAATTGTGTGTGGTCTTGAAGGGGAAAGAGATAGGAGCTTAACAAGATTTTCAAAGGAAAAACACTTAAAAGAGAAATTCTCAGCTCAAATTTATGATGTACATTACCTGTGTCTTGAGTCTTATGCTGACAGAGTCAGGGTGATTTCTCATGTCTGGCACTCAGTAGGAGCTCAGAGTACAACTCAGAATGGGGCTTTTGTCTTTAATATTCGTTTTGTCATTCACTCCAGCGCAGAGATGGAGCTGAGTCATAGCTTTTGGAATCACAGCCACAGCAGAAAATCCCTACAGTTTGAGGGCACTGATAGATTTGGCTCAAATCATCTCTGATCTACTTGTAAACAACTTGGCATCCTTCCTACTTGTACATACTCAGTGAATTATGTGAACTAGGGAAGAAAATAAGTATGCGAAAATAATCCTTTTCCCCCTGGTGTGCATGTGAATGAATTTGAGTCAGTCGGAAAGGCAGATATATGCCAGTGTCAGCAGGGAGATTATTATCTTTGCATATGTTGTTCCCTAAGAAAATTCTTGTCAAGGACCATTGTAGTGATACACAGAATTGTGTAAGAATCTATTTGCACTATACCCACTGGCATCCATCTCACTTTTTAATTTCCTGGGTCTCTAAACCCCTCCTGCATGAACAGCATGACATCCCTGAAGAGATTGCCTTAAACTGCATTCCACTTCCTCAGTATGGGACAGTGTTCCTGCAAGAACAATGCAGCCAAGCAGTTTCCAGCCTAACACACTAATGACCAGGACCTGTGTGACATGGTTGCTGCTGACAGCGGAGGTAACCAAAACTGGAGGACTCAGGACTCTGCTTTCCATCTGCCTCTTTCATGTCCCCATGTTGCATCTGCCTTCCTTTCCACAGATCTCCACCTGTAAAAAGGGCAGGAGAAACAAAGAGGAGTCATAATCCATATGTTATCCAAAGTGCCTTATGTCTTACGTCTATCAGAGGTTAGCAAATGGCAGACAGGTGAGAGAGGGAGGGAGAGAGATGACATCATGTATTTGTGTCTGCGTCTGGTCACATCTCTTCCCAAACCCCTGCTTTTGATTTCGTATAAGAACAAACCACAACTGCTGAGGGCTAGAGGAGGGACAGTATGAAATTAGGGCATGTGAAATCAAGATCAATCCTTAATATGGGACAGAGAAGAAGGATTCACCAAATCACAAGAAACAGATTGCAAAAGGAGTAAAAACAAGTAAATAATGACAACAATTCTTTTTATTTTATTTATTTTTTTTTATTTTAAGAAAAAGAAGGATCTTAAAATAAAACTCACACCATTGGTGGTCACAAGTGCTGTGCTTAAGTTGTCATCTGTTGAATCTGGCAGTCTGCACGTCATTCAGCAGATAAATGCCTTTACCAGAACCCTCTGGACAACAGGAATGTACAGCATACACATTTAAACCAGACTGCTAGGGCTGGGGGAAACTCTGTTGGTGGTCACAGACACTGAATAATCAGGTATAGGAAACTCTGAATAAAGCAGATGAATGCTCAGAGGAAAAAATAATGAGAAGCAAACCTTTTTTCCCCCCTTCTTATCCCACATTTTGGTAATCCAGACTAATTGCATGGTAATGCAGCCACCTATAAATCTAAGAATATACACAGATTACGTCTGTGTGGGTAACTGGAAGTGGTCTTTCCTTTCAGGTAGCCACAGAGACATACAATCTGCTTTGGTAAAGCAGGACATATTTTATCTTCTCTCATCCCAGTTGCTCCAAGGAAGTACGTACTCCCTACTCTGCAACCTATTAAACATGCCACAGCAAAGTGCTTTTAACTGTGTGCCATGTGGTGAGTCTCAGCAAAGCAAGAAATAGTGGAATCTTTTTGCAGATTATTACATGGGCTCAGAAATCCTGAGCCTGTGCAAACATTAAAAAATACTCAAAATATTTGAACTGGAAAACATGCTCATTTGCTGTAGTGCCTGTGGATGTCTTAAAAAAATAGCGGATCTTCTTTTCCAGTCATCCCTTCGAATATGAGTGGGATAATGAAGAATTCTAAACAATTTTATTGTAGCATGTTTTCATAGTCTTTTTACAGCCATTTCAGTTTATTCATTTATGTACATCTTGTCTCAGTTTTCCAACAAAACCAAAGCTTTCCTGGGGGCAGCTTCATCCAAGTTTTTTCTTCTGCTCAATTGTTTTTTGTACATACTGCATGGAAACGGGCGTATTGCTGGAGTCTCCTCCATTCACATCAGCTTTGGCACAAAGTTGCAAGGGCCAAAAATCATGCCCGGGGGGTTTAAAGGGTATTTCTGGGGCATTGCAACCCCTGACACTCCAGCAAGAATGTTGAGTTTTGGAACAAACGCACAGAGTGTATTGTTTTCTGAGGATGCTTCTGCATGATGCAGCACAGCTTGAACACTCTCCCCTGTGTATGTGCTGCCATCACTGTGCCAATGATCACTACAGTCTCACTCTTTCTCTTTCCCTCTCAACAGGCCATGACTAGGATTAGTATTCTCCATGTTATCTGTTGCATCCACAAGTCAGGAGACAAGAGAACAAACATTTTTACAGCCAAGGGCAGAGAATCCTCTGCAGACACTTTTCACAAAGTATTTTCCATCATATAATGTGGAAGCAAAGTTATTGAAATGTTACTTCTACAGAATTTCCCAGTTCCTTTTGTTTATTCCTAATCTATAGCATCCGGGCCTCCCGTGCCTTTGAATGAGCAGTTGGTTTGTACTCCAACACATGAATTATCTTCACATGCCAAAGAAAGCTTAGAAATTGCCCAGTATATTTCAAAACCTTGAAAAAGTAGGAGGTTGTATCTGGCAGCAGCAATAAGCATTAAACATTCTCAAAGAAAGCTTTGTTATTAAAGAGAGGTAACCCATTTGGATCAAGCAGGACCAACATAAATCTTCATTCATGGCTTTAAGCATACCAAGAACTATTCTAAAATGAAATAAGTTTTTTCTTTCTTCTTTTCCTCCCCTCCACCCTAAATGTTTTGTCTGAGGTCTTTTTCTACATTTCCTAGGTCTCTGCACTTCTAAATTTTAACCTCTTAGGAAATAAAAGATCTCTCTGATTATTGTTTGGATTGTATGTCAAGAATAAAGCATAATCAAATGAAAACTCAGTTATGCATTATATTGTTCCTGAAAACACCACACACTTCAAGAGTTACTTTGTGCTGGCTTTCCTGAAGCAGAAAACCCCTACATCCCTGCAGGCAAAGGTAGCAGAGTTGGAAGAGATCAGGATCATCAAGTCACAGAATCACAGAATCACAGAATATTATGAGTTGGAAGGGACCCACAAGGATCATCTAGTCCAACTCACCATCTAACACCCGTACAGAGACCGAGAGCACATCCCAGAGCATAACACCAACCTAGATCCCTCACAGTCTAGCAGGCCACTCCGAGCCGGAAGGGGCCCAGGGTCATCCAGCCCTACANTGCCCAGCCACCCTCTGGGTGAAAAGATTCTCCTAATATCCAACCTTAGCCTCCCCTGACACAGTTTTGTGCATTTTCCTTGGTCCTATCACTACACTAATCTACAGAACTTGAGTCCATTAGCAGCTCTCAGAGTGCTTGCACAGAGAACTGAGCCCTCAGCCACCTTTCCTCTGCCAAATGTCACTCACACAACTACAAACCTTAGCTGTGAGTCACACCAGATCTGACTGCACCTTCTCTGAGACATGAAATTAATTTGTACAATCATTTCACTTGTTGTTTCTCCACTTCTGTTTTGTTGAAAACTCTCAGATTAGTTTTGCAAGAAGCTGCCCATCCCAAAGTCTTCCTCCCAGAGAGAACTGATAAAATGCTTTCGAAGAAAGCTCTTACTCCCAGAGGAGAAAACATAAACAATTCAGATAAACATGACAGAGAGCTGCTGATTCTTCTGACCCACCCTAGTGTCCCCCAGGATATCGGTGGCAAAGTTACGGTCTGATTCTTAGAAGCCTATATACATGAAAACTTGGGTTTTCATTTATTTATATATAACTTACTTGGAACTCTAGGGATCACAGGAAAAAAAAACCAACCCGACTTTAAAAATGACCAGAATAGAAAAACAAAGTAGCAAACAAAATCCCCCAATTCCTCCCCAGATTTGATAACGGTCGCATGAGTTTTGGACAGTGTAACTTATTAAGGAGTTTCTGGTTCACGACCTCTTACTGCATACTGCTGGCAATGTTCATGCTACAGCGATTTCCCCAGATAAAGCAAGTGTCCTACGTGCTCTCAGCCAGACTTGGGAAGAGCAAGACCCCCTCCCACAGCCCCGTGCTGGAGGGGAATCACAGCTGGCTTGTGCCACATGGCTGACTAACCTACCCCTGCAGATAATGCATTAACAGAGGGAAGTTCTGCTTAGCGAGCTAAGGTCTGGTGTTTTTTTAATATGCACTTTAATTTTTGTATTGTATTTTATTTTTATTATATTTTAGTTAGTTAGTTCTATTTTATTTTAATAGTTTATTTTATTATATTTTATTTCAGGGCAGAATCTCGATAACAACAGTGCCACACTAAAAAAAAAAAATTAAAAATCCTTTTTCTTGTCTTCCACCTGTATTTGTTTGGCCCAAAGAATGCCACTATTCCTTCAGGGAAGCCCTGAGACTGTGTCAGCACAGTCACAGCGACAGGCCATAGTGAATAACAAATTTTACCTCCTGAAGGTCAATCCTGAAAATATTTTGGGTAGTAATCTTCTCTTTTGTTTTCTGCATGGAGAGGATCAGTGAGGTGGGGAAGAAAAGCGTGAATTTGGAGATGGTGCCTCACATTTGCCTAAGATCTGCAATCTGTGGAATATTTGGAACCTTTGTGGTTGGAAGGCTCCGGAACACGGTTAAAATAATATGCAAATTAAAAACTAAATATTCTGCTGAAACGTTTGACTGAATGTACCTTCATGGAGCTGGGACCAGCTGGGAATTTGCTTAAGCCCCAGAATGAAGTGAGGTTTCTGATGAAGAGAGCCCACAATGGAGTAACAATATTATGTGGATTTTATGACTTTCAATAACTCTGCTTTAATCAGAAAATTAGAAGTAACTAAGAAACCCCCTAAAGCCCGATTTGCAACTCTGTTAAACCAGTATAACATCAGAGTAATAGCAAAGTTTTCAATGGAGTTACACTGGCATAAATTTGATGCCAGAGGCGGGTGAATCAAGCCCCATGACAGCTCTGAATTATTTTCTTTCTATCTGACATTTTAACATTCAAGTGAAAAAATATGGTGGAGCTGGGAACGAATCCCAAATGCTCTCAACCTGAAAGGTCTGATAACAAACCATGTGATTTCAGTGCTAGTTTGAGCACTCAAATGCACAGAATATAAGTTTTCTTAACAGAAAGCAGTAGCTAAATAATTAAGTTGCCACAGTTCTTAATAAATTAACAATTTGCATTCATACACTAACATTAGTAAAACTTTGCAAGGTATTACAATGAAAAAATCCAAATATTTAAGTGAGATTTACTGATTATTATTTAATTTTTCTGAACACATAGTTAAAATATTTACCCTATGGTGCTAGGCATAATCTTGTAAACTGTAATATAAGCAAAGAACTTGGTGGTGCTTTTTTATGTCATTTGTCTGCAAGAAAACACATAATTGCATTAAACTGAAGAGCATTATGCTAATTAAAAACAACAAGGAAGAATGGACTTACAGTGCAGTAAGATTTTAACTTAAGTGAGCCAGTTCAGTTCTGCACCACTTCAAAAATTGTATTGTAATGTTTACTAAATATTTGCAAAATGACACAAAATCACTTAAAAATGGAAATTTGCTAAATCAGCAGAAAGAAAACATCTGTAAGTAATCTAACATCTGAACATAAAAATATTAACCAGGAGACAAATGTTGCCATACATACACATAATTATTTTAGTTCCTTAGACCTCAGTCTGATGGATCTCAGTGAAACTTGCAAATGTATTTGAGATTCAATCTATTCTCACACCACTTTTACATTAATGGAATCCTACTAACTACATGTCAGTGGTGGTGTATGAAAAGGGGAATTCAGGCACTTGGTTTATAGTTTTCCAGGAGAGACATAACCACTTATGATTTCAGTTTCTTAAGTAGAATGAATTAAAAAAAAATGTCCAAACAAAAAACAAACCACAGTGCAATTTTTACTGCCAGGAACTGTACAACTCAAGCATGCAAAATGAATAAATATGGTATTTTAATGCCAAAGTAAGTTCACTTACAATTTCTGAAAAACTCTGGTTTGCCAACTTGATGTCTGCTGCATACAAGCAGGCAGTATGCATAAACACAGGAAGGTAAATGGCCAGCTTCCTGTACAAATACTTGACTTCATCTTAAATATTCAGCTGAAATCCCCTTACAGCCTTAATTCAAAACTGTATCTATCACTTTCATGCCCTGTGTTACATGATGTTTAACATTTGTGCAACAGTTGGCATCAAAGAAGCAGCTGAAGCCAGAACTAATCTTCAGTGAGCCGGTGTTAGATGGTGAGTTGGACTAGATGATCCTTGTGGGTCCCTTCCAACTCATGGTATTCTGTGTGTGATTCTGTGTGTGTGATAGAGAAGTCCAAAACTGTGGACTTTAGTGCTTTTTCTGCTCCATACCACTGTCAGAATAGCTCTAGACCCTCTCCCTGATTTAGGCTTTGGGCCTTATTTAGAGCTACATTCATCTCCCAGTGCACACTATACACATTTTTCCTAGAGTAGTCCTAAAGCTGCCTGGGGTCCAAAATGCCTTGTACATGATATACAAATGTTCTGTGCCATGTTAAATTTACAGAACCATACAGACAAGGACATCACTGACAAATTTTAGTGCTTTGTTCGCAGCTCAGTCTCACACATTCAGTAGCTAAGACTAAGCTTCAATCTTTGCAAAATTCTAAGGTACTGGTTACTTAAAGAGAAAGCAGGAGGGTCCACGTGCTGAAGTAACTTTATGTCTACCTTTCTAAGCCTCTTTCTTTAGAGCTAGATGACAAACTTCCATGAAATAACGCAGGATGAAAAATTGCAGGAAAAGAATTGTGATTCCACTGAACAGACCATGCACTACAACATGCCTCTTTGCTATTGATGCTTTTATGTGAAAGAAATATATAGTAGTCTAAAATGATTGGGGAGATCAGCATTTGAAAGAGAGAGAGAAATCGGAAGAAGAAAAATTCTACATTACATAATGATGACAATAAACAATTGATTCATGTTGAAATACATTTGGCAACATTTCAGCCATACTACAACCATGTAGAAAAGATTCTAGTATATCAACAGGAGATGTTAAAAATTCATATCAACTGTTTCAGAAACCACCAAGGCTGCCCTCTTGCAACAGTTAGACTGACTATCTAAAGCAGTGTTTACAATCAACCATGCCATCTCCCTGAGTGCAATCCTAGTATCTTGTGAAATAAAGCTTTTATTACAAAGTCATAGGAAATGATGCCTCATTCTTAATCTAGTTGTCATTGAGCAGATAGTTTCCAAAATGGCCATGTCCATTTCTTTGATTTAGTCATTGAGCCTACTAACTATATTAATCACTTCTCCAGTTAAAGTTTGGGTGCATAATTATAAAAGAAAATTATAGTTATCTTTTCTAGAGTATCTTTTATGTCCTTTGCTCAGATGACATTTTCAAAGAAAGCAGGGATAAAAAAGTATTTGAACTTTCTTTTCCTTGATCACCTGTCAAATTCTACTGCTTTCCTGACCTGTATAGACAGAATGATCACACACAGAATCACACACACAGAAACACACAGAGTATTATGAGTTGGAAGGGACCCACAAGGATCATCTAGACCAGCTCACCATCTAACACCTGTGCAGAGACTGAAAGCACATCCCAGAGTGGTAACACAGTCCTAGGTCCCTCACAGTCTAGCAGGCCACTCCGAGCCGGAAGGGACCCAGGATCATCCAGCCCTACACCCCCTAGTTAGACCATGTCACTAAGCTCCTCAGTGACATGATACCACTAAGTTTTCCTATACTCAGTTCACCATCACTATTAATTGAATACAGTAAGCTCTTGGCTGGTGAGAGGAAACCACTCTTTGCTTGCTTTTTGTGCTTCAGTGTCTAAAAAGGAAAGAAATGTTCCTTTTTACATTATGAGCCGCTAAACACATAAGCCTTGATTAATGTGCTTAAACTCAGTGGTTCTTGTTTTTGGACAAGACTGAGAAGGCTAAGTGATCCTGTCAGGTCAGATACCTAAATTGGAAACAAAATATCTTCTAGCAATTTCAATCCACAGGTCTTTCATTACAAAAAGATTTTTCAAGTTGTCCAGAAAAGTCATGTTGGTTCTCTGGAAACCATTTCCCATGCTTCAGGATTGTTTATAGTAAATAAATCATGTACTGGATTAGCAGAAAACCCAAGTCAGGTTTTAGCCTGAGTCTTTAAGCTTGAGAGTTTACAAAGAGATTCAGCTATTTTTTTTGTCTTTTCTTTTTCTTCCTTGCTGCCCAAGACCAACTTAGAGAAAGCAAGTCCCCAGCAAAGACATGATGAGCAATTTCATCTTGTCACATGATGAATACTCCCCAAAAGATAGCTTAATCAATTACACTGGAGACACAAGACCTCTGTTTTTCTTACTTCAGCCCTAATTCAGCAAGGGTTATTTCTTATCCTCCCAATTTCAATTATCTTCAAATATGATTTTCAGTATATAGCATGACCTGACAGAAACACTTTTCTCACAGCACCATATGATATACTCACATGACGCTAAAAGAAATATTTTTCTCAGTATCAACAACCCTTCCTCCCCAAGAGCTTTGTCCAATAAAAACATGAAGACCTCTCATGAAGAATAGTTTCATGAGTCCCCGGGCCCTAGAGTTTATTGAGTGTGGTTTAGCCAACCTGGCAGTACGAATTCATGAAAACAATATCTTAACAGCACACGTAATTGTGATAACAATTACCCACCGTCTCCAATGTCTTCCAATTTAGTAGGATGAGTTGCCTTTGGAATCTGGCAGCTACTCATATTGCTGAGTTTTTCAGTTATTGAAGTTGCACAACTTTGTCATAAATTCATAACCAGGGCCTTAGGGAAATACATGGGAGCTAATATATGCTACTATTAAAATATATTATAATATTTTATAATATAAAATATGAATATAGAAATATAAAATGACTATATAAAATGATAAAATATGAATATATAAAAATGATAAAACATTATAATATTTATATAATAGGTAATTGAATAAATATACTAAATTGCAATTAAAAATAAAATTATAGGTATGTACTATCTTCATCAGAATCTATTTTGACTTTCAATTTTCAGCCATTTAAAATTTCAGATTTTGAGGTATTGAAACTGTTAACATTAGCCAGATTACTAAATTAAGCCTCCATTCCACATGATAAAATTCAAACACCACTTCTTAAAAATTAAAAATTAAATTTAATATACATTACCATTTTGTTATGGTTTAGGGGGTTTTCTGCTGCTCTGGTAGCGAGGGGGTTAACAGCTCAGTTCTTGCCTAGGCTCTCTCCGTGCTGCCAGGGCCTTCAAGGTTACAGAGTAGAGATAAAAGCGTCTCTGCAGAATAACATACTTGGGAGAGAAGAAAAAAAAGTTCAGTAGTAAGATGTAGCGTGCCAGCTCAGAACCTGCGTCGTGAGGCTGAGGGTTTTGAAGGCCCCCAGGCCAACGAGAGAAGGGGTAGAGATGTTCTTCCAGGCATCCCGCTGCTGTTTGTGAATTGGACTGACCATGGTGAAAACCTATGGACCAAAGAGAGAGAACCAGGACCGCAGAATCCGTCTAAGCATTAAGACTGAAGATGGAGAGGTAAAAACTGGACANCTCAGGTCGAGATCTCACTTGGGAGGGGTCATGAAAGACCTTTCCCTCTTGTGAGAGAGAGAGAACTTTATGGAAGGGCAGAGAGATGGTTCCTACCCTGGATCTGTTCAGAAATACCAACCTGCCTGGTTTACCCCTACCCTATGTTCCCCCTTTTTCTCCTGGTGGAAAAGGGAATATTACATCTATTGTAAGAGAAGGAGGGGTGGGGGGAGAAAGGTTGCCTTCTAAATGATGCTTCCCTTGCAGTTCTGAGCTTGTTAGTTAGAAAATAAACCCTTTATGTTCTTTATTTATAGTTTTGCCTTGCTTCTTTTGCCTGTGACCAGTTTTATTTTATTTTCCAGTTTGTTTTTTTTAGTTTTCTCCTTCAGGAGAAGTTGGGGTGGGTCTCTGGCATCCAGCCAGGGTCAAACCACGACACATTTCTCCTTCTATTCCTCCCTCCTCCAAATTACTTTTTTCTTATTTTTAATAGATAAAGAGCAAGACATATCAATCCTGAAAGTGAAACTACAGGACGCCGGGAACCTGCTTGAACTTGTAGGACTTTTGGGCCAGGGACACCGGGCAGCCGCGTGGGCACACCCTTGGGTCCTGAGACGCGCCACGCCAGGGGGCCATCGCTGGAGGCTCGGATCAGTGCAGGGGTCACGCCAGACACTGGGGACCGGCTTGAACCTGTAGGACTTTTGGGCCGAGGATGCTGGGCAGCCAAGGTTTCCCACGTGTTGGTTCTTAAGCCATTAACTCTCCTAGGAACGCAGCGATCAGGGACGCAGCGAACAGGGGCAAGGCAAAGAGGGACGCTAACTGTGGGGGGCTTGGGCAACTGTGGGGGCTCGGGCAACTGTGGGGGCTCATAAATAAGCAATTAAGAGGCAGTTAGCCTGTTAGCCTACTCCTACAGGGCAAGTGGGCAGGTGCTGTCTCTCCTTCCTCC
>WEKX01010489.1:1054-21976 GCA_013390025.1 Pitta sordida
GTCAAGGGAGGTTATCCTTCCACTGTATTCGGCACTGGTAAGACCGCACCTCGAATATTGAGTTCAGTTATGGGACCTTCAGTTCAGGAAGGATGTCGAGGCTCTAGAACAAGTTCAGAGAAGGCCAACTAGGATGGTAAAGGGGCTTGAATATGAGCCTTATGAGGAGCAGTTGAGGGAGCTGGGTCTGTTTAGCTTAGAGAAGAGGAGGCTCAGGAATGACCTTATTGCTGTGTATAACTATCTAAAAGGAGGTTGTAGCCAGGCAGGGGTTGGTCTTTTCTCCTTGGTCTCTGGGGACAGGACGAGAGGTCATAGTCTTAAGCTTCAACAGGGAAAGTTTAGGCTAGATATTAGGAAAAGATTTTTTATTGAAAGAGTGATCCGGATGTGGAATGGGTTGCCCACAGAAGTGGTTGAGTCACCAACCCTGGATGTGTTCAAGGGGAGGCTAGATGAGGTACTGAGTGATATGATCTAGATGTAGAGGATAGGTTAGTTGGATTATAGGATGGACTAGATGATCTTCAAGGTCCTTTCCAGCCTTTTCTGTACTGTGATACTGTGAATTGAGAAATCAGGGAACTAGAACATGAACTGAAATTGCCTGACTAGAGATTTGAGCAAGGAAGAAATTTAAAATTTCTGCAAAGACTAATGTGCAAAAATGTCTGGATGATCAGTTTAATACAGGTAATTCTTTGTAGAAATTATTCTAAACTGTAGACATATCTCAGGACACTTGCAGATGGAAACATGTCTAGAAATGTCGGGAAAAAATGATCAATTAAAGGAGAAAATTGTAATTTAATGCAGAAGGGGAAGGAGAGAACAGTCAGAAGTAAAATGTATTGTCATCTTGAAAAGAAAATTTAAAAGAAGGGTTTCATAGACCATTCATGAGAAAATTAAGGTTTTTGTGCAATAAAAATGAGGTATATGTTAAAAATCTTAAATTTATACATCAATGAAGTTTTCAGTAAGGATAATATTAACTAATAGAAAGACAAAGGCAGAATGACTAATAGGGATAAAAGTATGGAAGTTAAAATTCCACATCTGAGGTTGAGGAAAACTGAAAATCTGTGTTACTCTCAAGGATCTGATATCTCCAGCTTAAAATTATGGAAAAAAGAAAATTGGCATATGAAACAAGAGGTCAAGTAGATTTTTAAGTGTATCACGTTGGAATTGGGAATACGTATATAAATGTAGGAAAGTGAATATTTATATACAGTAATCCCTCACTACTTCACAGTTCCCCATTTACGGCTTCAATACATCATGGTTCACCCCTGCACCAGCTTTACCAGCTTCACCATATTTACCATTTTTGTATTTATTTTGTATTTACTTTATTTACCATATTTACCACTACTTCATGGATTCCACTTATTGTGGCATCTTTCACAAAATGATCCTCCAAAATATTCGAGAGTTTACTGTATCAATATAAATATATATATCTATTTTTTAGACTAAGTTACGAAACCAACTGGCCTATTAGCTTGACCTAAAAAATTTACAACATATCAGAACATATTTTGAAAGAAATTATATTAATACATGCATGTAAATGAAAAATGAGAGGAAAAGGAATGTGTATTATGAGAAGACAGATTGTTCCAGGCTAGTTTTTCTTTCACTGATGAAATAATTGTCTTTCTACACTAGAAAAATGTGATATATATCATATAACTAGCATGTAAATAAAGCTCAGATATTCTCCTGGAGAAGAATTATTAATTAAGAATCATAGAGACAATCTGATACAATGTCAAATAGGAACTTGCTAATTAAGATGATAGAGATGATAACTAAATCCTATACCAAGCAATCAACTGGCTGAAATGGAAACCAGACTGTCCTGGAATGGGAAATAATTGCTCGGCACAAAGATACTTGTGAAGGTTTCCTTAATGAAATCAGTGTTAAAGTTAGACTGTAACGATGAAAATTCTTTTGATATAACATATGGCAATACAATCAAAAGAAAAAAGAATTGAATGCAGTATAGAAAAAAATAGAGTGTGTCTACATTAAAATTTCATTTTAGGGCAGCAGGAAGCTTGTGGTGTCAGTCTTCTCATTTTTCCCACTTACTGAACTGTGGTTCAGAACATGAATGGCTAAAAGAAGAGCTGAAATATGGTTTCTGGAGTATCAGGAAAGGTAACCAATGCTCTTTAGTCACAAATGGTTTCGTCAGATTAATACAGAATCACAGAATATTCTGAGTTGGAAGGGACCAACAAGGACCATCGAGTCCAACTCTTAAATGGCACCACTGCCTCCCTGGTGGGAATTGAACCCCCAGTCCCCCTCATGAGAGGCAGAGACATTCAACACTGTACTAAAGTGGATTTTACACACCAAAGTTTAAAAAAACCTATACCTTGGAAGGCGTGGCCATCAAGTCCTTAGTACCAGCTATTGAACTTTACTCTGCAGATCCACTCTTACTAATCCACACTATTCACACCAGCCGACTAGCCAAGTCTGAACTCAAGCCTCTGGCATGTCTGGGGTAGGCAGTGGGGTCTGAGTACTAAGTCTTTGTGATGTAGACCCACTTCTTCTATTGGTTAGTTGAATACATAGATATGCAAGCCACGAATATGCAGGGTATTACTGTATTTCCTTTCTTTGATCCGAATTACAAGTAACTTGAATGAACAGAGTAAAACCCCACTGATAATTTTTTAATTTTCTATGGTATTATGATAAAATAATATTGAATAGCCCTATTTTAGTACTGTCATATCTCCATTATCATGGATCATGGGTCTCCTGGGGGTCTCGCAAATCGCTCAATACATGAATACTATTCGTGGGGGGAAAAAATGTAAATCCACAAATCCAGAAGCACGAATAAGTGAGTTATGACTCTATATGTACAGTAATCCCTCGAATATCATGGGGAGGGTGGTTCCAGAAATATACTGCGACAAGCAAAATCCATGAAGGAGCGGTAAATATGGTAAAGCTGGTAAAGCCAGTAAAGAACTGGGAAAAAAACCCATTATGTATTGGATCCATGAATGATGAACCGTGAAGTAATGAGAGATTACTTTATACTGGTCTGCTTGTGGATCTTCTGTTATTGATGGGCTGGAATCTATCAACACTCTCTGACCTGTTTATCAATATGGATGGGGGAAAAAAAGAGTTTAGGTGACAAATTACAATGCATTTTTCTCATGATATTTCTTCCTAGTACATTTGTATACATTGCAACAAACTAGTTTGATAGTAAATCTGCATTCAATCTATTACTGAATTCTAAAAATAAACTACAGTTGGCTCTTGAATTTCACAGTACTATGGATCTGGTCCCTCCCCCGCGCATGACCCTCCATCCACATTGATAGACAGTGCATTAATATGCAAATTTGCCCCCTCACTCAACCCCCCCAGCTGGAGAGGCAACTGTGGGGCATTCCAGCAAGCTCCTTACGTGATGTGAGTGGTTGGGGGAGCGAATGGGGTCTCCTCTGCCCCATCCGAGCATGGGGAGTCTCCAGGAATCATGATGAAGGGGTCCCTGAGCCCATGGCACCACTGCAGTGAGTCCTGGGCTTCAGCTACCACCGCTGCAGCAGCTACGGTGGGTGGAGGACGCACCATGGGGCTGTATGTGCTTCTGAGCCCTCCTCAACATGTTCCCTCCTGTGGGACATGCATGGCACGGCACAGCAGCCCCCCTGGCATCTTTAAATATTTTTTTATCTGGAGCCACGCGGCAAGTGCAGTAGTGCCTGCCTCGTCACCATGGTTACGGTCCTGCCAATGGCGCGCTGGCAGCATTCAGCTCTTTGTGCTGTGGGAGATGCTGCTTGCTGTGGAAAGGGATGCACAGAAACAACTCCAGTGACGAGCTGCGACAGTTTGCCTGTGCACCGCTCTGCTTGCCTGTGTAACCAGGAGGTGGGAGCGGGGAGCGTATGTATTTGTGTGTCTGCTGTACATTGCAGTGTTGCCATGGAAACAGGCTATAGGTGGGCACTGGTGGCTGCCCAGGGACTGTCACAGCTCATACCCACATTACCAGGGTGCTGCCAGTGCCCCAAGAAACCTCAACAACATCAGTTTTGCCAGCCAGCGCCGGGACAAGCGGACGGTCACAGCTGTGTACCTCCACTCCATCTGGTATGGTGCGGGCAGCCCATCATAGCTGTGTGCTGCTGGATTGTTGCATCTAGTCCCCATGGTAACGTGGGATGCAAGCCGGGGACAGCAAGGCAGCAGGGTGCCAGCTCGAGAGTGCGAAAGTGAGCGGCAAAGGGATGTGTGCTCTTTTCACAAAGGGAACACAGCAAGACTGCCCAGGCATGACAGGGGGTCTCTCCCCTGTGTTCCCTGCCTTGCGTGGCTGCCCACATCTGGGAGGAAACACAGTTGGGAGGGGTCAAAAATACAGGGTGCACTTCGCTGGGTCCTGCCGCCCCATCCCACAGCTCTCAGAGCACAGCCCACCCTGCTTCACTCCCATGTGGGGAGGGCCGCACGGGTGGAGTGCTTGCTCTCTGGTTCAAGCGCTGCGGTGCAACATGGGCAGAGCAGTGCCCCAGCGTCCTGCACAGCAGGGGTGTTAAGGGGTGTTAATTTGCACATTCATGACTGTCTACTTTGAATATTCATGTATGTATCTACTTGCAGGCGCAGTGGTGAGTGCCCCGCAAAATGGACCTTCCCAACTGCAGAAAAATCAGAATGCAAAGAGTTGAATCTCCAGATGAGGAACCACGAAGTAGAGAAGGTTGACTGTGTTAGAAACCCTAAAGAACACTTATTTTATAACCTTATCACTGAGTATTGTGCAAATCAGGGAAAATCTAAATGTTGTGTGAAAAGTAATGTTCTAATCTTGATAAATATTATCTGAAAACAACCTGTTGAAGAAGTTCAACATTAAATCAAGTTTTTGGTTTGAACCTGATGTAACCATTTCAATTTTTTAATCTTTATGTTTGAGGTGAAAGCTGGTTCCTTTCACTTCTGTTATTGGTTGCTTTTGTATAGAATTTGATGTTGAATTGGCTGCTCTGACTATGGGTATTTTTGAAATCTCTGACTTTTTGTACAAATCTGTGTGCTGTCCTCTCAATGAGTGTATAATCAAGTACATGGAGTGCCTTATGCTTTGGGGAGTGGCACAGTTACCTCATCCCATTATTCGTCATGAAATACTGCAAAAAGATTTTGGTAATGAAGAGCAGCATTTTCATGTTTTGTTCTGTATCTCTGTTTCTTTGTTTTCCAGATATGATATTTAATAAATATCACAGATATTTTGCTGCATGTGAGGGGGAAAAATCTTTTTGAATCAGATTGTTCCACAGTAACTGTTAACTATTAATATCTTGCACGTGCATTGAGACAGGTACTTTTTTCAAGTTCTGGATGTATCTGCTTCCTTCCAAAAATAGTAGCTCAATGATGTTCCAAGAAAACCTCGGTGACCAGTTATGAGCTCTATTCATGTTGTATCACTCAGTACTAATTACCAGGTGTTTCTTTAGGCCTTAATCTTTTAAAGATGTGATCATCTGCTCAATTTTATATTCTGTGAATACTTCCATTAAAGGCAAGGGGCTTCTCACTGAGATTAAAGGTAAAAGCACATGTTAGTCTTTATGAAATATATTTTGAGCTGCTATTATTAGCTTTGATTTATGCATTTTCTATTTTAAAAAATTAATATTGAATAAAAGATAAACTTTGATCATAAATTCTGAATCTTAATATAAAACATTGGTTGGCCAGTTATTCACTGAAATAATTTCTCAAATATAGCAAACTGATAAAATCAGTCCTTGGCCAAATTACTAGGTTAAGTACTTGAGTTTTATGCAATTTCAAAAGCAGTATTCCATATGTACTTTATTTGTTATCTTTCATGATTTCAGAAAGATATTATTTCATGTTCATCTGTTCATTGCTATTTTGGGATGTCAGGTAGCTAGACAAATGAGTGATTCCAAATAAAAAATATGGTAAATTTAGGGTGAGTGAGGCATTTTTGACTTATACATTACTTCAGGCTTCTTTAAAGGCTGGAAAACAATCGAAGACTGATCCTACTATTATTGAAAGGTGCAAATTTTATTCACTTCACCAGTAGTGGACCTGGATTTTGGACAAGGAGTTTTGTCAGCTTAATTTTAGCCAGTATTTATACTGCAGAAAATGTACTTCCATTACCCCGGTAATGCCTTATACATGTGCCACATGCTGTATTGATGCGCATCCAAAAATAATAAAACACTCAAAATGTGAAAGGAAGAAACTATTATGCATAAGTCATTCCAAGTACAAAGACAATTTTGTATGGTGGGATGGTATCCAGAAACATACTCAAAGTGAGGAAAGAGTTTTCTTTTTCTAAAAACAAACTTAATCAAGCAAAGCTTGGATGAAATTATTTTAGTTTCTTTTTTTTTCCCTGAATGGTTTCATTTCTGTCATGATACAGGGACTGAAGTTTGCTTCATTTTTTCAGCTACAATGCTATTTACAGGTTTTGTTCTTGTTTACCATGAAACAAAATTTCTCTTAAATGTTTCCAGGCCCAAAACTAAAATAAAAAAAATAAAGAAAATCTCTTTGATTATCCTGATCTAAGAAACTCTCCTGCTGGCAAATCATTCCCTCTCTCTTAAATTTTCTTCCAGAGCCAAAGGACGTGGTAAGTTCTGAGCTGCATGGACCTTCTCTGCTCTAGAGAAATCCAGCAGTTAAGACATGTGGTAAGCAGGTGGGAGACCAGTTTTTAGCTCCAGTTTGTTGGGAAAAAAAAAAATCTACTTTCTGTTCAAACCAATTCACTTCCTATAAATAATTAGATATTCTGTGGATCAGAGAATGATAAGTAATTTCATCTTCAATAAGGCAGCAGTGTGGTGTCCAGCTAGCTAGCAGATGGAAGGGATAGTTTTATATTCTGCAACAGCCCACATCTCAGGTGAGAATTGACATTATTTTCTAGAAAGTTAGTTGTTTTTTCTAAAAACATGAATCAGCTTCATCAGGCAAGTTATATTCTGATTCTATTTTGGCAAATTTATGAAGAAGTCCCAAGGGACTAGGAGGAGTAGCCAATCTAGGAGAGGAATCTAAACTGCCTCACAAAGGGATCCGTCTGAACCTGCTAGGATGTTAAGTTATTGGCATAGACAATATTTGTTGAAAATGGTATATTCCTAAAAGCTTTGCTTTCAAAAACTTGATAATTTTGAGCAGGAAAGAACTGTTCAGGAAATCTCTGCTCATGTATCAACTTCAAAAGTGTGATGTGCAATATAATTCATTTTGACATTGTATTCTGGGGTAGTTGATAAAATATACTCTGCAAATGTATGTTTTAAAGTAATTAAATACAAATTAGTGATAGTAATAAAGCCATACATAATACAACTACTTTTCTAAATAATTGAGGCAAAGAGAGTGGAAACTCTTTGGTGGGGTCATATTTTAACAAGGACAAAGGTGCCAAAGAGAGAAACAGTATTTCCTCAGAACATTTCATCTGTTCTTTCAAAAAATTAAAAAGAAGTCCCCATTCTAAATGAAGAAAAATAAAATATGGAATAAACTTGGAAAAGTTTCTTTTCTAGATCCTCTCCTTGTCTGACTCACTGAATCTAATAGTGTGTAAACATTTTATGAAGACAGAAGAAACTAAATAAAACAAAACAATTAGGATACTTAGAAGGTTTCCACTGAGATCGAATATGTTTTTCCACTGATTATTGTTTCTGTTAATGACTTTTATAGATGAGGTCACAGAAGTTCGTGAAAAGATTCTGAAGTTCAGATGCCACGGTGTGGGGCATTGTACACATTGAAAAATGTACTCATGTTCTTACACTCACATTAAAAATATGGTTGAAACACACATGAAATAGCAGAAAATAAACTATTCTTCCTTTGCTGTACATAGAGATAATTCCTAACTGCTTTGCCCTAGTGGTGTATTTGTATCTGCAGTGAATTTGGAAGCATCAGTCTTATTTGGCACCAGCCCTACCGATGTCAATCCAAAGTTCTTGCCAGTGAAAATAGTCCCAAGATTTAGAAAAGGCAGTGGAGGAAATGCAAACAAAACTGCATGAAAAAAAATTGTAAGGAGAGGATTTTATTGGTGGTATTCAGAAGCAACTTCAACAGCTAAACATTTTTCAGAGTTACATTTCCAAGGTCACACAAAGGTCTTAGCAGGTTTTCTTGGGTGGTGTAGGTGGAAGCTTGCAGCACCCAGTGCAGCAGCAGAGGAGTAGCGCCATAGCCTTCTGTCTGCCCTGCAGGGCAGTTTTGCAGCATTTACTCAAAATGCCCCTGAAATTCTCACAAATTCTAGGCCAGACTCTGCCAGGTAACAGCATGGAAAGAGGCAGGGTGATGGCATGAACTGAAGGACTATGGGATAAAAATTAGTGAGAGAGCTAAAGGGGCGCTGGCACCCTGCCCAACAGCCATGGGAGCAGCCTGGATGCCCATGCTGGGCGCAGCATGGGGATGTCTGCACGGGCTGTTTGTTCTGCCCAGGTTGCATCTTCCTGGAGATGAGGCTGCAAAATTGGTTCCTTTTGAATATTTTAAGCCTTTGGAAAGATTCAATAGATTGTTATTTCCTTCTGCTTCTAGTTAGCCCTTACAGTTGTTCTGTTTTGATGTGAGCTCACTTTGAGAGGTCAAGTAGGTTAAATGGTGTTTGATTAAAATCAGAACACCCAACAACTACTGTTTCACAGTTTGACTTTGTTGGCCTCTTCATTTGGGAATTCAGGAAGACATCTTTAGCTTCAAAAAAAGGAAAAATAAAGGCAGCTTTTTTTTTTTTCAACTTTTTTTTTTTTTTTAAATAGCTTTAAGAGAAACAAAGAGCAAAAGCTACACAGTGTATGTTTTTCTGGCAACGGGCCTGCCACTGTTTATCAAACCAAGGCAAATCCAATTAGACTGTGGCCTGCCTCCCAACCTTATTAACCTGTTCAGCTGTGAGAAACTCAACAGCCTCTGCCAATATCTCATTTCTCCAGCAGCTGATAAGATCAGTTCAAGATATTCAATGGGGTTTCCTTTCACTTCAGCTTCATCACAGTCACCAGCATCTTAACCGTGGTAGCTGGATCTTATTTTCCTCTCATTTACTACGTGAAATAGGATGGCGACTCCGAGACCTATGCAGCTTGTTGGAACAAACACTGATCAGGCCTTCGTGGCGTTTGACAGGACGGGCTGATTTTCCTTATCTCAGCTTGCCCACAAAGGCCCGGGCCAGGCCGGGGTTATTAGCATTCCTCGGTGAGATGCGTCAGGCCTATTTCTGTCACGCACACAGATTGAGCCTTTCACTCAGGCTTGCGAATGAGTGACACATGGCCTGACTGGGAGGACAACATTGTTATTTGAGTTAAGAAATCAATTTGTATCAAATGTACACTGTAATTTATTTGTTGGCTTTGAAGGGAACCTGGCTGAGATAAATGGGAATGGGCTTCTTTCTTCCCCCCTATGCTGAGCTGATAAAGTTCTTGTGAAGCTCCAGATAGCTCCAGTCAGAGCCAAAGTGACAAACATGTTTAAAGTTGCACAGTGATCTTTAAATCTCAAAAAGAACACCTTGTTGGACATGATAGAACATTTTTTACCTTTTCCCTCTATCTGTCAGAAAGCTGCTGTGACACATTGCTTTAGTATTTTTGCTGACATTTTCTTTATCAAGCACATCTGTTTGTGGTCGAAAGATGCTTATTCCTATTTTCTTCAATCTACAGCAGCCTAGGAAACTGCCAAAATGAAGGAAGAAACCGAGACATTCATTCCAAAAGTAATGTTTATTTTCTTTCATTTAATTGTGACTTCTCTTGACCAGGTGTCAGTTATCTTTTTGCTTTTGTTAAAAGAGAGAAGAAATGTGTGGGGGAAAAGTATTGTGAGATCTTATCTCTTTCAAGAAGTTTGGTTTCAAGAAGACTGGCAGTGCATTAAGATGTTGGTACTACATGTTAAATTATGAACTATGAAATTGACATTCTTCTCTAGTAGTGTTATAAATATGAGGCTAAGTGTTGGATCTATACATCAGTGTATTTGTCTTTGGAATAATATGAATAATTAAAAATTATATCTATGGTTTCATGCATGCTTGCAGTTATGACTCCATAATGAAAAAATGCTAACAACTAGCCAAAGGCAGAGTAGCTCATTGACGTCTCCATAAAATAAACTGATTGCTTCATTTTGGCTTTGAAAAGTGATCTAAACGTATCATGTCATATTAGATCACTGTGTCAGGTACCTTTCCTTTCCTCTGCATTATATCCAACTACATATAGACTCATCTTTAACAGAAGTGCATGTGTATGAATGCTCATACAAACAATCATTATAAGCAATATGGACTGCTATACTTCGATTAGTCCACTCAAGGTGTAGTCATTTTCAAAGCAAGATCAAACTTGAGACAGTCTGAAGTGTGCATCCAGGGTCAAATGCTCTTCCAATTCTTCCAAAACTAGGCCAAGTGTGATTAGCAGTACAATCATTTTTGAGGTAAGTTTACCTTAGGAAATACAGAGAAACCCTGCATATTCACAGTTTGCATATTTGTGTATTCAATTAGTTGTGGTTGGATTTTCAGTGAATTGTGGGACCGCATGCATACGCATAACATCCTGGACCTTGGATTTCACGGCCAGGAGGCACCAAAAGTTGCTTCCTCCACTTTAATGAGGTGCTACAGTGCAAGCCATGCTCCCAGAACTGCCCTCCAGATATAATTAGTGGAGGGTGTGTGGCTACGGGCAGGTGGTAGTTGAATATTCATGGGTTTGGTATCTTCATGGATTGCATAACTCGTGGGACCTGTCCAGACCCATCCCCCCGTGACTTCTGGGGGTGCTCTGTATTAAATTTTTTAATGGCCGGATCATGCCATCACCAAAACAGTTGCGCCATTCCCAAAAATATCAGGGAGGGTCATACATCAGGATTAACTTTTCTTTCAGGCTGTCCAACCAATATATTTCACTCCCCTCTTTCTTTCCTTTTCTGTGGGAATGTTGCAATCCTTTAGACTGTGAGCAGCTAGCCAGCCTTAGTTCTTGTTACATGTGTGAGTACTGATATTGTAGTAATATTCAGCCTTACTCTCAGCTTTCTTCTGTGCCATGCCCTTTGGGCGAGGTCTTGCCCTTTTACCTTTCTGCTCAGGTACATAACAGTGCTGTTATTCTGAATTGCCTGACATTTTTTAATCTGGTGCTTTTTAAACTTTAACTCTATGTTTCCACACTTAAGCAATAGTTTTAGATTTCATCTCTGTTTAGCAACCCAAAGACAATATATAATTTTAAATATCTAAAATGGTTTCTGATTTTTATTCCTTGACACTGTCTAGAGGTATGACTTCTGATTTTCAAGTGCTCAGAATAGACAATACTGCAATCCAGCTTTAATTACCAGCAGTAAAGTGCTCCCTGTTTACGTGCAGTTAGGTTTCCACATAAACATATTCTATAAAAACCACACCTTCTCAAATGAGCACTTTATTCTGCAACATTCTTTTAGCTATAAAGCTATTTAAAATTATTACATCCTAAGCATATTAATAACTTTATTGTCAAATCAAACTCTTCAAGAAATCATGCCAAATATTGTTTTAACCTCTATTGTTTTAGAAATAATCTGTGGCAAGTAGTGTGAGAAACAAGCAAAAGGAAGNCTTTTTCTCATCAGAGTATTGCATCAAGTTTGTTTCAAAATCATGTAAGCTTCTGGATTCAGAGGAAGGCAGGGAAGAAGCAAAGATACAGTGGGAAAGGGGTAAGATTATTTTTGTGTTGTTTTAGTAAGCAGGCCTCACGTATCTCTTTTTAAAGGTCCATTTTTTTAGTTTGATCTAAAATAAACAAGAATTTCAGAGTACGCTTGATGTTTTACAGCATGCTTGCTGTAAGAACAAAATCTATCTCAAAACTCTTGCTGACTGAATTCCTTTCCTGAAGATATTCCCATGTATCTTGAAAGCTTCAAGAAATAGCAAACTGGGAGACAAACAAAATGGATTCTAGTTATTTCACTACCAATTGCTATTAATCCAAACTTTACATGTAGAATGGATGAATTATGTATCATTTTCATCTGGAAATTAAGGAAATATAAAACTCAGAATAAAGTTCTGGTCCTTACTAAAACAAAACACAGTCTACATCCTTAATACTAACTAATTACTTGAGAGAAGTGTATTGTGCATTGCTTACCAACACAAAATGGCTCTTTGTCTCCTTTGGGCAACCAGATTACTGGAAGGTGTTTATGAAGACTGTGCTGTAAGTATGATAAGATGTGTGAAGATTTACATCAGGGTATCAATGTCCTCTTCCTCGGGTCTCAAACATGTCTGGAAGTGGTTATTACTTCTATAAAGATATCGAGTTTTCAGAGACAATGGCTCCTTAAATTCCTCCTGGGAGAGAAGGGAAAGGAAGGAAGAATATAGCAGTGTATGTTTTCCAAAGCTGGTGCTCAACCTACAGTGGAATTAGCTTTTCTGGGACTAGACTTGGAGTATTAAACCACAGCTACAACTGAAAGATCAGGAAGAAATGCTAAATCAGTCTATTTTCTCTGCCCCCAGATCCATGGGACTGCTGTGTTGACATACAGCAGAGTGAGGAGGAGTTGGGTACGGGAAGCAACGGACAGTTCCAAAATGAATTTTTTGTGAATGTGTTGCATCACTGTGTTTGGGAGACACACCTGCTCAAAAAGGAGGACATGCTACGAAGTGGGGGAGATTTAAAACTCTAAACATATGAAAGTCTGGACCAATACTAAACATGTCTGGGAGAAGGAGGCACTCTAAACTGAAAGTAGCAGTAGGCATAAGAGCTAAATGCCAATTTGAAGCCTAAGATTTAAAGCCTCAGAAAAAAAGGAAAACAAAACTTCAGTTGAAGAATATTTTAGGAATGGCAAGTATGTCTGTCTGTGGATAACTGAATAACCAATGTTTAGTGCCTGCATGCTGCGTGCTTTCACTGACAAGTGAAAAGAGCAAAACACCAAGTGCTCTCAGTGAAGCCACTAAATATAGCTAAACCTAAAATTAATAAGTTCATTTTGGAACCATGAAAAATAGAGCAGTAGAAAGTTAAGTTTCACTTCCCCTTATTTCTGAATGTGGGTTTGGAATGGTGTTCATTAGCTATCCCTAAGTTTTAAATGCTTTAATTTTTCCTGATAATCAAGTCCTGGTTAATACAAAGAGAAGTGCATCACTACTTATTAATATAGGCTGAGAAAAAAGCCTTTCAACATTAGGAATCTTTAAGTTTGTTGACTGTATACTCACACTGAGAATATTCATAAAAATATTTGCTTCAGACTGAATTATTTTGGAAAGTTTCAGCCAAAACAGTTTTGAGAATTCTGATGAGCTTTTATTTAATCCAGTCCGTATTCCAATAAATATACCCCTTTGAAAAGAAGGAATCTGATGGAAAGCAGACCATTTGGCAGACTCTTGACTTTCACTAAGTCTTTTCTTTTTAAATGAAAACAAATAATTGTGATGTTAACATCTAATTAACTGGATAATAATGTAGATAGTAGGACAAGGGTTATAAGTAAACTTCATCATTTTTGTAGTCATAATGATTTCAAGTCTGTATTTGAAATAATAGTATCAAAAATATTTTGCTTGTTCACATGTCACATTTTGTTCAAGTTCTCTGAAAGAGCTGCTGAAATAATGTCACACAGCAGAACACCATCTTTAGATGAACAGGTAGATATAATGCTAATTTATTTATTGTATCACAGACTAGAAACATTTGGTTACTAATTAACCCTTAGTAAGAAAATGCTTAGTAAGTAGGAGATTTTTATATTTAGTAAAATTACTTACCTTTGTTATCTTAACAATATTCGAGATATAAATAATATAATCTCTTAAAAACATATGATTCTTGAAGATTTAATAATAAAGTTTTTAGAGTATTAAGTGGCACAGTTGTGCTGCTACAGATCTAAAGAGTTTCTTTCATGTGATCACCTAATCTTCAGCCTGTCCAACTCTGCAGGAGTTAGAGATATTCTAATTCATATGAGATGAACTTGGTGAGGATCATTTTCCGCTGTCAAATGCAAACTTACTATCATACATTGCATTAAAAGACACTCTTTCTCAACTGTAATTCTTCCATTATCAAGTGCAGAAGGCCTGAAAAATGGAAACTTTATCTCAGCTGGGCTTTTTACATGAGTCCTCAGGAGGCACCAAATACATTGTATCAAATACATTGCTATAATGAAAAACAAATAAAACAAACAAACAAAAGCCCAAACAAAAAACCGCACCAAACCAATCCCAAATCAGGACTCCAATCTATAAAGGAGCCCCAAAACCTAAAAATGTCATAATTCTTCCAGGTGTTTTGGGTAGCAAAGCATAAAATATCAGGCCAGTCCAAAAGACGTAATTTTGGTTTTAATATTTTTACTTTGGCATCAGACTTCTTTGACCTTTCTCTGTAAGCCATGGAATGAAAGAAAAGTTGTTACTCAACCCCAGCTTTCTCCTGCTCCACAAGCATTCAGACAGCACAGGAAAAGGACTCAGAAGGCCGTGCCATAGCTGTCTACTATGAAGTTGCAGGCCAGAGTCACAGCTACTGCTTCTTCTCTGCCCGGTAGGTTATTGGAGGAGTATCTCGAGGTTGCAGGCTGCCACCATGGGTTTCTGCAGCCCATGGATCCCAGCAGCTAAACAGCTGATTGTTGAAGACAGCATAACTATGTGTAAAGCACAGCCTTTTTAATAGATTCTTTTATTTTCTTACTGCTCCAAAAAAGCTACTGAAAAATGCAAAACTCTGACCAAAGAAAACTAGGATGTGATCTCTTCCAAATATCTTTTATTATTTAACTTTTACTCCTTGAGAACCACCAATTTAGCACTATATTGCTGCTTTGGATGCAAGCATGGAATACCGATGTAATTGTGTTCCATTCATACTAAAAATAGTTTAGTTTATTAAAAGTATATTTAAGAAAATCATGTATGATATTATTCAGCAGCAAACAACCCACTTAACAACTCTTTGGTAAACACTTCTTAGGAATGTCTAAGGTATCTTGTAATACGTATCTAGTTGCCACTGTTAAGTAAATTAGAGCAACTTGTTTTCAGAAAACTCACCTTAGTGTGAGTGATGTGCCTCCAAACATTTTCTGTCAAAGTCCCTGAGGTACAAAAATGATAGTTTTCAACAAAGTAATAGAGCACAGGTAACAGAGAAGAGCAACAGAGGCCAGTAAAAAGGAAAATAACTTTGAAACTCTGCTGATTAAGATGCTGAAGTAGTTTCCAGTGTTTATTACAAAAAACCTAATTAAAGAGTTTACATTTTATCATGCACAGTAAAGAACTCCTGACAGACATTGTTATAAAATGAAATGCTGCAATCTACAATAGAGTTTAATTTAGAGCAACAACAAAGAAAAGAAGAAATAAAGCAATTTAAATGTTACAAGCCAGACTGTCTTAAATTCAGGGGAGTCCTTTCAGAAAAAACATTTGGTAGAAGCGAAGCAAAGCAAACTGAGCTACTATCCTGGGAATACAGTTGACCATCAAGTTACCACGAAGCCCTCTGTCATGGTTTCTTATGGTGTTGAAATGGACAATTTATAGAAAAGGAAAAACTCTTCTGTTTTTTTATTCTTTCATTTCTCTCTCTCTCTCAATCTCTCTCTCTCTCCCCCTGCTTGTTTTGTTTTATTCTTTCTGGCACAGAAACGGATAGCAAAACCACTCCCCTGGAAAGGAAGGGGGAGGAGGAGGGAGGCGGGGTTTTGGGGGCTTTGGCAGGGCTTGGGAGAGGGGACAGCTCTCTTGCTTTCTGGTGCTCAGAGTAGGAAGTAAAAACAGTTGCAGCAGAAGGTTCTGGACGCCAGCAGCCTTGCAAAACAAGTTTATTCTCCCTCACTGTGTTGGGTCTGTCTGAGCCCACAGCAGTCCTCGCAATGCTGTGCCTTGGAAGGGTGTTGATAGCAGACAAGTGTTTTGACTACAGCTGGACACACTGCCCCTTCCCCCTAACTGAGGATGAGATTTTGGGAGGGCACACGAGCAGGCCAGCTGACCCAGACTGACCAAAGGGATATTCCATACCATATGACGTCAGTTCAGATATAAAAGCTGAGGAAGGGAGCAAGGATGGGGGGCATTCATTGTTCTTCCCGAGATGCGTAGGGGCCCTACTTCCCTGGATGTGGATACTTCTGCGAATGGGGAAGTAGAGATTAGTTCTTCTGCTTTGCTTCTGCGCGGGCTTTTGCTTTGCTTCATTTGTGCTATATTAAGCTGCCTTATTCCAAACCACCCTTTGTATATCATCTTATAATGTATAACTGTATATCATCAACCCCTGCCATTTTGCACGTGTTTGAACCTTTGTTCTCACTCCCTTGCTCGGGAGCGCCCCCCCTCCAGGGAGCGAGAGAGCGGTACTGCAGCTGAGGGGCTCCCCAGTGCCACCTGCCAGCCAGAGGAGAGCCACTGCAGCTCTTGCCCAATACAGCGCCCCCTGCTGCATCCCGGTGGTACAACACCTGGAACATCACATTCAAAGGGCAGAGACCTCGGGGTTGGGAAAATTAGGGATTGTTGTTGTTACTGATTTATATGTGACTGGTTTACCTTCCTTTTTTCCCTGATTCTTGTCCTTGACATTCCTTAACTAGCACACATTCAATTTTCAATATACATTATTAAAGTTAGTGACATGGTCTAGCTGGGGAGTGTAGGGCTGGACGAACCTGTGGGTCCCTTCCGGCTCGGAGTGGCCTGTTAGACTGTGAGGAAACTAGGTTTGTGTTTACCACTGGAATGTGCGTTCAGTCACTGTACGGGTGTTAGATGGTGAATTGGACTAGATGACCCTTATGGGTCCCTTCCAACTCATAATATTCTGTGAATCTGTGAAAGTTGGTATTTTGACCTCTGGCTAGTCTCTTGCCAATTAATAACCACACTTATTGGCCTTTAACGGTCACACCCTCACTCCATGAAGATAGGCAGCTTGTGAATATGCAGTTAAGTCCCACCTGTTGCACTGCCCATCTCAGCCCTGGAACAGTCTGTTGGTGTGTTAGCCCCACCCCGCTCACCACGGTGCAAAGAGGGGTGTCCAGGGGCTCTGACGGACAACTGCGTGTCTGCAGGACGCTCCCAGCACCCACGAGACACTGCACTGGGAACACAAATACTTCCTTTTGCCGGTTACCTATATGCACTGGCACTAGAATGTGAGCCCACCTTGCCACTGTTCCGGTCCTCAAGATAGCAGCTTGCCGCCCGGTCCCCAGGGCAGCAGCCCATCCTGCTGCTGCCCCAGCCCCTACGACAGGAGATCATTCCACCATGCCCTCAGCCCCTGAGACAGGAGGCCCTTCCCTGACACCTCCAGAGCCCTCAGAAGGGAGCCTACCCTCCCATCTCCCCCAGCCCCAGATATCACTGCAAAAAATAACAAAACAACCTTATTCTATTTTATGCCAAAGACAAATGTTTGAGCTAATCCATGTTGTTTGACCTGCTCTGACACCCATATATTGATATAGATCATAGCAAAAGATCTTTTAGGCCTGTGGTTATAATAGCTCCCTTCTTACTGCTTGTAACCATCTTTGATGGAACCAGAATTTTTTTCTTTATAAAAAGCATTGCACAAATAGAATGGACCTGTTTTATACAGAATTGGACAAGCATGACAGCTCTTTCCCATTAATTCCAAGGAGCATCATATTTATTTTGTGAATCACAACTGCACAAATACTGAAAATTCCAAAAGTATCATGAAGTGAAACATAACCTTGAAGCACAATGGCCTATCTATATATAAATTGTACAAATCCATCAAACGAAAATTTTTATAGGAGTTAAGACTTATTACAGAAAAATTCCTTCTACTTCTTTTAGCTATGTTTAAGATAACCCACTGAAGTGTCCATGGGGTGCTGGTAGTGGCCAGCACAAATAACATGGAGTAGGTTATGCAGCACTGGAGTTTTGGTAGCTGATTTGGCTCTCAGCAGTGTTAGACTCTCAGTGTTGGCCCAAATCTAGGATTGTAAGGTTGTTGCAGGTCCTACTCAACCCTCATTCTGGCTCCACCAGCATCTCTGACCCGGTGCTTCTCCAGATACTCATTTTTGTTTACATTCACTGGGGCAGCAGCGAAGTGGGCTCCCATCCTGGGGGCTGAGGCAGCAGCAGAGTGGGCTCCAGTCCCGGGGGCTGGGTCGGCAGTGGGGTGACCTCCTTTCTCCAGGCCAGGGTGGTGACAAGGCGGGCTCCCATCCTGGCACCAGCACACATGGGCAATACACAGGCTGAGACACAGTGGGATAGGCAGCATTACCATCACCGGTGTCCCCTGCTGGGACACAGCAGGGCGGGCAACTCCCTCTCTGCTGATACACAGGCCGGAACACCGTGGGGCGGGCAGGTCCCCCAGCACCATGTCGTAAGCCAGGACAGTGGGGTAGCTGTGCTTGTGTCCCAGCATTGAGGGAGTGGGGTGGCCAGGTCCCCTGGTGCAGGGACTTGTGAGGTGGGCAGGCTTGTTTTGGCACTGGCATGCGTGGGCGATTCGCAAAGGGAAGTGTTTTTTTCCCAGCATGGTGTCCCCATGGGATCCTCCTGTCTCTTTGCACCACGGTGAGTGGGGCAGGCCTGGCCCAGCACCAAAGCATGCTGAGGCTGATGGGACCAGTGCAGCAGGCAGGCTCATTTATATATTCATGGACTGTCTATCTTCATGTGTCAGTCTGCGCATGCGCAATCGCGAATACCCCACAAAGCGTGGGGCTATCCTTGCACGGAAAAAAATGCGAAGAGGTGAATCTGCAAGATACTGTAATATTTTTCCTGAAATTGTTTCAGATTGAAGTGTTTATAGGAGACAGTATATAGGTTGTGTAAGCCATCAATTAGAAGGTTGAAAAAGTATAACTGCTCATCAAAGGCTAATCTCACTGATTATGCGAGAAGATCCACACATGATCATGTAAACCATTCACTGGAGAATTAGAGATTTCTGCATCATCACTAATCAGACCAAGAGATGTCTATATTGTCACAAGTTAAGAACATTATCTTGCTAATAAATAACATCATGTTTACCATACATATTCAACTAGGGCAAAACATTTTGTACAGATATGTTATTTTTTTCAAACATGTTTTTGGACTTAGAGAACCTTGGACACTGTATTGATTTAATTTTTGCCCAATTGCTTGATATTGTATAATGATAGATTATGCATATCAGTTACTTTAAGACAGTCAACCATTGTTCATTTATTTTAACTACTTTTTTTTGTTGTCATATTTGCAGATTTGAGTCCAAGAATATGTTTATACTTTTGAATACTAATTTTTCTGCAGGAACTATGAGAAGGCAACTTTGGTTTGTCATTAGCAGCCATTAGGATCTCCATTTTTTATTCCTCTGGCAGTCAGGTGGATGAGCTTTTAGAGAGGACAGAGTCAATCTACTGGACATTGAACCCACAGAAAGGACACTGCTCTGTCTCATTTTCTGTCACTGATATGCTTTTATGATATGCTTTCCTAATGTTTGACTTTGTGCCATAGTTGGGAGAAAATTAATTGTCAGAGAACCAGTTACAATAAGGTAGCAGCAGGAGAAAGGATCAAAAAAACCTAATTACAATATTTCTTACTCTGTGTGTTGAGCAGAAATTCCCACTCCCTGGTTCAGCAATATCATAACGTAAGTTCAGGACATTATACTTCTGCTGAAATTTCCTGTAGCCCAGACAGTTCAACTAGATATGATTATAGCCACATGACGTATGGACATCTACATATAATTCTTTCTTTCAAATTTCAAATTAATAGAAATTAATCACTAAAGTATTGCATGTGAGAGACCATCACTGCTACAAGAGAACGTTCCCACACATTTTATTTATCACAGTGTAACAGTATCACAGTATTAGCAAGGTTGGAAGAGACTTTGAAGATCATCAAGTCCAACCTGTAACCCAACACCAACCCATTGTCTAAACCATGGCACTAATTGCCTCATCCAACCTACTCTTAAACACCTCCAGGGATGGCAAATCCACCACCTCCCTGGGCAGTCCATTCCAATGAGTGATCACTCTCTCTGTGAAAAACCTCTTCCTAACATTCATTCTAAACCTCCCCTGGCGTAGCTTAAGGCCGTGTCCTCTCATTCTGGTGTTGACGGCCTGACAGAAGAGATGCTCACCCACCCTGCAACAACCTCCCATAAGGTAGTTATAAACAGCAATGAGGTCGCCTCTGAACCTCCTCTTCTCCAGGCTGCACAACCGCAGTTCCCATACTGGCTCCCCATAGGGCTTGTCCTGCAGTCCTTTCACCATCCTTGTTGCCCTTCTCTGGACCCTCTCAAGCAGCTCAACATCCTTCTTAAACTGGGGAGCCCAGAACTGGACACAGTACTCAAGATGTGGTCTGACCAGCGCCGAGTACAGGGGAAGGATAACTTCCCTAGTCCGACTGAAGACACTGTTCCTAGTAGAGGCCAGGATGCCATTGGCCTTCTTAGCCACCTGGGCACACTACAGGCTCATGTTGAGTTTTCTGTCAATCAATACTCCTAAATTCCTCTCCATTTCACCACTCTCCAGCCACTTGTCCCCCAGCTGATAGCGATGCATGGGGTTGTTATGTCCAAAGTGAAGAACCTGGAACTTAGTCATGTTAAATCTCATACTGTAGGAGTCTGCCCCTTTCTCTAGCCTGTCAAGGTCCCTCTGAAGGGCCTGTCTACCCTCTGGCAGTTCGACATTTGCCCCCAGCTTGGTATCATCTGCAAACTTGCTGACAATGGA
>WEKX01010502.1:0-27084 GCA_013390025.1 Pitta sordida
GCCCTGCGCCGGTCCCATCCTCAGCAAGCTCGGTGGAGCTCAGCCAGACATCTGAAACAAGTCCCATTCCCAGGACCCACCCTCCTCCTGACCTTATTAGGGGAGGGGGTGTAGCTATGGGCGTGGCATACTCGACTACGTAGTGGGTTCACTATCTTTGCGGATTTCAGTACTCGTGGGAGGCGGACCAGACCCAACAGCCCGCAAGTAATGGGGGTTCACTGTAGTTCCCTCTTAGGAGATTAAAAATGTATCAACTCCCCAGTTGCCTTACTGCCTTTATGTGTTCTACATAAAAGGTTTCAAAACTAGAAAAATAGTGTATTTGTTATTTCTGGCTCCATTAAACACAATAGTAATTAACATTAGCTATTTAGCTCTTAAAAAGCATGCAAATCACAACATGCTTATGATGTATTGCACTTTAAACATATGCTTACGCTTATACACTGCCACCTAATCACCTGCATGAGAGCACTGACACAGAATGCCAAGATCATACAGCCATGCTTCCAAATGGCCCCTGTGTTGCTTGAAGTTGTCAACTCCTCTAGCAAATATTGTGATTTGAAAACTCTTCAAGTATTACCTTGTGAAAAGAATAATTTTCCAGAAAAAGAGGTAGACTATGGGGGAACAATCTGTCTAAAACAGGCTGTAAATACAAAATAATGTTATTTTTTTACAGAGGATGCAAAAAGAAAACAGAAATGAGTGTCCAACAGGCACATTCAATTGGTAAATTTATTTCTATATAAAAAGCTGCAATCAATTGTAAACTAGTTTTTCTGTAGTTTTTGCTTTCTTTAAATGTGGAGTGAATTCTCCTCATAAACTAATGAACTGAAGCGAAGCCAAATAGAGACCAGCTGGCTGAATTGCTAAGTAATTTTATCCACATGATTGACTTTATGATCCTTTTACTACAGTAACTAGTCTTTATTCTCACAATCATCATCAACCATAATTCCAAGAGGGAAAGATGATTAAAAATCAAGAGAATAGAGGAGAGGTTTGTTTGATGTGGTACAGTGTAGCATTCTTGGACACACTACTTCTGTATAATAGGTGCAGAATTAAAGCTCTTTATAGTTTCCAAAGCAGTGCAGTGAATAGCTGCCTCAAAGACATAATAAGCAACCAACGCCTAAATAATCATTACAGATACCCCATTAACAGCATCTATCTGTGTGGCTTTTAACCATACAAATTGGTTTTTGACAGCTTGTAACCTTTCTGAACAGTTTCCCTGGGCATTACACCACATTCAGATCTAATTTTAACTTTTCCTTTGTCTATAATTTATTACTTTCTTTGGAGACACATAATGTATTTCAGTGGAATGGATAAATTCAAATAAAAGGCTCTAAAAAAATCAATTGCTGTTTTAATCTATTAAATCCTTGCTCTCTAGGAGATAGCTAAATTCTAATGAAACATAACAGGAAAAAAAGGTTAAATGGTCTAGAATTACTGATGGTATCTGTTTTAGAACAAGCAATATTTTTTTCCTAAAATTATTTAAAATAGGACATAACCAACTGAACAAAGAATAAAAGTAAAAACATATATAAATAAAACATAAATCTTTTAAGGCTCTTCCTAAGAGCCACAGACTTACCATGACATAATAAATAACATGTTATAAAAGAGTTTAATGATGTATTGCAATGGGATAAAGAGCTAAGAAAGATGAACAGTAGTATCTTTTTTCCCAAACAGAGCCCATAACTAAAAATCAGTAAAGATAAGTGACTTATGAAGAACTAGGAGACAAGCATATTTTCTTCAGAAATTGGTAGAAATGTAAAAACATAGAAATTGGTAGAAAATTAATGTGGAGGATGTTGTAACAGTATTATGCTTTCTGTATTGGCTGTCATGGCCATTATCTCACTTCTGAGGAAACCATTTCCAGGAATAATATCCAGTAAATTAACATGTAGTAGCAATCAGCATAGAAATACCATAATTCTGGCAGTCAAAATTTTGAATTTCTTTCAAGACATTCCACTACTTTTCAACAGCTTCAAGTACTTTTCCCAAAGTTTTCAGGTGTATGTAACACATAAACATGTGTCTCCAATCGACAAAATGTGAAAAGTGATTTGAAACAGCATAAGTGTTCACTGCTTGCAAAGGTTCCTATTTTTCACAGATGTTATTCAGTGGCTAGTCACATCAAAATTAACCATCATCTTTGAAAAAAGTATAAATCAGATGGGCACAAAAATCTAGTGAGGACTTTTACTTAACAGATGAGGAGGAGGAAGAAGTGACCTGTGTGGAAGTGGCCCCACCATACAATCAGCTACCAGATGAGGAGAAGCAGTATGTTGTCTTCACTGATGGCTCCTGTCAGCTCGTAGGTACAACCTGGGTATGGAAAGCTGCTATGTGGAGCCCAACATGACTAGTCGACCCGACCGCCGAGGGGGAATGTGAGTCAAGCCAGCTTGCTGAGCTTAAGGCCATGCAGCTAGCATGGGACATTGCTGAACAAGAGGGTTTCCCAAAATTGTGTCTGTACACTGACTCATGGATGGTGGCCAATGCACTATGGGGATGGCTAGTTCGGTGGAAGAAAACCCAGTGGCAGTGCAGAGGAAAACCCATCTGGTCAGCTGATATATGGAAAGACACTGCCTCCAGGGTAGAGAAATTGATTGTTAAAGTTTGGAATGCTGGTGGTCATGTTCCCAAGAGTCAGCGACTGAGGAGAACCACCACAAAGCTTGGGCAGACCAGGCAGCTAACATCGAAGTGTCAAAGGTGGACCTGAACTGGCAGAACAGGATAGAGTTGTTTTTAGCTAGATGGGCTCATGAGGGCTCAGGTCACCAGGGTAGGGATGCCACCTACAGATGGGCACGGGACCGAGGGATGGACTTAACCATGGATTATATTTCTCAGGTTATCCATGATTGTGAGATCTGTGCTGCAATTAAGCAGGCCAAATGGGTGAAACCCCTGTAGTATGGTGGGAGGTGGAATAAGCACAGATATGGAGAAGCCTGGTAGGTCTGTTACATCAGTCTGCCAAAGACCCGCCAAGGTAAAGCTCACGTGCTTACCATAGTGGAAGCCACAACTGGGTGGTTGGAGACGTACCCTGTCCCACATAAGACGGCTCAGAATACCATCCTGGGCCTGCAGAGACAAGTCTCGTGGCGACATGGTACACCTGAGCGAATTGTGTCTGATAATGGGACTCACTTCAAAAACAACCTAGTGGCTGACTGAGCAAGGAAAATGGCATTGAGTGGGTCTTCCATATTCATTACCATGCACTAGCCTCTGGTAAGGTTGAGAAGCATAATGGGCTTCTGAAAAAACACCTTGAAAGCACTGGGGGAGGAGACTTTCAAGAAGTGGGACCAATATCTTCCTGTGACCACCTGGTTAGTTAACACCAGAAGTTCTACCAGCTGAGCAGGTATCTCTCAAATATTTCTTCTTTTACTCCTTTCCCAAACTTTCAACCTTGTCATGGAAGAACTGTGCAAGTATTTAATTCCAAGATATATTGTAGTCATATAATCTCTCTGATAAGCAACAAAATTGAAGAAGGACCAAATCAACCAATATTCTAATTTATGGGAACTAATAGAAAGCAGTGCTTTGAGACGCTACTGTATGGAAGTATTTCATTTGTGTTACATCAAGCAATCACAGAGTTAAATGACCAATGTATATAAATAAGAATAAAAAGCAGGGCAGATGAGAGGGAGGATGGATGGACTAAGAAATTCCAAGTGCACTTAATTTACTTCTGTCTTCATCTGGTTGACATATAATTGTCTGCTTTTCTTCAGTAAAGATCAATATCTTGAAGAGTTATGCAATCAGATGTTATGGGGGCAGTCACAGTATCACAGTATCACAGTATCACAGTATTAGAAAGGTTGCAAGAGACCTTGAAGATCATCAAGTCCAACCTGTAACCCAACGCCAACCCAATGTCTAAACCATGGCACTAAATGCCTCATCCAGCCTACTCTTAAACACCTCCAGGAATGGCGAATCCACTACCTCCCTGGGCAGACCATTCCAATGAGAAATCACTCTTTCTGTGAAAAACCTCTTCCTAACATCCAGTCTAACCTCCCCTGGCATAGCTTAAGGCCATGCCCTCTCGTTCTGGTGTCGTCAGTCTGTGAGAAGAGATTCACATCCATCTGGCTGCAACCTCCCCTCAGGTAGTTCTAAACAGCAATGAGGTCACCTCTGAGCCTCCTCTTCTCCAGCCTTCTCTTCCCCAGTCCCCGGAGCCACTCCCCATAGGGTTTGTCCTCCAGTCTTTTCACCATCCTTGTCGCCCTTCTCTGGACCCTCTCAAGGAGTTAAACATCCTTCTTAAACTGGGGAGCCCAGAACTGGACATAGTACTCAAGATGTGGTCTGACCAGCGCCGAGTACAGGGGAAGGATAACTTCCCTAGTCTGACTGACCACATACAGGCCTAATACAGGCCAGGATGCCATTGGCCTTCTTAGCCACCTGGGCACACTGCTGGCTCATATTGAGTTTTCTGTCAATCATTGCTCCTAANACAGCCTTTTTATCATCAACCAGTCGAGTCACCAGATCATAAAAGGAGATTAGGTTGGTCAGGCAAGACCTGCCTCTCCGAAATCCATGCTGACTAGTTCTAATGTCATGGTAGTTTAGCAGTTGCTGCATAATAGCACACAAGACTATCCATTCCATGACAGTGGAAGGATAACCTCTCTTGACGTACTAGCCACTCCATTCTTGATGCAGGCCAGGATGCCATTGGCCCTTTTTGCTGCCTGGCCAGGCTGCTGGCTCATGTTCAGTTTGCTGCTGTCAACTAATACCCCCAAATCTCTTTCCACCTCACCACTCTGTAAGTATTCCATCCCCATCCATTTTTACCACTTAGTGGTAAAAAACATTATCTTTATAGTCAGTCTGATAGTTTCTTGTTTCATTTTATGCCTTCTGACTGTCATGCTTTCATCACATACCACTGAAGAGCCTGTTTCATTGTTTTCATAATCTTCCCTCAGGCACGGTCCGGGTGGTGTTACGTCCCTCAAAGGAATCACTTCTCCCTGGTGAAGTACAATTATCCGTGTCTCTCCTCACATTTGGCAGATGACTTTCCATTGAAATTACCATTCTCTTTCCTGTTCTGGGGAGTGGAAAATGTCTAGAACTAAACATACATTCTAGATAAGGTTCAAGAAGTGTTGAGAGTAGAGATGTCTAATCACTTCCCTCAATCTCCTTGCTGTTCTTTTGAATACAGGCTTGAATGTTGTTTTGTTTGCTCACAGAGCATGGTATTATCTCACATGCAGCTCACTGCTCACACCCTGCCAGTGACCACAGGTCCTCCTCCATAGAGCTCCTCCCATGCCAATCAGTCCAACCCTGCATCACCACAAGGTCTGTCCTTGTATTTGTCCTTGTGCTCATTTCTTCAGCCTGTTTAGATCCTTCTTAATGGAAGGCTTGCCACTCACTTTGATAGCAAGTTCCCCAGTCTAGGGTCATTGCAAACTTGATGAAAATGTGCTCCATCTCCTACTGCGTAATGATAAGGAGTATGGGTCCCAGGGTAGACACCTGAATAGTTCTCATGTCACCGACATCCAGGAAGATAACAAAAAAGAATTCACCACTTCCACACCCAATCATCCAACCAGAAGTATAACCATTTTGTTCACTCATTCAGACTGTAACATTGTAGTGCTGGTACAAGAATATTGTGAGACACAGCATTAAAGGCCTTGCTAAATTCAAACTTAATGATATTAACTTTTCTCCCTTGTCCAGAAATCCAGTGATTTGATCATACAGTCAGACTCATTACACACGATTTAGCTTTTGTAAAGGCATGTTGTTAGTTACTTTCCTCTTTATATACAGAAGCATTCTCTTGGAGACTTCACAGTTCTCTTGTGAATCAATGCGAGACTGACTATTTTGTCTCTTGGTCTTCTTTGAAGATGGGTGTAACATTTGCTTTCTTCCAGTTTTCAAGGACCTCCATAGATTTCCACAGCTTTTCAAAGGTGATAGAAAGTGACCTTGTAAGGACATCAGACAGTTCTCTCACCACCCTTAGGTGCAGCCTTTCAAATTTCGTGGATTTATAAGGGTCAAACTCTCTTAAGTAATTCTTGAGTGGTTTGTCATACACTACAGGCAGTTCAGTTCCTCCTCAAACCTTTTTATTAACAAAAATATCTGGAACACCTGCGTCATGAAGACTGAAACAAAGAAGACTCTGAATAACTCAGACTTTTCTGTATTTGTTGTCACTGGGCAACCTGCCCCATTCAGCAGCAGGTTCACCTTTTTCTTGTAACAGCATTTTACTTCTAACGTAGCAGTGTATTTTGGTCCTCACCCATTGATAGCAATCATCAGAACCTCTACAATGCTAAAATATTCCTTCTTCAAATATTAAATGTTTTATTAAATACTAGACAACACCTGCAAAAAATCAACAAAAAATGAAATAATAATAATTATCTTCCTTGTATCAAGTAGCTCTGGGAAAGTATTGCCCAAGGTCAAACTTCTGTCCTCGTGAGAATCATATGGAGCCCTCAGAACAAGAAAGATGTGGAGCTGTTCCAGCAGGTCCAGAGGAAGGCCACAAAGATGATCAGAGGCATGGAGCATCTCTCCTATGAAGACAGGCTAAGGGAGTTGGGGTTTTCAGTATAGAAAAGAGAGGTCTTGAGGAAGACCTTACAGCACCTTCCAGTACCTTAATCACAGTATCACAGAATCACAAAATATTCTGAGCTGCAAGGGATCTACATGGACCATCAAGCCCAATTCCCAAGTGACTGCCCACACAGGGATTGAATCCACAACCTTGGTGCTATGAGCACCATGATCCATCCAGCTGAGCCTTCTCAGGGTCACGTCATCATTTCTTTTTTCTTTTTCTATAAATAACTTAACTGCACATCCCATCATCCCATTATCCAGACCATGTCACNCCAAAAATTAATTTTACTACTCCTGTTCTGGCAGTTTTCTGAGAATTTTCCAGATAAAAGAAAAATAATTAAACATAGTACAAAAATAGTCACATACAAATTACCTTGACATTTCTCTACACGTAATTTTTATTTAAAAAGGAAAATTAGATGTCTGTTAGGTCATCTAGAGGATAGTAAATTAAAGAGTGAATAAACAGTCCTTCACAAAAGAGAAAATTATTGAACCCAGATTTTTTCAGCATAACAAGGTATGGCATCTGGCTTCAGTATTTCACCACAATAGACTAAATTAAGAACAGCAGAGAATCATACATGGTTAGGAAAAAAGGGGTTTTTTATAAATCATAAAAAGAGGTATGCTATCAGTTGGAAAGTTAGCATGTTTTGAAATCAGTTTAAACAAAATTTCCCTCAAAAGGCTTTTCTTTTCTCCATATGTCAACAATATATTTCTCTTTTAAAACTAGTTAATTGTCACCTATTCTCACTTTAACCTACAGGAATTTTCCCTCCACATATGCAGTAAGTAGAACAAAATATGAGGTGTCTTTGAAACTGAAACAGTACGAGAACAAGTGTTAGTGCATTTGTATACTGGACTAGAAGATGTGCAATCCAAAGTTTGATTGTATTTTGACTTGATTTTCAGTTTCTTTAAAAATAGGTCAAAACAAATACACATAGCCTAGAAATTCCCAAAACTAACTAACCAACCAATTGAACAAACAAAAAAAATTCCCAAAAAGAAAACAGAGCAAAAACTACTAAAACATAAATAGAACATTTTTCGTGATCAGATCAGTTGCTTCAGTTGTTTCATTGAGGGCTACCAGAGTATCAGATTTTTACCTGAGCATTTTTATAGAATTACAACAAGTAAGTAGTGATTTTTAATTAATTATAAAATACTCTATCTACTGACACCCCACCTTCTGAATTTGGATAATAAAAGCGTCTCCCTTGCATTATTCAGTTCTTAACGTCTCTGAACCAAAAGCATTGGCTCTTCCTTACTATTTCTAAATTATAATGAATAAAATATTACTCTCAGAGTTTATTAGAACATAACTGGCATCAACTAACTATTCACAAGAAAAAAAGAAAAGAGAGAAGAGCAGAAAAAACTGCAGCAAACGTAGATTTAGTAGTCTGCATGCAGTAGATGGATTTCAGCACATTTATCTGCATTTCTAAAACATTTAAAATATCTGATTTCTAAAAGTAGCTGTAAGGAGAATGTTCAACTTAAGACAGCCTAACTGCACTGCACATTTTATTATTTTACAAAGTATAAAATGCTTCCAAAACAGGGGTAATAATACTGAGAATTATAACCCACAATCAGGCAGCACTGTAGAGAAAGATCACAGAATCACAGAATCACAGAATATTATGAGTTGGAAGGGACCCACAAATCTTCCAGTTTTATGTCATTTGTCAGGAGCTTGGTTTGCTATTATAGAGAGGTAAATTCTCCAAAGACCCCAAGACCGTTGAGAATGGACAAAATCCACCCTTTCTCTGTTTTCCTGTGTTTTTTTCTTTTTAAACTCACAATTTTATAAAACATGTATTCAAATGTTTATAGGAGAAGCAATAATGGAAACCTGATAAAAGTAAAGGATGTACAAAAGTATCAATCATTGTTAGAAAAGAAAACTTGCTATACTGAAAAAAGAACCTGGGAATTTGGTCCAAAACATTTATTGTAAGGTATAATAACATTTAGGGGGAAGATAATAAACATAGTAAACATAATAAACATAATAATACTACCTTCCCAATCAGTTATCAATGTTCTTTAACTCCTAATTCAATTAAAATAATAGAATAATTTATGACAGCAAGTACATTACAAAATCCAAAGACACACAATTATGGCTTATACATTTCCCAAATGCTTCTTACTTACAACTCTCTCAGAAGTGAATTATGTTTAAGGTATACTGACAGTTTTGTGGATCCCAGTGACCTAGTCCTAAAATTGGGTGCAAAATGGAAATCCATGACCATTGTAGATCCCTTCCAACAAAAAATACTCTATTCTAGTCTAGAAGTAGCGCCTCTTCAGAGTTAAGTTCTGATAATTACATTCACTCCTTCTGTACTGTGTCCATATTTTCACATAGCACACACTTACTTAAGAACATAGATGCACTTTTGGAAAGGACAGTCAGAACACCTAATGGAACTCAATTGGACAATTACTTGTTGACAGGCTGAGGTTCCTGAATCACAGATTTAACTGATGGCATCATCAGTGTACTTTAATATCAGTACCTCTGAAACTCAGCACACTAACCACAAGTATAAGGCTTGGTCTTCACTGATTTCAGAACTACTGAAATTCTATAGCCTCAGCTACACAGAGGCAGATGCTTTTGGCTGTTAGATCCTTCTGAATCTAATAGAAGCTGGAGCCGAGCTAGCACTGAGCTATACTTGACTTTTGCAGTTTCAAGTGCAGCATTGTGTTGATGCAATCGAAGTTAAAGATCAGTATTAGATGCCTTTTTGTTTACACTGTGTTGTCAAATTTACATGCATCTTTTGCTGATTTCAAAGTTAAGCAACTTTACTATCTGAAATGTAATATTCTTAATATGACTGTGAAAACAAGTGTATAAATGGGCCTAACTACAGCTCAGGAAGCACTATAAACAGATTCAAAACTATTTAAAGGAGAGGTGTCTCCAGTGTACCTCTACAGCTCTGTTACCGTGAATCGTTTAAATATCATTTGACTTTACATCAAATAGGAAGTAGACTGCTGTCTAGCAAAGGGGCTACTCTGATATACAAAAGCTAACATCGCAGGGTACAAAAGAAAAAGAGTATTCAGTGGCTAAACTACCTGAAGTTGATATCCAACCTACATATTTCAGTTGAAAAAGTGCAGAAAAATACTGGAAACCTAAGAACAGAAATCCCGAATGCCTTCTTTTATCTCTTCAAGGTCTTGTATTTTACTATCTGAAAATACAACCTGGCTGCCTGCAATTATATATAAAATTCTACTTGAGGGCAGTAAGCATCACATTCCCACAATGATTGATGACAGATGTCCAATCGTGTTCTTGTTACTGGGTGGGATCAGCAAAGCAGCTGCCAAAGGCCATAGGCAAAACCAAAGGAAAGAACAATGCAAATTCACAATTAGGGAGTCTCTGGGGTGTGGGAGGAGAATGATTTAGGCCTCAGCAGATTATTGCAAACCTGGTTTTATTTAGGAGAGAAAAAGATATATGCACTTTCAAGTTTCTGACCAAATTTTGTCCCCTAACTATTATTTAGAACCCATAGGCCACTTTATCCATTGTCAAATGTCTCTCATATTAGACAGCCTGGACCTTTTCCATCAGCTGCAAGAAATCTTCAACACATCTGATATAGGCTTTTGTCACCAGCTTCTATGAGCCTGTGTGCATAAAGACTACCAATTCCTTCTATTGGCTGCTATGCTCTCCACAGACCCTTGTGAATCAGTCTTAGTAACTCAGCTAGAGCAGACTTACACAATACACAAATAAATTAACATTTATCACCAGCATAAACCTTGTGACAAAGAAGAAATCTTAATTAGCCCTTCCTCACTTTTTCTTAACTCCGTGCTCTTGTCCCTCCTGTCTGTGATGCTGTAAGAAGTCTGATCAGAGTGAAAGCTAGTCGGTAGGAAAAAAAAAAAGCCATCAGCTCAACCAGTTCCTAAACTCATTGATTTTATGCAGAAATAGAATGCTGAAGAGAAAGCTGCATGCACCTGCAATGAGTGGCTAAGGTTAAGGTCAGGGTGATTTTTCTTTTGGCAACTGCAGCGGGTTGTTACCGCTCAAACTTTTGGCTGCCATATAGCCTCAGGCTGTGATTCCACAACCATTTACATCAACTTGAAATGTCACCATTGGAATTCCTCTCCTCCATCCTGTTTCAAAAAATAAACTAGGAGGAAACTGTCCTTATAAGAGAAAACAAGAGAAGTAAAAAACATTTGCTGATTTTTCTTGCCTGAACTAGCTCATCCCAATACCAGATGAGCTTCAGATGCAACAGAATTGCTGCCGCTCCCATTTTTTTTGCTAGAAATTTTATACTGTCACTTCACTTCAAAATCAGAACTAATCCATTCAATACAGAAGAATAATACCTGAAAGATAAGTAAACTTTAAATATTCAAAGCATTCTTTTAAAAATAAGCATATTATTAAAAACAAACCATTCAAGATTTTACAAATCTGTGAAGTGATATGGCTTTTTTGCATTTACACTACAAAAGAAATCTGACTCTGTTAACAATTACAGTCATACCTTGGTAATTCTTGTCTTCATATTCATGTCTCCAGTGATTCACGTAAAAGTTCTCCAAAACATTTATTCAGTGATTTGCGGTCAGGTGTATAATTCCACAGGACGGCGCAGTCCTGCATGGCCACAACAGGCAGCTGAGGCGGGCCGCACACCCAGCCCAGGACTGGGGAAGTCTTAAACAGTAAGACACAGCACCGCGTGGTCTCATTCTGACCATGGCAGCCAGCCTGAACTTGCTAGCGTATATGAATATGCATCACCCCAGACAAAGCACTCCAGCAGCTGCAGCTCCTGGAAAGCAATGGGCGAATTCCTGCCCCCAGGGACCAGCGTAGCCACCACAGTTCAAGGGGAAAAGCTCTGACTCCAGGGCCCCTGCTGCCCTAAGGGAACCCAATGTGTTTCAGTGTTGCAAAGTTGCCATATTCATGGCAATAATTTGCCATATTAATGGCACACTCTCATTCATGGATTTAATGTTTTGCGTGGACCCACAGAGAACAGAAGTTGTGTGTATGGAGGTATGACTGTAATTGTGAGATTTTAACTACCACTTACCCCCGGCTAACATACAGTAAAAAGTAAATATCTACGTTGGGTAGTATTCTAATGTCAGTGAGGGAGTAACTGTTCTTCTTCACTGCCATGGTTCAAACCTCAGAGCGCAGGAAGAAATTAAAATTAATTTAGGCTACCTTGTAGTTAAAGTTAAAATAATACACCGAGTAATTAAGATAACAAATCACTGCAGAATTACATATACAATGCCATTCTTTTTGTTTACGCTTTTAGCACCATGTGGAAACGAGTTGGATTTTATGACATCTATAAAACAATCCCAACATGCACCTATTTTTATATAGAGATTTATTTACAAAAACATAGCTCCTTATTCACTAGAAAAACATTTTGGACATAATCAACCTCTGAAGGTTTTAATGCAAAAGCAAAAAATTTAAAATGAGAGATTACACAATAAATAAGAGGACAAGGGCAGACAATTAGAAGACTTCAAGTGTTTATAAATCCCCATTTACATAAGGTGTCATGGATTTGTTGATCATACTTGATAAAAGGCAGTTCAGAACACTAAGAAAGATTACTATCAAGTCAAAAGGAGCGGTAAAGCCATACTTCAGGGAAAACAAGTGTTAGTTTTATAATGTGGATCTCAAATTTGCCTAAGACAACGTAAATGGAAAGCAAACCAAAATATTGAGAAAAATAAATTAACTGTAGCTATCCCAAAAAGTGAACTCCAGAGAAATAAAGACATAAAGGTAGAAAATTATCACAAAGGTCTTCAACTTCTACTGAAGCATGAAGGACAGATCTTACACAATATATCTACAGTGAATCCCCGCTGCATTGCGACCTCTCCATTACAACCCCGTGGATTCAGTAGCTGGAAAAATCAAAACTGAGGTCATTACAAGGTTGATAAATAGCAACGTTATATTATGTTTTTAATTAACAGTTTTAAGAGAGGAAAAGTTCCACATCATTGTATCACAGTCAGTTTTACTACTTGTACAAATTATTTTTATTCACAAGTCTGAATATTTTTTATTGTTTTGTTGATACAATGTGCCTAAATTCAATAAAAGAACAGGTAAATTTTTATAAACATAATTTTTAAAAACACAAATAATCTCAGAATAATAACTGTTGTGAAACATAGACATTAAAATAGATATACAGTAATCCGTCACTGCTTTACAGTTCACAATTCATGGTTTCAATACATCACAGGTTTTTTTCCCCTCCTTTTTACCGGCTTTACTGCATTTACCATATTTACCGTTACTTTGCAGATTTCAGTCATCATGGCATCTTTCTGGAACCACCCCCACACAATAATCAAGAGATTACTGTGTAATATTAAACACACAAGGAAGAATTAAGGATAATATAGTAGCAATTGTACCATTTTCTAAATAGTTGCAATCAGTCTGTGAACTGCTTTATTAACAGATCATTGATAAGAACAAGTAGCTAATGTTTCTTAATTAAAAAACCCCAGCTTTTTATTCCTTCTGAAAACTTTAGCCCAATCACCTACTTCATAATAAACTATACTAATGCCAGGGTCAGAAGAGAGAGAAACAGTCTTTTGTTTCCCTTCCTTTCCTTCTATCCTCCGTAGAAACTTTTGTTTTCATACTGGTTATGATTATCTATTAGTGCTCTCCAGCAAACAGTACCAAGCATCTGCCACCTGAATATCCAGGTTCCTCTATGCACAAAATGTACATGAAAATTGGGTAAATAATTATTTTAATGTATCCAAAAATCTTTATATCTTTGCAATGTTTCTTGGACATTGTGACACTGTATGTTCATTAAGCACAGCACATAAATTGACTATATGTTTGCCGAGAAAATCTGCTTTCATCTGTCAAATCTGAATACTACATGAAGACAATACTGTTTTGTTCCATCATTTAATAACTTAAATATTTCAATTGATGTTTTATAATCTCAAAAATTCTATTTTGTTGGATAAAAATAAACACAAATAAAATTAATCTTCCGATATTAGTTTCTCTCCAAAATGTTTCTTATTGCTTTTTTAAACAGCAGCTTGTAGATAAACATCATTCACTCTTTCATGAAAGTCAGTAGAGAAAAAATGTGGTGGTCCTCATATAGAAGTTTGTATTTTATAATATAGTGTTTTACTTAAAAATCTAGAATCATGTCCTAGCAGAATAGAAGTTTTTATTTTCATAAACAGAAGTTACATCAAAACATCTTACCATGTATATAACTCAATATGAGCCAGCAGTGTGCCCAGGTGGCTAAGAAGGCCAATGGCATCCTGGCCTGCATCAGGAACAGTGTGGTCAGTCGGTCCAGGGAGGTTGTCCTTCCCCTGTACACGGTACTAGTCAGACCTCATCTTGAGTACTGTGTGCAGTTCTGGGCTCCCCAGNAATAAAATATATTTACATAGACTAAATAGACTTGTATGTAATATTCAAAAGATGCAGTATGTTTACCTTCACTGGACAGGTCAAATACAGAAAGTGTTGGTTTGGGGGTTTTTGTCACTTTATTTTAAGCTCATTAATATTTAGCTAGAGTGCTGAGAAAAATATGTAGATTTTCCCCTGAAGCTGTTTGACATTACTATCTTCTTTTAGCCCATTTCTCTTGCCTTCAATTTATTTCATAACTTAGAGAAAAACCTGTGACTTGCATATTACAGAATTTTCTAGCAAACTCAAGCAAACTACGTTTGATCTAGCTTTTGTTCTGTTGTTTTGTTCTTGTTGTTGTTTGTTCGTTTTGTTCTTGTTGTTCTGTTTTGTTTCTGCCTTCTCTGACATAAAAGCGAAATCTAGGTAGACTCCTGTTGACATGACAGTCAGACTTAAGTTCTGCCATGCAACCATTAAACTGGCCCAAACAACTGGTGTTCACAAACACATCCGCTTTTACTCTTAAAACATATGACTGAGACCAAAACATTCAGAACGGTTTAACTAAGAGCAATTAACGAGAGCAGTAAGTGAATACTCAAGAAGTCCCTTAATGATACCTCCAGAGATTTCACAGATCTCCAAATCCAGCAAAATTTTTGCCACCCTAGTAAAATTGCAACAATTACCCATTTTTACTTTAGTCAAGAGAAGCTGTTTTGAATTCAACAGATATATTTGTTCTTGTTTCTCTTTACGGAGTCACAAAAAAAAAAAAAGCTTCATTTGGAACAAACACAGTATTTCAAAGACATTGTTACAGAGTTATTCATTGGGTACAGTTCTTATCCCAGATGTTGGATTCAAATTCCCTCTTCTGCATGAGAGGTGGAGATGGGGTCCATATTCAGAATTCTGAGATTGTCCCAGATTCTGTAGGCAGATAGGGAATTCTGGGGGATTCAGTGTTCTCAGTTGATTTATGCCGACTCTGTTCTGGTTTCATACAAAGGCAAATGAAGAAGTCTCACTCATTAAGGGAGTATATGAGCATCAGATCTCTCATTTAATGTTTTATTTGTGCATACATCTACGTTAAATTTCCTCATGCAGTGAAACATGGGGAGATTGAGCTGTTGACAAAATTTTTTTGGAACAGAATTCTGAGTAGTGATGCAGATTTGAGACCTCATTCGTAACATGTATTTAAGTTCTTTCATAAAGAGCATGCTAACATCCCCTGATTTTTTTGTTGTAGTTGTGCAAAACCCTAGGAATATCTGCACATAGAGTTATTTCTACTTGGCAAATTCTGGTGCCTTCCTGGGAGATTGTCTTCATTTTATCGAAGAGAGTTATGGTTTATTTTTAGAAATATATTAAGAAAAAAAATTAGGCAGGATGGATTGAGGGGAAAAAAAACCATTTTATCTACCTATCTATCTATCTGTAGGCATTTCCCCCCCCCTCCCAACAAGGAAGAGAGTGAGATAGGGGGAAAGGGGAAAGGAGGGGAAAAAAAGCAAGAAAGAAGGGAAAGAAACAAAACAAAACAACTGAGGGGGGAAGAAAGGAAAATTGTCTCTTGGCAGCCCTTTCCCGCTGGGGATGTAGAAGGATGAGTGTGATGTGGAAGAGGTAGATGGGTGTCACGAACACTGCTGGAAGCTGTTGCATCGCTGATGCGTCCACTGGCAGGGAGTAGACACGGGGAGTCCGTGTCTCAGCTTTCCCTGTCAGGAGGGGAAGAAACCAGAGAGAGAGCCCCCCTGTGCCAGGTTTAAAAAACCTCACCACCCCAGCTCTGCTTCTGCTCTCTCCCTCTCACCAGTCAGCAACCAAGTAGGGCTGTTGTGGCCAGAAACACAAAAGAGTTTGCGGCAACTTGTGGTGAGAAGTGGAAGAGGCCACCAGCAAGATGTCTGCTGCCATGTACGGCTATGCAGTCGGCGGTCCGGCTCCAACCGCACTGCCATCAGGAGTGCAGAGCCACACACTGGGAGCAGCAGGGCCACCATTCATACACAAGCCATCACCATACCACAACCAGCCTGTGGTGATGTCAGTTCTGCCGCCTTGCCTCTGGGGCTACTACCCTCACTGCCTGGCCCCACTGTCTCTCCCGGCACCACAGGGTAACAGCTAGGCAGAGCCAGGAGGGGGCTCGTCATGCCTCACCTCCCGAAGTCCTGAGCTACTGCCAGCGGTGGCAGTGGTGACCTCAGCCACCAGAGCCCAGGGATCACGAGAAGTCGCCGCCTCCCTCCCCTACCCAAACCATAGAAATGAAAAGGATTTTCAACACAAAACAGGTAGCCCCAGAACCAGAAAGTTATCCCAAACCCATGATAGAGGTGAACTGAAATTCCTCAAAATAAAATGGAATCTCCAAGTTCCTCATTTGAGATACATGACAAGACATGATCTACTTACCTTCAGTTCCTAAAAGAGTAAACACTCTCTAAAAACTAACAGCAAATTCAAACTCAGTTAACTGAGTAGACTTGATATTACCACAGACAACTTTTGAGCAATTTTCAGCAGATCTATAATTCATTACAGTATTCTTGCCCACTTTTGATATTCATCAGAACTATACTCTCAGGCTTCCAGTTACTTAGAATCTTGATCATCAATAATTGCACGAAGAAGTGACAGCTTTACATGATATCTTGCATATCCAACTACAAGCTTTTATACAGTTTATACATAAATCCTTTCAAATCTGTTAACCATAAAGTCTTGTTTAATCACTCATTATCTTTGTTCTAGCTTTTATATAGTACCATGCCAATTATTTTAAAATAGTGTTTAATGAGTTATCTTCTGAGTCCTATTTCAAACAGTTCAGCATAGCTAATATATTGTGCCAAAAAGTTAGCAGCAGCTGTAAGTAACACACTCTGCTTCTATATCTACTTAATGCCCTGCATTGGAAAGCAAAGTAAAAATGTAATTTTCTTCTGAAGAGAGTTTTATTTAGAAACCAGTTCATACTCATAAATATGTGCCAAGCACAATGCAAAATTGATGTAATTTTTTTCTGGGGGTCTGTGACCTCCAGATCTAGTCCCTACCCACTGCTGTTTATGGCTCTAGCTTGGCAGTAGCAGGCTGAAGTCTTGAGTCTTAACACTTCCACTTTCCAGTGTGTTCCATTTTCCATAGCCTTAGGGTTTCATGCTGGAAGTAGTGTTTTATATAAGCAGAGTCCTTTGGCCTGGGGGGTCCTAATTATGCCTGAGACTCCAAGGAGCTTATAGTCCAATGTTAACAATTGCTTGTACATCATTTCCTACTGGAAACTTCAACAGAGAAGCAAAGAACCAGTTGATTAAAGTAGTTGGTCCTTTCTGGAGAACATTAGGACAATGAGAAGACTTTTAAACTTGTCAAAGTTAGAATTCGTAGGACAAAAATTTGAACTGGTTTCCAAAGCATGAGCTTTTGACCAATAACAAATACCCTTGAAAAAGAATATACTATTATATTGCAGTTAATCTTCTAAGTGCTTTATATTTCCTTATAAAAATTTTGATAAGAGGGCAGGGCTAAGTTCACTGAAAGACTCCAGGTATAAAGACCTTGTATAAAACAATTTGTGTGAGTATGGGGGAATGGGGTAAAATCACCAAAGTAAACAATTTATACCTAAGAACAATTCTCAGTTTTAATTACTATTCACAATTTCCCTTCATATTCCAGGATAATTTGGGGGGAAATTGTGAGGAATTCATTGAGAGATACACAGAACTCTTAATATTTTCTTTTAAAGTTTTCTTCTCAGACTCTTATTTCCACACGACCATTAAAGTTGTGCTGGTTTTGACTGGGGAAAAGGTAATTTTCTTCCCAGTGGCTGGTATGGGGCTCTGTTTTGGATTTGTGCTGAACATAGGGTTGACAAATGGGCAGATTCCAATAATAGGAGATTTAACAAGTCTAAGCACCAGGTTCTCCACCTTGGACATAAAAACCCTATGCATCGCTACTGGCTGGGAGACGAGTGGCTGGAGAGTGGTCAAATGGAGAGGGATCTAGGAGTAATGGTTGACAGAAAACTTAATATGAGCCAGCAGTGTGCCCAGGTGGCTAAGAGGGCCAATGGCATCCTGGCCTGTATCACACACAGAATGAACAGCGCCGTCAGTCGGAGTAGGGAAGTTATCCTTTCCCTGTACTCCGTGCTGGTCAGGCCACATCTTGAGTACTGTGTCCAGTTCTGGGCTCCCCAGTTTAAGAAGGATGTTGAACTGCTTGAGAGGGTCCAGAGAAGAGCGACAAGGATGGTGAAAAGACTGGAGAACAAGCCCTATGGGGAGCGACTGTGGAAGCTGGGGTTGTTCAGCCTGGAGAAGNAGTGATGGCGTTTATCTTCTCAAGTAACCAATACATGCGATGGGGTCCACCTTTCCTGGAGATGGCTGAACACCTATCTGCCCATGGAAAATGCTGAATTAATTCTTTGTTCTTTGCTTGTGTGTGTAGCATCTGCATTCCCTATTAAAATCTTTATCTCAATCCATGAGTTCTCTGGCATCTAACATTCCAGTTCTCTCCCTGATCCTGCTGGTGGGTGAGTGAGTGAGTGAGTGAGTGAGTGAGTGAGTGAGTGAGTGGCTGTGTGGGGCTTGGCTGGGGTGAAACCACGACAAACATAATAAAGAAATCATTGTCAGAAACAGATATAAATATTGGATGTATTAGAAAATCTTGTTCAAAAGGATTCAAGTTCAGTAAGTTAATTGAAATCAATACAGATTCAGTTTTCTGCCAGAAATGAGCAGATTATGAAATCAAGTAAAATTAGTCCCTTGTCCAGTGGAACTACTGTTAAGTGGGATCAAAATTTGACTTACTGTCCAACTAGGAACTTTTCTATAAACTCTGTACTAAAATGCATTAATAATTCGGTAATAGAGTTTACAAACCAGCAGCATTAATAAAATGAGTAGGGTCATTAATTAATGAATGGACAAGCTCATCTCATTTGAAGTTTAACTTCATCACCTACAAGGAACACTTGATGCATATACTGTAAATACACAAACACACTGTTCATAATTTTTGCTTCTATAATATACATAAAACATCACACTACTGTAACTGCATTGATGGTATTATCACTTGATAATCTCACACATTTTGCAACAATGCAACATTTTGCTTATTAATGTGCCTGTAGAAATCTTTGAGTGAAAAGAGATACAACAATTCAATACAACAGAGCAGATTTTTCAAGGCTTTCTCAATTAAAACATAATGCCAGTTTTTTATTAATGTATTCAATAGAGAGCTCAGTAAAGAAATCCAAATTGCTACACTGTGTTTACATTAAAATATATATTTCATACCCATAAAAAAAATTGGTTCAGGGACTTAACAAAAGCTTTCCTGCATGAGCACTATTATGTTTGAATGGTAAGCGTACACAGCTAGTGTTTTCTTAATGTCCTGGGGAGCCTGATCATTGTAAATTACCTGTGACATCTCATTAATCCTCTTTTTCCTCACAAACGCATAATTAATGGTAACATTGACAATAATACACAAATTAGCTAAGTGACGCTTTATGGTGTTGGTTTTGATTAACGTCAGGAACCCCAAAATGACATTAATGTAATGCAGATCCCAAAAGGCAACCCACACTTTGACCTCACACATACATTTTGTTTGCACCATCACAAAGATTAATCCTTCCCTGGATGAAGACAAGGCAAAATTCTGGCCACTGGCATTGCGTGCTGGGCTGTCGCTGAAAAACAAACTGCCTCAATTGCATTTGTTTAAGAAGGAAATCTTAACGCATAGAAAACAACGGCTTAGTGTCATTTCCTATTGTCTTGTTAGGACAAAGATAAATGAGCTACTGTCATGATTTAGATCAACTGCTTCTCTGCTAACTTCTATTATTTGTTTATTTATGGACTATTGTTTCATTAAAAGCACACCTAGATATAGAACTGCACAATAAATTAAAAATGCTTCTTTACTTAATATGTGCTTATTTAGGGGATCAACTTGTATTTAAACTATGTGTTGTGGTAGACACAATATTAGTGTTATAGGTATAAGCGTTGTGCGAGACTACTAAAATGAAGCAATACCTTCATCTTGGCTTAAGCTAACCACTAAGTAAAAAAAAGATCAACTGTTTTCACAATATATTTTTTTTCAGAAGATATATTTATACATATATGTATAACTGAAGGTATGTGGCACAAAACATTTAAAAGCCTATTCCACAATTCAAAAGCACTGCTTGCAGTTACATCACCACCTTAGAAACCAAGGTTAATTATGTTTCTATATACTCAGACGCTCTTTTCAATAATTTCATAAATTTAACTCGCACTACAGAATGCACGAAGCCAGAAAAAAAACATTATTATTTTGAAAGACATAGTAGTCTAGATTTTTTCCTAATAAAGGATAGTCTCATCACTTTTCACTCATCAAACATTTTGCTGAAAAAGCTTACCTGTAAAAAGCAATGACTGATTTATTTAGAGGTATCATTTTTACATGCATTAGATTTTGTTAGTCAAAAACAACCTTCACCAGACTCTTTAGAAAAGTGTGGAACAGTATTTTTATTTTGCATTGCAATAAAACACAAGTTTGTCTTCAATTAATGTGACAATTAATTTTTAATATCTTCATTTTTGTACGGGTTCATTAATACAAACAGAAGAATAGGTGTGGGTTTATCTTGAACATGACAGAAAGGAGGAAGTAAAAATTATACAGTAATATAAATCCCTGAAAGATTTTAATACCACAAATACAAACAGAAATTCACAGTTCAACACTGAATAAAAGATGTACTAGGTAGATAAAACTTTTCAAACACCTTTAGTGCTCTGATTATACTAACATACACATAAGTAACATATAGATTTTCATCCTTTCAATGTTCAAATGTCTTATCAGCTGATCTTAGCTGCTCAATTTAAATCTGCACTTAATATTTGAAATAACTAGTGTAGCTTGTCAACGTTATTTTTAAATTACATTTCTCACTGGTATAAATTTAAAAGCTTTTTTTTCTTTTTTTTTCCAAAACATACTAAAATTTCTCTAACTCACAAACACATTTCAAAGCACTGTGGAATTTAAGGGGCAAAAGGGAATCCCATAGAGGCCATATATTTACTCTAACTAACCAAGACATAAATCCAGATTACTGCAATAAATTATTTCTATTATTTGAACAGAGTAAGTACAGTATCACATTTGAAAGACATTTGAGTTTAATTCATATCTTAAAATTGACAAGATAAACAACCTCAGCTATATCAACTGAAATGCACTGATGTATATGGGATATATAAGCTAGACCAAGGAGTAGAGACAAATCTGTTCTTTATATCATCATTGTGGCATAAGGTCGTTCAAAATGCAATTGTACTTCTTTGTAAAACATAAAAAATTGTCTGGTTGGAGCTGCAAATTTTAAATGGCTTTGTCCGTGTAGTAATTCTTTACCAGCTTGTATGAACCTAGTAATTCTTTGTTTCATACACCATTTGCTGGCAGACTACAGTAACCATTTGCTACTTTTACTTTGCTGACTTAATATTCAGACAGATATAACAATAACCTCCTAAATATATGTCTGGAAAGAAACTAGCCTACTTTTAACCCTTCAAAGTTATCTCAATTTCCTCCTCACCATAGAGATGATTAGTATTACCCTATTAGCCTGACTCTGCCATTATATCCTTTCAATTCCATGTCAGCCTTGTAGAAAGCAATCTGTCAAAAGATACATTTATAGAAATTATTTGTTTCAATGTTTAAGTGCTGCATATTGACTGTAAATACATAAAAATGGTTAGAGCAAACTGATTTTTAAAAGCCTATAGAATTGTGTGCATGTGTGGGCATGTGAAAAGAAGTCACTTTGTAAGGAAACATAATTTTCTCACAATTCACATAACATTAGTACTCTAGAAGTTTCAAAAAAGCTTATTCTAAAAGATAATCTTATCAAAGTTGCCTATCTAAAACTCCTGTTTGTTGTGTTATCTTGAAATTTCAGATTTACTTGAATTCTTTAGCTGAATGATATCTCTGGTTAAGGCATTTCATTATTGTATAGTTTTACACTAACCTGATTAATATGACAGGTCCAGAAGGCAAAAAATGTCAGTTTAGGTTTCCTTTATAGTTTAACATCCTCAAAATATTCCCATAAATATGAAGGAACACATGAATTGGTCAAATATGGGTTCATTTTCATCCCCTCAGTATTCTGCAATTCATATAAATATGATTTGTAAAAAATAAATGCAAAAGCTATGTGTTATTAAACACACATAGGCACTTTTCCTCAGCTGGATTTAACATATATGTCTATTGCTCTGTATTTCGTCACAGAGCATAACAGTATATTTTCACAAAAGATACTCAGCATCATGCCAGCATCCTATATATCCTTTTATATACAGTTAATTCGCAGAAAAGTGATTTTCAGGAAACACAGTATTTTACATTTCAAGAACTTAAAATTAATTTACTAAATTAATTACATAAATTACATAAATTTCATTCAGAGTTGGAAGAAAATAAGTACCATTTTAGACATGTCAACATTTACCTGTTGCTCTGAAATACCACACAGTGACAAATTGCTTACTTACTTAACCTACCTGTGAGCTGAGCAATTTACATAAACATTATTTACACATTCATCTGAAGGTGTTTCAATTTGGTTTTTAAATAATAATTTAAAAAAATTAAGATAAAATCCAAACTACATGATGTGCACAGGGATGGGTTTTTCCCCCCATTTTGGGAGAGAGAGGTAACAACCCTATTGAGACAGTATTTTATGAAGGTTTACGATGAGATTTCTGGCTATATTTTTTTTACTAAGAATGTTAAATAAGCTTCAAAAACAAAAGTAAACTGTAATGCAAATGACACATACTAAAGATAACCCTATAAATATGTTCATTCTGTTTAGATAGTCTCCTGGTTTGTAAAATGTGAGACTGCTTAGCTTTATTAGATGTTATGGAGAAAACAAGTAGGCCACTGATAGTGTTATACTGTTCTAGTGCATTACAGCAAAGCAATCTATTTTCTAATCTTGTTAGAATCTTAGTAATATGTAATTATGCAATCTTATACCAAATCTTTTTCAGGAATTTCTTTAGTCAACCATAAACTGCAACTTTCTAACAAAAAGGATACAGATAATTTTATCTTTTAAACTAAGGCTGTGAACAAGCTATGTTTCTCTAAAACAAAGCTATGACACATCTCAAACTAAAAAGTCCATTCAGTTTTATCCTGTGAGAGCAGTTCCAGTGTTTCCTACAAACAGCAGTTATATATTTATATAAATCTGCTTACTGAAATATTATTTTAAAAAGTAAAAATAACAAAACTTTGAGAGAATGGCAGCTGTAAAAGTTCTACACTCCAATTTAAGATATTATTGTTCGAAAAAATAAAAATCAAAGACAGAATTTGAAAAGCTGCACCATATAATATGAAAAAGTACAAATAAAGTGGAACGAATTTTAGGCCTTCTTACATATATATATATATAAAATCGAAAAGCTTTAAAATCTCTTCTTTCCACATCTGAAAAATTATATGAAGCAGAATGTTAATACTAGTTGCATTTTTGTGTGTTTGTGCCCAAAGCGACAGCACTCCAGGGTTTTGGTTTGGGTTATCTTAATCAAACCTGAGGATGTACTATAAGCAGATCTACACAGAATTGCAATATGACTAAAGACAGACAAGGCTCAAAAGCTAGCACAAATCCTTCCAGTCTGTTCAAGATTATAAATTGTAAAAATTGTCATACCATCTTCCCTCTTACTTTCAAACCAATGCATACAGCATACAATGAACCATTTTAAGAAAATATGATGGCTGAGGGGTTTCTGCCTTCGCTCCTGTTCAAGATAAAAGTGTAAAATAGAAGGTTTAGTGTGATAGTTATTATAACCATAATACTCTAGTAGACAGTGCCAAGAAGTCATTAATGCAGTATATATCTCTTTGATTCCTAAAATGCTGAGTTAATGGGCCAAATTTCATGATACCTTGTACTTGCAGTGCTGTCATTTTTTATAGCTATCAACTAAAAATAGTATGGTAGATACCAAACAGGCATTTCTTCGACTAACATCTATTATGTTAATCTTATAGAAAGTTATAAAAAAACCCAACAACAAACGAATGGCTTCAAGGGATTCTAATTTCTTTAATTTTGAATGTGTGTGTCTGTGTGTACGTAGGCATCTACAATTTTTGAAAATAAAAAAGCAGGAGATTGCACCTTCATTCAAAATGTAATTGGTTACACTACATGAATCCTCAAATATCTTATTCAGATTTTCCAAATCTGGGGAAAAACTTAATTCCTATCTTAAATGTGACTAGTCAATAAACACCTGTATTATCCAGTTGGTTTGGGGTTTTTTAACAGATATATATACACATACATACATTCAAATAAAGAAATATTCTAGTATTTAGTGTAAAATGAAATTTATTATCAGCATGGGAGAACTAATCACTGCAGCCCATAACAGCAGGAATCACAGTAGTTTGCCTCTGGTTGCATACAAAAGGGAAAAAAACCCCAACGAACAAGCATATCCAAGTCAAAAACTAGATGAAATTGAGAAAATGTATGTGACTCTTATTGAATGTGAAGAACGAAAATAAGCACATATGAACCCAAAAGAAAGAATAGGCAACTACACGTTTAAAAAAATGAAAACTGTCAAATGTGTATATCTATATAGAATATATGGAAAACTTAAGAAGCCCATTTTCAATAGCTATCAGTTGAGATAGTTACTAATGTGTTACTTCTCTATAATATATTAATATTTTATGTAAAAATTACACTGTGGCATGTATTAAATTTGTTAACAATCTAATAAAAACACAATGTGAGTTTAAAGGCAAGAAAATAAAAAGAATGCATGCTCACCCTAAGACTACTGACAATAATTCTCTAACCTCTCACAAATTATATTTTAGCTACTGTAGGGTATGTATAGGCTCGTCACAACTAATAACATTTTTCTTTCATCAGGTTTGTGTTAACATTCTGGAAATCTGAAATGTTTACTGTAACAAAGTAATGCATTATATAGATAGCATATGGTTGCTGGCTTTGTTTATATCATTTTTAAATATCTGAAAGGATCAGTTGGGCTAAAGAGCAATGTTATTGCTTCTACAGTCAGTTGATGGGTTGTTTAATAGTATTTTAAATGTTTGTTAATGATAGTCTCAAGGAAACAGAAAAGCACAGAAGCAGTGCAGAATGGTAATACGTGTACCATAGTACATAGTTACAAAGATTAAAATGCCACTAGGGGACAGTAGAAAGTCACAAAATGAGATTCTGTTGAAGAAACCAGAACAAAAGGCCTTTCTTTGTCAAAAAAGAAATCAGAAACACGCATTTCTAAATAAAAATCATTTCGCATGTGAGGGTTTTAAAATTCTGCATTAAATAGCAAAGCGGAAACTGGGAGACACTTGCATGAGTCTATTTTTAGATCTTTTATATTTATATCCATGTATTTTAAAATATGCAGCAATTTCCCTTTAACAAGAACAAATTCAAGTGTAAAAGACTTTATTTGCAGCACTTTTTACAGTGCTGTGATGTTTTTACACTCCAAAAGGTATTCACCATTACATGTTAAAGAAAACATACAAACAGATGTTTGTAATACTGATAGCATACGTGGGAAAAATTATTAGATAATGTATGATATTGTGAGATTTATGAAGCAATAGGAATAAATGTCTAGAATTTAAGGACTTATGCTTAGGAAATATCTGCTCTGATATGGCCTTTTTATGGGCACACAACCTTCAGTCAAGAGCAAAGAAATGTTCTTCAAAAGTTCATACTAGATTCCAGACTTCATATGCTGAATCTGCAAAATAAAGCAAAGCACAGCATTACTTTATTACTTTATTACTTTTTTTTTTTTTTTTTTTGCATTCAGATCAGCCATGGACTCCAAGTAATATCTCACAGATTAGGAAGTTTTCACAGCTTATATGAAAGCATTTGAAGTTAATAACATCAGAGGAATCTGCTGGGCTGATAGGTCCTTCAGCTCACGTGAGTACAGGAAATAAACATCTATTTCAGAAGAACTTCAGAATCTTTAATTTCCAAAGCAATGCATTATGACCTAGAAATTATCCAGCTATTGGGAGCATGTAATCCTCAGCCATGCATTTCACAATACCTAGGAGATTATCTAGTAGCTATGGAGAACATTGTGAATGATTTTTTGTTTTTCTTCCTCTCAAAAACACATGAAGAGGTTGTAATTTTATGATCTGGTGACTCGCCTGGTTGACGAAAAAAAGGCTGTGGATGTTGTGTACTTGGACTTTAGCGAAGCCTTTGACACAGTTTTCCATGGTAAGCTTCAGAAGAAACTCCTAGAGCATGGACTGGACAGAAGCATTTTAGGTTGGGATAGGAATTGGTTGGATGGACAAGCTCAGAGAGTGTTGGTGAATGGTGCCACATCCAGCTGGCAGCCAGTCACTAGTGGAGTCCCACAGGGATCAGTGTTAGGCCTGACACTGTTCAACATCTTTATTGATGATATGGACGAGTGAACTGAGTCCATCATCAGCAAGTTTGCGGGTGATACCAAGCGGGGGGCAAATGTTGAACTAGCAGTGGGTAGGAGGGCCCTTCAGAGGGACCTTGACAGACTAGAGAAATGGGCAGACTCCAATAATATGAGATTTAACAAGACTAAGTGCCAGGTTCTTCACTTTGGACATAACAACCCCATGCATTGCTACCAGCTGGGAGACGAGTGGCTGGAGAGTGGTCAGATGGAGAG
>WEKX01010515.1:4763-14818 GCA_013390025.1 Pitta sordida
TGTAGAGTTCAAGACTGATGAAATAATTTTCTTCAGAAAAAAAACCAGATGCAAACACATACATGCAATATATTTTGAATGTTTCATGCGTCTATTTAGTTATAATTTGGGAGTGGGAATGCCAAGGGGGTACATTCAGAACCAGCTACCATTTTAAGGTAGAAGTTCATCAAGAAATAGAAGTTCATCAAGAAAAAGGAGTATGACTTCATCTTTTACTTTTACCATTATGGGTTGGTGAGAGAGAACAAATGCTGGTGCTCAGAAATGATCTACCTGACTTTGTCATATGTAATATCCAGTGATAAATATATTGTCCTGTAAAAAGGGTTTGTACATAACTTGTACATGGTTTCATTTTGTATTTTTCTCAGATTAAAATTTATGTATTTGTGTTCTAAAAGAAGGTGACTTTTCCGTGTTTTCTGTTTTCTCTTCTAGAATGCTTTGTAACATGTATCATGAATAATACTTCATTCACAACACCAATGCTGTTGATACTTTGGCCTAAGTCTATTCCTGTTTCTCTCTTGCTTATGCTCCAGAATCCACTCCTTGCTAGTGATAACTAACATCAGATGCCATGGAGGGTTGTAAATGAAAAATTCTGCATTGACAACAAATTCCAACCTCACACCAGCTACGCAGTCAAATACAGATATAATCTTGTTTAATTTAGCTACTTTATGTGGTTGAACAGTGCTTTTCATATCACCTTCAGCTCTGATAGGTCAGGTTATGATGGACTGATAATTTCACTAAGCAGTATAAAGATCAAAATTTTAATTTAAAAATTATCTGCAAGTTTTGGACTATGCTTCAATTACAGTGCAGGAATTAGGTATCATCCTACATACAACTGAAACAAACCTTTGTCTCACAGCCAAAGGAAAGATCAAGTATTTTCCACATAATCTTTTACAGCACTACAGAACCACCTGAAAACAAACAAATTTACACACACACAAAACCTAAAAATAAAATAGTCTCTTTTCAGTCCTCCCTCACTTACTACAATTTCACCCTTTGCCACCTGCAGCCCCTAGGGAAAAATACTATTTTAAGAAAGACCGTAAATCTTCTTTCACTTCAAAGACAGAGGACATTCAGACCTATTTTTAAGTACTAAGGAAAAGGCAATCAATGACCTTAAGCATAATTTCTGGCTGTATGTACTTGACTGACCTCTCTAAGAAGCATACCCCTCCCCCCAAGCACCAGGTCTTAAAACGCATATACATATATTATACCTTTTTTCCAAAACATTCATTATACTAACATTACCATCTACCTCTAGATCTAGTGTGCCTGTTTTTACTTTCTCATTTTTTTTTCACCAATGAGACACCCATGTCCAGTAATGAGGCACTTCCATTCTCTCTCAAAAAGATCTTACAGTCAGTGAGAGAGTGAGTTCCAAGTGTTTCAGTGAAGATGCTGGAGAGAGATGAACACTCCAGAGCAATTTTTTAAAGTTTTTTTACTTTTCTTTACAACTTTATTTGTTTTCCACTTTCTTTTCCTGCTTGAAGAAACTCTTCATTGCAACATTGTCTTCTTAGACTTTCCCCAGAGATTTGCAAATCAAACCACAGTAAAAACTTGTAAAATAATATATTGCATTTGAAACTTATGATTGTTGAAGAACCCTAAACATATCTGTAGGGGTTTTTTTCTTCACTGTACTCATTCAAATGTTATCCAGAAAAGTCTTTCATTTAGGCATCAGATACAATACAATATACAAGTATTTTGAAAAGAAATTATTGCAAGGTACAGTGCAAAACAAATAGTAAATCTTAGTTTTATCATAGGTGAAACACATGTAGGCTGTATAATCCATGTGTGCAGGCTGAATTAGATAGCTTTCCACTCCAGGCAAAGCTTGAATGCAAAGCTTTTTTAGATGTCAATACCATCGTTGTTTAATGTTTGGACTTTATGGAAATAGCACTAGTTCCTTTACTTCAAATGCAACTTTGGTGACAGCAGTTAAAGCCATGAAAGGCCATGATCTGCACATGTATAATATTTTCTCACCAAGGAAAAGTGCTTTAAAGATAACTTTTCCTTCTGATAGACTGTCTTATGGGTGTTGTAAAATTAATTTCCTATCTCCCCTACTGCACATGATCAGACATCTCAGTTATATCTTTTCATAATGCACAAACTTCATTGCTTCTTCAGCAATATTCTAGTAAGACAATGGAAAGAATACACCCTATCATCATCCTGTAAATGGACATAACTGCAACGAAGTAATAATAAAAATGTGCAAGACAGTGGAATTTAGGGAAACCTAGAAAGTTATCAGGTTAGACTACCATACAGTTTCCCACATTGATAAATGTCTTCTTGAGAAACAGCATCTTAGAGAATCAAGTCTAAGCAGATAATTAAAAATTGTCATATTTAAAAATTCACATACTCACTGGGAAACTTGGAAGGAGAAGAATAAGAGATGTTTAGGTGTGTAGACAACTACCTGGGACAGTTGAGCTGGAGAGGTTACTAAGAGGTGATTTGAAGATGGATTTGGGTAGCTGGGAAACTCAGCTATTTGCATGGCTGGCAAGTGTGACAAAGAAATCCCTTTTAAATTTATCAGTTGTTTCTGAATTCCTCTTTCACTGCAGTGCAGGATCAACTTCTGCAAGGATATATTACTTTAGCACTTTAGGTTCTGCAGATGCTTTGCCATACTAGGACTTCAGAAGAAGAATTTTCAGGGACGATCGTAGCACCAAGCAATGAAATTCCTTAGAGCCATTTAATTCAATTTCTTGTAGCTGGACTTCTAAGAAATGGTTCTGTTAATGTGTGGTTAAATGTCTACAAGGTGTTTTGTAAGAAAAATCTAGTCTTCGTAACACTATTGTGACATGTTAAATCTCACTAAAAAATCATTGCTCTGCCCAGAATGAAACAAGCTGCTTTTCAGATGCAGGAGAAACTCCAGCAAAGGATCATTGCCCTTTCTTTAAGCCAGTTATTACCCTCATGCCATTTGCTTGCAACTAAGAAATCCAAACTGTCTCTATAAACAATGGGAAAATCTATACTTGTCATAAATTATCTTGTTCATCCACTTTTGTTGGAAATACCCAAAATATGCCTGGAGAATGAAAAGGATCATTGTATAACATACCTAACTATAACATGCTTTTCAAATGCAAATAGTGCCAAGGACTAGCAACAGAACATGTCTAGATTTATCCTCTATAACATGTAGCTTAGATATATAAGGAATGTAGTTTTAATATTATTACTACTTCCTACCACTAGGATACACATCAAAAATACTGATCAGAGAACTCCTCTACAAAACACTTCTACTGGCACAATATACACATCCTGGAAGAAATTGATATACACTTGATTCCTATCCCTTTCAAATACTGTGGTGTGCTTATATGTGGTCTGGGGTTTGATACAACTGTGCTGGCCTCCTTCAAAAGCAAACAACAGGAGTGCTTGCAGTCATGATAACATCAGTTTCTGCAACATGATATGCATAGTTATTAGCTGGAAGTTATTTTCTATAGAGTCCCTTGTAGTCAATTCACTGCTGTTGGTGGCTGCAGGATCAGCTCATCATCCTCCAGCAGTTCTCTCATTAATACACCTCTGACCTGGAGGCCTGTTCCAAGTGGGACTGAGCCTCTCTAGCCACTTAAATCACCTGTCTCTTGGCTATAAATGCTGTGAAGACATAATTACAAGGATTAGCCTGAGATCATTAATTTAGGGTAAAAATAATACTGTCTGTAAGACTTCGGAGATGTAAAACCTCCTGACTGAGTAGCAGAACCCTGGTATAGCTTGTGCTGTTGGACAGTGACTCATTACCATGTCAAAGTCCCACAGAGCAAGCTTATTAGTGTATGTCATAATCACAGAATCACAGAGTCACAGAATATTATGAGTTGGAAGGGACCCACAAGGATCATCTAGTCCAACTCACCACCTAACACCCGTACAGAGACCGAGAGCACATCCCAGAGCATAACACCAACCTAGATCCCTCACAGTCTAGCAGGCCACTCCGAGCCGGAAGGGGCCCAGTGTCATCCAGCCCTACACCCCCCAGCTAGACCATGTCACTAAGCTCCTCGTCCAGTCTTCTCTTAAACACCTCCAGGGAAGGCGACTCCACCACCTCCCTGGGCAGCCCATTCCAATACGCAATTACTCTCTCTGTGAAAAATACCTTTAGCAAGCTTAGGTGACCATACTCCTTCCAGAAAACAGCAGTTATTTAACATAAACTGCCTTTTAAAAATTATTATCAGTCTTGATTGTCTATGGATGGATCCTAATGTAACTGAGTATCTGAGACACCTCAGTTTAGGTGGAATGAATCTATGTCACATATTCTGCGACACCCTTATAGAAGACCACTTCTGACGTACTGTGATGAAAGACCATTTTGCAAGGTGGATGGCTTGAGGCCACCTCCTTTTACAGCTCATCTATCCAGCAAAATATAACTGAAGTACAGAACATAAGCTTGTGCTTTAAAGAAGTGGTTCTTCAGCTTAGAAACAGGAAAAACCTCTAAAACCTATGACATGTCTATATATTCAATGCCTTTGCACCTCAAACTTGCACTCTAGAGCAATTGGCCCAGAATCCTTTAACATGAAAAGGAACTCCTCTAGCAATGTTGTTGTGTTTATATACATGCATTGTAATTTCATGTTTTTTTGAGAGTCAAGTAAAAATATATGATGATAAATTATGGGCTTTTATCTCACCCTGCTACCTTACATGCTTAAAAATGTAGTTTCATTTACCTTTTTCTTGTTCACATAATTTATTTTAAGGGTTCATACTAGGCCCACAGTATGAATCCACTCAAGAACTCAGACCATGGCGCATAGCAAAAAAAGCAAATCTGTATTTCATGTTTAACTTAAAGTTAACCTGAAATTTAATTACCTGAAATCTGCTGCTATTTATTTGGAGAAGTTAGATTTCACATGCTCTGCAGATTAAAAAGAAGTTGTGAACCCCCTGCTTTATAAGAATAACAAAGAAGAAGACATTATTCAGGACAGTTAAAGAAGGGGTAAGAGAAGCAGGAAGCATATTAAACACATCATTAGGAAGGGATGTCTTGGAGAAAGTAGTATGGAGAGGAAAGAGCAAATAGCCCAACATTGAAATAGAAAAGCAAAAGTGCAATATCAGGAAAGGAAACGAACTGAAAACATGAGGATGGGGGTGAAACAATGCAAGGAGTGCAGAATGATCTGGCCAAAACTAATGATCTTTTTGTCACGCTCTAAAATCGACAGATCTACCACGTGCTTCAGCGAACTGTGGTTTCTTTCCATAGCAAGGCAGATGACTTTTTATCAGATGTGTCACTTGGTGAAATAATTGCCAGCAATAATGGTGCAATAGCAGCATACTCAGAGCACAATTTATCCATGTCTGTTCTATCTTTCAACTTCAAAGCTTATACTGCCTCACAGATCACATCAAAATGACACCTCTGTCGTTAATGACAGTGGTCTAATGCAATACAGAGAAGTCAAATCACTTCTCGAGATAGACAGAATGCTCTCATACAGAAACTAGGCATGTGCACGGGTCCTGACATTCATATTCAGATTTGTATTTGTGGGGAAGAGGGTGGGTTTGACATACAGATTTATTCATATTTGAAACAGCCTGATTTTTTAAAGCACAAAATTCACTAAAATTGGAAAGGAGGGGGGACAAGGGTAGCACACAGTGCTTTAACTTATGCAAAGTGAAGGTCTGGATATTGGAAATTTCCATTTGCACAGCCTACAGCATGGCTTAGCCACTGTCGCAGGTCAGAGATGTGAGTTGTCTTTAAAGAAAGAAAGAAACAAGTAAATAAATGAGTCAAATAAATATAGAGATACCTTAAAATGCACACTCTGTCCTTGTAAGCAAATGCACATGCTTTCTGGATCTAGGAACAAACCAACATGCTGTGAAGCCCCTCTTAGTTGTCATTACTCAGGTAAAGAGGAAAGCTGGTAAAATGCAGTTTTAAATAGAAAGAATTGTCTGTTTATTTTCCAATGTTGTTTGAAAATTACCATAGAACAATAAATCTCTAAATAAGAAAAATATTTATTCCTCTAACACAGTATAGATAAACACACTTGCAACCAGCATAGTGGCAGGGACACCATTTTTTTAGGTTTCATTAAGGTGTGTAGTTAAAAGCCTTATTAAAAGGGTCCATTTCTCAGTTCAGTGAATTCAGTGAAATTTATTGCCTGAAGGTTAAGTAATGCCTCAGAGGAAAAATGAAATTTAGGAATATTGTCATATTTTACTGTCTTTTCCTGGAAACATTTCCTGTAATGGCTGCTTGGGTGGAGGGTTGAGACTTCACTAGTGCATGTTTTTACAGTGCTTTATATATAAAAATAGACAATCAAACAAAATAACCACCTCTCAGCTCCATCTCTAAGGAAAAAAAAATCTTCTTTGGGTAACAAGAAAAGACAGTATTTGTTAAAAGATCTATTTTTCCCAATTATAACTGCTATTCCACAAACATGGTAGGGAAGACTTAGTTAAAAAGGGAAAGAAAATGAAAAGAAAAATTTCTCAAACCCTATTTTCCAGTTTAAGTGTTTTGATGGCAATAAAACCCTTCTTCCACAGACACTAGAAGTGTACTGGCATTTGAGTAGTGTATATTGTGTAAATTACTGACTGTATATTGGTGTACTTTGTTTGGTGTCCTAGTGGCCTTGTCATTTATTGATTTTAGACATATTTGAACAGCCTAACTTGGAAATCAGTTCTGTGAACCTGATTTTGATCCTAGCCCATGATTATGGGCCACAGGACCATAATGGGCCAGGGGACTATTTCCATGAAACTGAAAATCCTCATGAGATGGGGAATTTTGCAGAGGTACAAAGAGACTTTGTATATTTGTGTATTTGTGTGTGATATGCAAATATCACACACAAACAATTATTCAATGTTTTACGGCTTTGTTAATTGTTTTAAATTATTTACCTTAAAATAGGAGACAGAAAAATGATTGACACTGCTCTAGCTACTGTTGTCCTCTTCAGCAGTGGAATTAAATTCCAAGCAGCATTTAGTACTTGTTTTGCAAATATTCAATGGAAGCTCACTCGTTAGGCTTCTTTTTTAGGATAAGGACGAGAGAACTGTGCTTTGGCTTTTTCTGAATAAAAAAGAATTTAATGTTTTTTAATACTCTTACTTTCTAGCCAGCTTATTTATGCAATAATTTTAATGAAGTCTTAATTTGGCATTCTCCTTGTGTTTAGTTTATACCTTTTGTGTTATGTCCATGACCAAAAACCCTTTCCACCCCTCCCAGAATCCAAATTTCTCTCATGTTACTAAATAAAAGTTGGAAGCAGTTCTCTTTCTGTGCATAGACTCTCCTCCATCAGAAACAGCTCCCAGTTGTGCTCTGAAAGGCGGGTATGGCAGGTTTTCCAAAGTTTCCATGACCATTACTTCACCGTCAGTCAGAAAAATTTTGGGGGTTGATTTTTTCTTATACCGACATACAGATGCAATGTAAAGAGACTGTGTAGGATTTCCTTTTATTACTTTATTTAACTTTATTATATAAACTTTTGCCTGACTTGGCTTTCGATCTATTTTTTTTTACCAGAAAAAGTACCATCTCCAGAAACCATAGATAGCAAGGGGGTTTCTCACACAGAATGCAGCTGTTATCATACAAGTCCTTCCTTTCCAATACCAGTCATCATATTGCTGAGAACGAACCAAAATATTTCCATATAGACCTGGTGGAAAACACCCCTGGCAAATGCTGTCTCCAAGGAAGTAAAGACTCCTAGGAAATCTCTACAAAGATGTGGCCTCCTATGCCTCTTGCCTTAGCTAATTTTTACTGAGCAGATTGAGACTGAAACAAGTGGCCACAGTTTAAGTAAAGATCCTAAATTACTTTATCTTCAGTTTAATTTATTTAGAGATCCTAAAATGTAGGATGTACTAAATGTAGGATGTACTAATGTATTGATGTACTGATGTACTAATGATGTACCAAAATCCCTTTTCTCACATGTCAAGAACATGAGGAATTAGTGGAAGCTTCTCCTATTTGTCCTGCCTAGATGGTTCATCTCTTACCTATTGTGAATGTTGTCCAAGGCCAAAAAAATAATTTTAGTCTGAGTGTTCATACTCTAGAATTTCTAATTTAACCTTCATAGACTTCTCACACTGACATAGTATTACTGTAACATTTGTTCAGTTCCAATTGGATTGCGCTGGACAGCAACTGTGGTGGTTTTCCCTCCATCATAAGCATCCTGTGTAAATTCTGACTAGTAAATTTAAAGGGAAAAATCTGTGCCTTTCGACATCCGTGTCTTATACCTATCATGAAATAATTTTCCTGTTTGTTTATGTATATAAATAATATATATTTTCTTTTTTAATATGGGAAAGATTTTACTTTTATAGAAAATTCCTACAATCCAACTGCAGGTTTGTTATAAGTTTTCAGCATGAAGTTCTCTGGATAATGATTATCTTAAAATGCCCTACAGTTTTAATGTACAAAAATTGCTCTCTCAAGAAAAGAAATAATCACAGAATCTCAGAGTCAACAGGATTTCCACTTTTGCCTCATTAAAATTCATAACATTCTAAGTAAACTTGTATAACAAATGCAAAATTCTCGTCTTAAGCGACATTGTATCAATGTGAAAAAACATTTTGAGTTTTGTAGGCAAAAGATTGCATTTTGTACTTTTACATGGTCCATTCAAGTACTCTCAAATACAGAAATTGAGAAATGAAGCCCTGATCTGAAACTGAGCAGCTTAGAAAATATCTATTGCTGGAGTCTTTGCGCAGTCTCCAGGTTGTTTTGTATCACCATTTAACTGGACTTCAACTTCTGTGCTATCTTGTTCAATTTTTTATATTTATGCATGCAAAGACTCATTCTTGTATAATAAAATGAAGACTTGATGACGCATTATCTTTTCAACTGAAAGTTCACTTTCCCTCTATGTCAGAAAATTCTGCACAAACTGAACATCAGATGTAGTTCAAATGAGTCCGTGTCTCTGTGTATTCACCCTTATTTATGCTGCTGCCTTCCTACTGTTTCTTCAAGCATTAAATGTTGAGTTTTGTCCAGAAGAGTAACCACCAGTAGCTGCTGCAACAAGTATATTCTTATCTATTTCAAGTTCTGGATAAAATTTCTGTGAAAAAAACCCCACAACACTAGATGTAAGTTCTTCACAGTAGTAGGCATACCTTTTCTCCTTGTAATGACTTTGTAAGAAGAAATACTCCTAAAACCTTTGCCCCAAAATCAGCCAAGGACCCTAACTAAAAACTGCTTTTAAAAAGTGCAAAGATATAATAGTCCCAAGATGAATCTGCCTTAGAGTTCCATTTTCTGCCATACAAACGTTCGGGAACTTATCATTGAAGCCACATTAGTCTTGATTTAAGGTCTTTTGACACATTATTACGGCACACTGCCATCACTTCACACCTGCCATTCTGTCAGTCAGAAGAGAGGGAGGGGAAACAATTTTGGTGTCAATCAACAAGTCCTTTGGGAGGTGTAACCTGTTAAGACATATTACCCTTTGCCCATTGCGATTTGCAGGCTTTCAATTTAGAGGACATATGCCAGAAATAATTAAAGACTAATCTTTATTGTACTCACTTATGAATGAAGGCATTTAGTACCACTAGCACATTTATTTTGTCCAGAAGAAGAAAGAGGATCAGAGTGTGATAGTACTACCACACTTTCCTTTTCTATTAGTCAATTGTTCTGTCTGGATATTAAAATCCTTTGCCCTCAAGGACCAAATATTTAGAACACTAGAACATTTAGCCATAACTATTACACTTATATTTATGCCCTAGCAATGCCTAAATGGTTCCAGTGTGATGCAAGGCCTGTCACACTGTTTATGAATCAAGACAGTATCTTAAAAATAAAAAAAAACCATTAAATTTTCAGAAAGAATAATGAAGCAGGATAAGTGCAGAGAACCAACAAAAAACCA
>WEKX01010524.1:0-21550 GCA_013390025.1 Pitta sordida
TCTCTGATTTTTGCAATAGGTAACTACACTCCTTTTAAAATAATATATATATAAATAATTTTAAAAAACCTAAAATATGGATTGAAACACCATACCAACTGTTGTCACAGTCCAAAAATGTCTGGATTTTCAAACTTAAGTCCACTGCCGTGTAAAAGGGCCACACACATGTAAGTGTCAATCAGACTCGGTGGCAAAACAGAGGGACCCAGGCTGAGCCTGCAGAATGGCACAGATTTTCCTGGACAGAAAGACGGTGCCAGTCCTCACCCATCTGGAGTAATTGCTGCATTTTTCAATGCAGACTTTTGGAACTGGACCTCAAGAAGCCAGGTGCTTGATTTCTGCATCTCCTGCTTTGCAGTGTTTGGTGACAGAAGCAGGAAGAGAGGGAAGTAAAGGCAAATGTATTACGTATTTACGAGGCTATACCATAATTATACCTAATATTGCCATTGTGACTGTTCTGCAAGCAACTGTCTGTTCTGTGCCCAAAACTGCAGCTGATCCTGTGCCTTTTTAACAGAAACACTATCTTCCTTCCCCCCCTCTCAGCACCAGGACTAAAATAAAGTAACATTCAAAGTATTTGTGGGAAATGGCAAACAAATGGGTCGTAAAGCCTGGAGTTTGCTTGGCAGCACAAAGCCACATGCAGAAATTAGCTACAGTAAGTAATTAAGTGAGGGCAACAAAACACAGCATTGTCCAGCATTTGGACACTCAGCAGAAGACTGATGAGTGAGGGGAAAGAGCCAACCCCACATGATACTGCAAGGTCTCAAGTACTATTTTGAACCAGGTAAACTAATATCTCCTGTACCTGTTCCAAACCACTCAGTAATACGGGGTCTCTGTTTCTACAATGTCTGCTGGCTGCCCCCTTGGAAGCAGCATCCGTCTTGGAGATGATCGTGTATTTTCTCTTGGTTTCTGAAGAAGGACCCCAAACAAGTGGCAGGGACACATGGGTTTGAAGCCTTTGCATGTTTATCTTTACTGATAAGCCTGCAATCTTTGCTGCAAGCACATCAGCCTGTGTCTGCAGCAAAACCTTATTCCAGTCAATGCCTTGAAACAGGCTTCCTCAGCACTGGGCAATGCATTTAACCCCTTAGTGGCCCATCTAAAGAGGCCCTGGTGTAGAAGTAAAAGACCTCTTTTTGCTGCTTGAAGATACATCATGTTTTCATACAACTTAAAAACCAAGCAAGTAAGCCAGATGTGCTTTGAGACCTCCACAGATACCAACAGGGATAGTATCTTATCTTAAGAGAGTTCCATCTCCCCAAACCTCCTCTGGTTCTACGCAGATCAAAAGTACTGTCCATTTAAATAGAGGGATGCAGCTATCCAAACTGTGGGCTGAACACATAAAAATTCATTAAAAGGACTTGTTGAAATCATTCTGTCTATTGATTGGAGACTGTCAGCAGGAGGTACATACTTGGATTCTTAGAACTGGAGAATCAACCATGATTCCAAGGCATCTGATCCTTTTCTAGCAGGTTTAACTCATGCAGCTTTGTTAATACTTGAATCCTCAGTTCACACACAAACGTGCATGCCAAGGGTAAACAACCAGAGAGTCACTGGGGATCTCCCAAAGCTGACATGCCAGGAGCTTGGACAGCCTGAAAATTACAAAGAAGTGGCTTTTCTCTGACAGCAGGTTCCATTTATTTCCTCCCACTTGCTCTTTCCCCATTTCCTTCCTACACCCCTGAGTCAACCTTCACCAGGCAAGTTTCAGTTAAGCATGTGCTTTGCCAGAGGTGTTTTTCAATTTTGTTTTTAAAAGTGTTTTTATAGTACACATGCACAGTGCATGATGCTTTCAGGGCTTCTGGCGACTTCAGCATGTCAGGTGTGACTTTGCCAGGTGGAAGGAACAGCAATGCATCAACTGCCCCACAGAAAAGGACCTCCCCTCCCCTGTGTCACTCCGCCTCTGTAATTCAACTCACAGGTGGAGCAAAATAAATTAATTTTTACTCTGTTATATCCTACACATTATTAATAACATCCATGACAGCATACTGGAAAGTCCAGCTGAAAAAATTTAGAGGAATCCAACTGATCCCCCTCTGGTTATCTCTTAGCAAAACCAGCAGCTCATGAGACAATACAATGATTCTATGAACAGCTTCCCATTAGGCCAGGAGTTGGATAACAGTCCAATAAACTGAACTGAGTTCACATGGTCCAGCACTCCTTGCACCTGGTGAACAGAAAGTTTCATTTAGAGGTTTGTCCTAAATGGTTTTATTTGAGCCAAGTGACCAGTTTCTCTTTTCATAAGAAAAGTGTAACATGAACCACACAATCATTTCCAAGGAGAAAAGCACATATTTTCAGGAGCAAATCCCTGAACTAAGTTCCAACCTTAAAAGACAGTTGTTCTCATGGTCTGGCTTCCCAAATACAAACAGCACAATTGTGGTTTTACTGCACAAACCTCTGCCATGGAAGAGAGCTCCCCAATTCTGCTTCCTGCTCTGTCCCTGGCCTGGGCAGTGAATATCCAACTGCACAGGCCTGTCCAACCCAAGGGTGTGTTCTTGGCTGGTGTCAGGACAAGCTGAACTTCCCCTGATCCAAAGTGGTGCAAGCTGCTCGAGTACTGTTTCCTCAGCTACACAACAAATAAAACCAAAGCAAGTTACTCAGAGTTATGGCTCAGAAACCTTAATTTTAGGAGGTGGCACAGAGACATTCTCAGAGAATAAAAGGATGTGGTAGACAATTTGCTAATGCCCAGAAACTCTGTGTCTCTGAACAGGCCAGGTGCATGCCAGAATGCCTCAGGACAGGGCTGAGTCCATTGCTCTTTCCACAACAGCAGCTTTTTCTAAATAAAGATGCCTTTACACTCAGGACTAGGAAAAATTAATTCAGATTAACTAAAGTTCTGAATTTAAAGTGAATTAGCTAAACCACATTATATCTCTGTAAAGACACACTCATTCATTATTGAAAGGAACTTTAATTGGTTTTATCTCCTTCTACTGAATTAAGAGGACTTTAATTCTAATAATGCTCACGCAGGTGTTGGTGGGCTGAACAAATGATGAAGTCACATGCTATGCTGGAGCTGAATGTGGCATAGAAGGTCTCCCTACTTCCATGCAAAAAATCCCTTCCCTCTTAAATATATACTAACTAAAATTTTCAATTTAATTTTTCTAATAATCCATGCCTACAAATCTCAAGCTGCATTTAGAAAACCTACCTCTGGCTCTGCGTTTGTGTTTTGTTTCAATCTACCAGAGCATGTGTGTTGTTTAAAATATCAGAAGAAAAATGAATATTGATATCATAAAAAATGGAACAAGGCAACAGCAAATAAGAAGGATTCACTTCATTACTTCAAGAAAAGCCAGACAGTAGATTCCCAGCCACATCTGTAGCAGTTTGCTTTTGGACCTGGATCTAGATTTGACCTCCTCTATTTCATGAGCTACTACTCTGACTACCTAACCCTCGTGGGTCCCTTCCAACTCAGAATATTCTGTGATTCTGTGAAGGACCAGGAACATCCAGTATGTTCATCAGGGCTAACACACAGGGAGGAGAGGAGATACAGCACAAAGTCCTGCACAGCACACAAAACTTATGCACAGGTGAATCCTGAGGGGACTGAGAGCAGAGGACAGAGTCACACAAAAGAGAGCACTACAGAAAAAGCAACAGGCAACACAGTTTATGCCTTCAGCACAAGAGCCAGGGACTGCTGACAACAGGCAATGGAGAAAAGGCAGCAGACACTCAAAACTAGCAAACAAAATAAACAGATGTGACTGACAGCCCAGAGTGATCTCTGCTCTGCAGGCACTGAGATCAAAAACACACGCTGGGGTAGGATCACACACCTTGTTACACCTGTCCCTCCTAAAGGTCAAGACCAAGAACCACTCCAGCACAGTGTGCAGGGGAGCAGCTGACCTGTGCTGTTCCTTGGTCCCCAACTCAAGGCAGGGAGTCTGAAAGAATGGCTTAAAAGTACATCATATATGATAGAGAATACCCAGCTACACAGAACACTCAGTAAAGGCTTGAAACTCCCTCACCTCAGGGCATGAGCCAACCACCGACTTCCTCCATGCACAACTCATACCAGAGTTGTTTGTTTTAGGAGTTCTTGTACCTTTCCCTCAAGCATCTGCTCTTTGCCTGTGTTGAAGAAAGGATGCCAGGCTAGACAGACAGATCATGGCTCCTTTCTGGTATGGCAATTACTGCATTCCACCCTGGAAGGGGGAGAACACACTGGGGGAAGGAGGAATGTTAGTTGGCAATTTCCAATAACACACAGCCCCATTAAACAGCCCTTCCTCTCCATCTGGCCCTGCACAGTCATGGAGCAGCACAGGAGCACAGAGCAGCACAACTTGGCCCTTTGCACTCTCAGAGTCGTGTGTTCCACTGCAGAATTTGTGAACAAAGCTGAGCAGAACTCGGCTTTCACCCTGGAAGTCCTCACATGTGCAAGAATCAGGATGTTCCCATGCAAATCAATGTGTTACAAAACCAGGAGCAGCCCAAGTTAACACAAAATGGATTATTTCAAACAGATATAACTAGACACCATGGTCCCTCAACATCAGGCTCCATCAGTCATCGTCCTATATAGGATGGTGGGATCTGTGCCCCTAGAGCCAAAACAAAAAAGCAAAACACATCAAAGGTTACATACAAAACCAATTCCCTGCAACCTCTGAGCAAGTCAACCCACTTCCAGCAGAATAACAGATACCTGTATCAGTCTGTGAACCAGGGGCTTGGGATACGTAGTGTTTATTCTTGAAATGGGCATTTGGCAAAGCCTCTTTCTCTCATCCCTGGAGCCAGAAGGCTCCCAAGCTCCTCAAGTCAACTGTAAATTAGGAAACTCAGACCTGCCTTTCTACCTAAAAATTCTTCTCAGTGTTTTCTTTGGCTCTGTGCCAGTTTAACTGTCAGTTCCAGGTCTCCCAATCCGTGTGTCAGCAGAAATTGCTAATAGATATCTGTCCAGATTAGCTGCCCAGACTCCATCTCACTTGTGGCCTGCTCAGGGATCCCTCCTGAAGGCAGCTGCTGCTGCTGCACTTATCCACTGGAGCCCTCATTTCCTCACTGCCCATCTGCTGCAGGGGAGGCAGAGCCACACACACAGGACACAAATAACTGACAGGGAAGACCTTGCCGCACCAAACAATAAAAACCAGGAAATCCAAAGCCTGCACCTACCTCATGAATTTGTGCTGTTTTTTAAAAGCAGAAGAATGTGGATAAGCAAACACAGATATGGCTGAACGACTTATCTCAGTTTAGACAAGCGGTATCTAAATAATGCTATTTTATCTTATTACTGTAACAAATATGGGAATTGATTTAATAACCTAATGTTGGTTTTGGACAGTAGAGGTCTGCATCAATGGACCAAGGCACTAATTATATTATCTTATCAAATCAGTGTATAATAATAGAACTTCTCTACGCACTGATGGAACTAAGCTTAGCTCTGCATGACAAAATAAACCCTGAAAGACAGGGAATGAGCCTGAGTTTAGCTGGAACTCCTTGTGCACAGTCCTTATTTTCTTTCCTTTTGAAAATATTACTAAGTATTATCTTTTAAGATATCACAGGACAAGAAATTTCCTTGATAATGTTTTATTGCTTGTTATTTAACCTCTCTCTATCTTTCTGAGAGGTAGTCAATATAATTTTCCAAAAGACTTCAGTAAAAGGGAAAGAACTGCTGGTGCATATGCAGATCCATTCATTGTGAGCTAACAATAAAGCTTTTTCCATCAAGGTACAAGCAAAATGACTTGCTGACATTAACTGGTGAGTACTTTGCATTCACATGGTATCTTTCATCTACAGACTTCAAAGCATCTGACAGGAGGCAGCAGGCGTTTGTTCCTCATCTGTCCGAGGGAGAAGCTGAAGCACAGATTGGCAAGGCCTCCCCGAGAAGGTAAGACCATTAGCAGAAATCTAAATTAACTGATTGCCAGTCCTTGAAAATGAACTATTCTGCTCCCAGTACAAATGACACGCGCCCCAGAGAGCAGAACCACCACTCACTCACCCCTCTGAGAATTGCTCCGGATTCGTCAAGGATGTGAATCTCATTCATGAGAAACTGAACAAACCCAGAACACAAGAATACTCCTCTACACACAGGGAAATGATGGGGATCTGAAACCAATCCAGATCTGAAGTTGTGCAGTGCTCCAAGGAGGAGTGCTCCTTGAGTGAACCTGCAGAAGCACAGGTCTTCATTCATGGAGACAGGAAGGGAAATCCTGCTACATAATACTGCAAGTGTTTAAATAAACCTGTTCAGATGAAGATCTCTCCAGAGAAAAACTAGGACTCTAAGAGAGGTTATGGAAATAATGTTTAAAGTGCCATCTTACAGAGAGTAAGCCTTATTTCAGCTCTTCAGCTTTTTCTTATAGATGAAGAAATGCTGACTGCTCAAAGGATCAGCAGAAACTCTTCTTAAATATAAATAGGGAAAAAAAAAATCCTGCACAGTGCTATTTCCAAAGACGTGTATGGATTCCTCTTAGTTTGAAAACAACAACCAAAAAATGATGCTGAAGCAATCTCTGGATCAAGCAGCCTTTTAGCACTGGTCACAGAGACTGCAAAAGATATATTTTAAAATGCACTTTCTGGTTATGAGATCTCTCATGGCCTGTGGAGGCGGACAATGTTAGAGGCCACTAAATCCTGAAGTTTATTTTTCTCAAAGTTTTCACTTCAAATAAAGCTTTGTTTTAAAATGTATGGGGCCAACTGTTAGAGCATTGAGGTCCTGGTTATTAGCCAGCTAGAGCTCATGAATTATGTTTAGTGAGAAGTTTATTGGCTCAGTAAACACCACTCCAGTTCCCCTCACTCCCGAACTGTGGAAGCCAAACCACTTGCACCAGAGCAACCATTATCTGATTGCAGACATTTTAGTTTTTGTAAGGAATTTTCTATTGCATCATTTAATACACGGAAGTCTTTAAATTTACCAAGGCAACACACAAAGAGTAAGTAACTGTTTGGTCCTGTTTACTGTCTTGTGGAGCGGGAATATTTGTTTCCATCTCACAGCTTTCCGAGGCCACACGCTACAGAGATGCAGTCCCTCAAACTCTGAGACAGGCAGGAGTTTGACAAGAAATTTATAACACCAGCAAGGCTGGAGTGGGCAAGCACAGGAGCTTTCTGATAAAACCCTCACAAGGAGTCAGGGCAGAGTATGGGGCACTAAGAATCTGCATTTGTTTTGGGGTCTACTCTGGTCTGAGAGTCGGTGACCAGAGGTTTGGCTCAGTCTGGCCAACTTAGATGTCAATTCTTTTGACGTTACACACTCGAGCAATGTACTCCATTATTACTTAATGGCAGATCTGGCTGCAGCTCAGGCACAGTCCAGGAGTGTCCAGAATGGGGCCAGGGCAGCCTGAGGTGGCATTGGCACTGCCTGGCCTTACACCTGCCTGTGCACAGCACCAGGAACCCAGAGACTGAAACACAAGCAGGACATCTCCAGAAGGATGGGTAGCTGTGCAAATCCAGAGCTTCTGTTTGTGTGGTGGCTTTGTCCTGGGCACAGAGCTGTTTGAGCTGGGCACCTTCCACTGCCAGGAGCTAAAGCCTCACATACAGAAAGTAAGCAATGCTCAGTCAATGTGCAGTGGCTTGTTGGTGTGCTCGTTGTTCCAGTTCTCTGAAATAGCTGAAATGTGCCAGAAGACTGTAGAGGGACTGTGTCAGTCCTTGAGGCAAGGAAAGTTAATTTAGTTGGAAGAGTAAGGATGCAAAAGAGAGTGCTATAATAACAGTAGTCTGTTCTGGTAGCAAAATAAACTGGAAGTAAAGGAGTTGGGGTTCTTTTCCTAGTTCTCTACATCTGTCACACCGCCTTGGCTGAGTAATGCATCTCTTTGTACTTCTCTTCCTCTCTTCCCTTTTTGCCCATTCTGTCCATTTAGACTGGGACATTCTTCAGGGAAGAGATTGTTCCTTACAGCCCAGTGACAGCCTTAGGGCTCTGCAGTCCCTAAACCAAACAGTCCAGTTTACATAACACCACCTATGAAATCTTGTATTCTCATGTAAGTGCTTTTTCTAATGTCCTGAGAATCATGATGCCAGAATCCATCCGTATGACCATGGAGATCCTTAGTGTCCAGCCTATCCCACAAGGACATGCCAGGGCCTTATCATCACACCCATAACTAAGCACCTCTGGGGAGCAGGCACAGTTAAAATCTTTCCACCCCAGTAGTGGTGAAAGACAAGATACCCTCCTCTTTAAACTTAACCCTCTCCCTTCCGAAGAATGCCTGGAATTTCTACTATTTCCCAGCACAGAGTGGAAGGCAAAGACTTGGCATGGGGCAAGACAGATAAGAGCAGTTGCCTTCTCTAGGTTTTGTTAACTCTGCATAATTGCTTAGGGCATGTGATGGTTAGAGAGAGAGACACATCTGCCAGAGACAGACACAAATCACCGGGATAATTCCAAGCAAACAAAATCTAGTTTACAATGTGCCTGTGGTACATAAAACACCTCTGTAGAACTATGGAATAATTCACCGGCTGCAGGTTTCATTTACAAAGTAACTACACAGTTTTCCCTCTCAAAGACTGCCATTTAGGATCACTGGGATGTTGAATAAAGTCTTGGCAGTCTCCTGGGACACATGGTGAAGGTTGATTGTTGTTGGAAGTTTCTCTGAGCAAGCCACATTTAAATACCATGTTTTGCAAAGGGGCCCATATTGCCTTGCATGTGAATTCAAGTTCCTTTACCAGTTTAAAATCTGGGTCAGAGCAATTTGCTTACATTTGGAGTCCTTTCCCAAAATTATTGGTGTGTGGGATTTGGAGTTGCAGATACAAGACAGCCGGATACTCTGCTATTATCTCTCTGCATCATGCATCTACAGTTCTCCTGCTAAGCTTTGTTCATGTGTACAACCCACTCCTTCAGCAGTTGCACACTCAGCATCCCAGTGACATTATTCTTGGCCATCCTGTTAAACTCACAGGTAAATGAACAGGAGTGGGCCCTGCTGGATTGTCAACAGTTTTCAGATGGCTCCAGATTACAGCTGGCCAAGGGTGGAAGTTTTGATAAGCAGTCATGAAGCTGAGAGCTTTTCTATTCAAATAGGATGTTGACTCCTGCTGACTCTCTCGCTGTCACTTCTTTGGTGATAACCAGATTACCCAAAGGTCCTGTGCTCAGGGCTACATCAGACCATCACCTGGAATATCCAGTGAGTGCTGCACACAGCTGCCAAATTGCTTAGCCAGATTTCACCCAGGGATCACACACAGCAACTGTGACAGTTGATGTTGGCTTCTCTTTGCCATTCAAGGATTACTTGTATGACTTGGGTGCTGGCTAATTCAGAGATTATTTTATTGTATCATGACTGGTAGTTGTTAGCTGGGCTCTAAGCCCTCAGCACACATATCTGGAAATCTGGGTGGCATATCTGCTCCAGAGTCCCACTCAGAGGTAGGATCCTGCCTACATTTATTTCAGTGCCTCTTGGAAGAAGTAAGACAGAAACAAAGGAAATAAAAAAGAAGCCCAAAACCACAACACAAATCTGCCACTTAAACTTACTGACAGAACTGACCTCCAAAGTACAAAACTGTAACAGAGAATTACAATATTCACATTTTCTCATAGTATTCCTCCAGGTACACTGTATAATGTTTCCTTAATGCAAAAACCACTTTGGAGTGACAGTCAATGAAATACATTAAATACAATAAAAATATTTGGTTTAGGATAAAAATGTGGTTCCTATCTATGGGCTTGTAAAGGAAAAGTCAGCAGAGCCTTACTCTTATTGTAGGTAAACTCTGAAGTTTCACCCCCTTGTTCACAAGCCAGGCAGAATAAAAATATCCACCTACACTAAACCAAAAGGAGCCACTCGTAACCCAGACACAACCACAACAGACATTCTCGACAGACCTTGGCTTAATAGAACACTGCTTTGTGGTTATACCCACCACTAGGATTTCATCTTGCAAGTTCTAGCACGTTTAATTTATTCCAGGTCATACATCAAACATAGTATTAAAATTTGAGATGGCATTTGAGATTGAGACTTACTTTTGCAGTTTGAGCAGAGAGAGCACAGTTGGGACTGCGGGTGCATATGAATACCTGAACACAAACCTGCAGCCATCACTCAAGAAAAACAATTGGTCTTTAAGAGGGGGAAAAAGTTGTAAAAAGAATCAATTCCATTAAATAGCTCTATAAATCAATTCCACCAAAAATCAATGGGAAACTACATCCACAAGGTGCCAAGTAACTCCCACACATCAGGTGCAACTGTCCGTGACAGCAGCCACACAGCAGCTCTGCCTGCCAGGAATTCAGGCAGCTGGGGGCTGAGTGGGAACCTGGAATTGCCCACGGTGCCCCCCTGCTCCTCCCCCAGCCTTCAGCCCTGCGTGCTGAGGGAACAGTGCTCCCTGCCAAGGCCTGCACACCTGCTCATGGAGCCCACGCTCCCAGGGGCCGTGCAGGCACAGCACTGGGCAGGTCCCTCGGAAACACCAGCGGATGAGAACACCAGCGGATGAGGTTTCCTGTTAGAGCCAGTTCATGTACGTGCCCAGGTGTCAAAGGGAGCATTTGGGATCGGCTGGCTTTGTGCCACAGCAAGGGTGCCCAAAGGGGAGCTGAGTTATGCACAGATATGGGGAAGGTGGTAAGGGAACATTTGGGATGTGGGGCCCAAGAGCCACCAGCACACAGTAATTCACACAATGGTTAAACAAAAAACTTGTTTAAGCACAACTTCAGGAGTTTCACATTGTGTCAGTCTTGACAGTTCAGTGATTCCCCAGTGACTGTGCCAGGCCACTGCCCTCTCACTTTCAAAGTGCAACTCAGTTGCATTTTCACATTTATAGTTGGTGGATGCCCCTTCAATGACTGGAGAAACCCTTGGGGCTTTCATTGTGTGCTGGCAGCTCTCAAATGACTTTAGAAACAACCCCCCCGGGGCTTTTGTTCTGTGTGGCAGAGCAGAGAGGGCATGGAAGATTCTAGCTTTGTTAAAACCTGCAGAAAAAATTCATGTCCTGTGTCTTTCCCTTCATGTACTCCGCGTGTGCTGTCATGTCTCTGGGCCATTATAGACACTCACTATTTAAGAAATTCAGACCTAGCATTTTTGCAGTAGAAAAACTTGATGAGTTGGCCTCTGCTATTCAGCACTAAGTACCAAACCCCTTTATTTTCCCATTGCAACTGAGTGCCAAGAGAAACTGAATTCAGTTATTCCACACAGAAACACTCATCTCTGGTACTAGTCGTGTATTTAAAACAGAGAGTGCACATATGTGTATAACAAATAATGAACAATTTAATGAGAAGGCTCAAGACTGTCCATGGTAGGGAATGAGACAATCTACTGCTTCTCTCCAAGGCTCCATGAGCCAGCTGCAGGAGGGATCTGATCTACAAATTGCATCTTAGCTGTTGGGCCTGCCCTTAGCAATCAGCACCCTCAACTTACTGATTTCAATGGCATCGGAGAGCGTTTGATATCAAACCTTCCATCAGTCACAAGTTTCCCCAAGACAGAAGAACATGCAGTTCTGGAAAGCAAGACTGACATCAGCTGGAGTCTTAATGTCAAAAATAAGTGGGAATTGTACAATCAGAAGCTTCAATCTAACCACTGGTATCTGGCAAGACAAAGCAGCAACACATTCAAGTTTGTCTCTTTTGAAATATTCCTTAAAACTTTATCATGTGACTCTTCTGCTCCAGAAGAATTAATCAAATACTAAGAAGTACTACGGGAAGCTGAGGGACATCCTCAGTGGAACAGCCAGAAGATTTTCCTTCAATTAAGAGTAGATGTTCTTCATTTTCCCTGTTCCTAAACACATACACAGTGATTAGTTACTGGGATTTCAGTTCCATACAAGTCATGAAAAAATATTTTTTTTCAAGTGGCTTTCAAGTATAATAGGAAGGGTGTTTGCAGAGAGTTTTGAAACACAGATCTTGTTCTAAAGAGAGCCTCCATACACTGACAGATGCCACAACAACACAGGCATGGATGTAATCGGAGACTATCTGGTGACTCCCTCAAGTCCTGCAGTAGTTTGGAGTGAAGAAATTACTATTTGTGAAGAACAGCCCAAAACATGGTGCAAAGTTGGTGTGGAAAGAGGCAGAGTAAACAGATAGGAATAGACACAGTCCAGGGAATGAAGAGATCACAGTGATACAGCAAATATGTAGGAATGGTTGGAAAAAGCAAGTCTGTCCACAGTTGGATTGTGGAGACAGCAAAGAACCCCACAGGTTAGACAGCCAAAGCATAAATTGCAATAGGAAGGCACTGTGCACTAAGAGCTGAAGCCAGCACAGGGACCTGAAGTGTCAACTTGCATTTGAAGACTATCAGAGTTAAAACCATACACCAAATTGCACAATAGACAAATGAAATCAATTGAAAGTGTAATCTGTGGAAATAGACTCAGACTGTAAGGGTTGGGGGTTTTTTAAATCCTGATCCCAAACGCTTTTATACTCAAGGAAAAAAAAATCTTAAATCCCATTTCCTGCCAGTACAGGGCTAAAAAGTTAACACTGCATTTCACAGCAGTTAACATGAAAAAGGATTACTGTGCTGACTTGTTCTTGAAGAGCAAATACCTTCTTAAAACTAGATTGGGAAGGAGGTATATTTCTTTCTGACAAATCCTCTGACAAGAAGCAGAATGGAGAAAACATATTTTTCTCTACGACTTCTGGGGATGAACAGAATTTAAAAGTTGTTGCCCTCAGAAGAATTGATGTACTTTTGCAGTTGGACTTTTTTGTTCAGTCATTCACTGTAGAGACTGACTTAATATGAATAATTTTGCTTTTCTTCCCTACTCAGATGAAGTGCTTATAATGCTCAATGAAAGCAAAAGAAATGCTGTGTTAACATTAAGTTTAAAATAAGCCAGGAAATTCTTACGAAGACAATCCAATGACCCATCAGAAGGAATAACTTTTTAATACCAGCCAGGGAACTTCCTCCTAAGAAAAAGAAAGATTCAGCCCCCTAGCCAAGCAGACATGCCAGGCAGAGCCTTCTCTGACCCAAGAGTAGCACAGGCTGTGTGGGACCTCCCCGTGTCAAAGCCTTTTCCACAGAGAGCACTTGGGCAGCGAGCGTGTGACACTCATCCAGCCAGACTCCGAATGTCCTGCCGGTTTTCTCTTGAGCCTCTGAACTGTGACCTCAAAGCAAATGAATCTGAGAAGAAAATACATTAATCACGCATTCATTCAGCCAGGCTCGGGGTTTTTAAAGCAGAGATCTGAATCAGCCCTATCGCCTCCCACTTCTTTCCCGATACAATTAGTCAGCATCTGCCCTGGCAGCCAACCCGCTGCCTCTCGGAGCGGGGGGGACAAGCAGCTGCACCTCCCTTGCCCACTGCCACTTCCTAACAGGCTGCAGAAACACGGAGAGCAGCTTACTGAATTCATGTGGTGAAGGTTAGCATCCCTTCCCTGTGCTCAGGAGAATGAGAGGAGCTGAGAACAGCTACCACTTCCAGCCTTTTGGATTCCCTGCTCCAGCCCAAGTGCACGTTCAGACGTGTCCCCGCCACACCTCTCCCCACCTTGGGCCAAGGCCATGCCAGCTCCACACACCTGTTGGAGGCTTCCCCACATTTTAAGGGAATCCCCAGAAGGGGATCTGCAGGTGCTCCACTCCCTTCAAAGAGTTCAGGCAACAAATCAGCCTGGGAAATTGGACCCACAGCATTCGATGTGGCCCTCTGACCTTTTCCAAAGTGTTCTCAGCCCACCAGGCTGGCAGGACTGAACTTTATAGCTCAGAGTTTTGAAAGAAGCATGTGCTTTTAAAATCCAATTGAATTTTTGCTGGGGAAATTTTACAAAGGCATCATTAGTGTATTCACAGGAGTTCTGCAATTTTAGGTGGCAGGTGATTACAGCAAATAAACAGGCATGCAAGTCAGGGTTGGAAACGGGCGTCTATTTCAAGCCCACCTCACCAGGCACTTGGAAAATAAATAAACCCCCCAAGCAGTTCTGTTTTACCCAACAGCTCTAAGGCTCCAGTCCCACTCCTGGGGCTGGATTGTGCAAGCTCTTACTCCAGCAGTCACACCGAGTTCAAGCAAAGTGCCTGAGTAAGCATTTGCAGAATCTGACCCCCCCAGCCAGTTATCTATACGGCACCTATTTATGCCTTGCATTGCAAGCCCTTTAGCCAGGGACATGGGCTGGAAGTATATTGTCAGCTGCAATGTGCTTTATCTCCGTTTTTAGCATTAAATCTGATTTTTGGTGCCAAGTGCAGCGCTACCCTCACAATGACATCTATTAAAGACAGTTTCCCCTGAAGACTCTGATCTGACCAACAACCAGTTTGCACTGTTCATTTTTTTCATTTTATTGCAAAACCACCCTGTTCCCACTACCTCTCCACGTCTTTAATTTCAAGTATTTTCTTACAGAACAATATAACAGGCACTGAATTACAGAAATCCCACATCCTGGCATTACACTGACTTCACTTGAGATGCTGCCATCTTCTTTCCCTGAAGATTTAAGAAAACTGGGAGCTTCAAACAAAATTAAAACAAAAACTTGACTGGTAATGTGGAAGTTTAGCAGAGGCAGTGCCATCAGCAGCATTCCTGATGGGCACTTAGCCCCTTCCCTGCTCCCAAGCACAGAAGAGAGAGGGGGTGGGACAGCAGCATGGCACAGCATGTAGAAGTTCTTATGGAAAAAAAAATCTGCAAGTTGCCCTGAAATGCTGCATCCTGCATGCCTCAAAGGACAGCTGCTACCTTCTCACTTACAAAAACGTGACCCCAGCCAGTCACTCGGCAGCACCAACGCCGTCAGATACCCTCCCACTCTCCACTTTGGATGGTCAAAGCCATTGTATTGAAGCAGCTTCCCCTCCTCTCAAAAGGGGATGTGCTTTGCTTTTGCTGCAGGAAGGGTTAGGGAGGGTGCTTCAGGTTTTTGAGGTTTTGGTGAGGGTACAACCCAGGCTTTTAGATAAACACAGAGGCTGCATGAGTCCCTGTGTAACCACGGAGGAAGCCAGCACAAATAGGCAAGTGTTCTGAATAAAGGCAGCAGAGATGTACATGGAAACTTGCTTGGACTCACCTGGACTCCTTTCCCCCTTTCTTGTCCAACCAGTTACTGGATGGGGAACATCCCAGGCCTCTGGCATACAGTATTAGATGCTCTGGGCATTAGGTAGAAAACTACTGGTATCAGTAAAGATACTGACACATACCTTCAAAATATTATACCCTTACACAGGCAGAGGTACAGACTTATGCAAACAGCAAATCAGTGGCAAACAAATTCTTACACTCAACTCTTTGTTTTAGCCACCAAAGTAGAGCTTGTCAGAATGAAGCTGATGGTCCTCTGCACTCAAGTCTCTCCCTCACTCAGGAGCTGAGGAATATCAATAAAGCAATTAAACCCATCACTTACAAACAGCAACCAGAAACTGGGAGACCCAGCCTGACTGGAATAAGCCAGCTGACTACAGCTACTGAAAAGAGGTCCACACTTGGGGAAATACTCAAGACATTCCTTCTCCAAGGCACCACCCATAATAACAGGCCAACAGTCTCAAACACCTCTGCATCTTGGACGGCTCTGCAGAACCGCATACATTAAACTGCTTTTCTTGGAGTTCATTTAAGAATGCTGCCAGCTTGTAAACAGCAGAGTCAGTTTTGCTGCCAACACAATTTTTACCTAGAGCAAACGGAAGTGCTTTTCCAAGAATTTCCAAGACTGTTGCGTCACACGGGGAGCTGGCATTGCACCATGCAACCCCGGGGAGGGAAGACACAGAAATACAAGCTGCTGCTGCTGCTGCTGCTGCTCAGCACACCCTGACAGGGATCGCTTAGAGACATTTCTTTATTTTCAGGAAGAGATGGACTGTGCAAAACACACCGTCCAAAAGCAGCATTCACTGCAGGGCAATATGGTCTTGTTAATACTTTCAGTGCTGTAGCAAAAAGGGAATCATTTTTAGAGCTGGCATGTTTCAATTTTCATTACAATTTTGAAAGCCTTGTTGGATAAAGTACAGTGGAGACTAAGAAATGCAGCATTCCTGAAGGACTGGATAGCAACCTCCTTTGGCCTTCCTCCCCCTCCATGGGTTTTGCATAACCCTAAAGCGCCCAGCCAAAAGACTGACTTTGGCAACTCCACCATTTTGAAGCTTTATTAGAATTATGTGTGTGATGACAGCATTTACAGGCTGTTGCTAAGGTCAGGGTCCCATTATGCAAACTTTTATAAATGATGAGCGTTTATAAGATAAATACACAAGACAAACCAAGGACATTGTATTCTCCATACTTTGAAGATGAAGAAAACTGAAGTTGCTTAATTTCCTTCATGACCATAGCATGGAAAAATTAAACCAGGGATAGAGGCAGAGTTGCTTAGACCACAAGTTCACCCAGAAGAATTAAATGTGGCCAAACATTCAACCACTGCACCAAGTCATAAAAGTAAGTGCTTATAACCAAGCTTTCTGGGTAAAACTTTTCAAGTCGTAATTTACATTACTTTTAAAACATGTTCAGCCAAACATCAGTCTGCTGACATCTGAAGAATTACAAGGCAACTCTCACTCTTATGCCAAAATTCCCATTATTGAGCATTTTGGTGCTGTGGTTCTGGTTATGTAAAATTCAGAGCTGTGCACACAGATTTACAGTTTTTAGGCCATTCCCTGCCATTTACAAGTTTGGTAGATATTTTCCCAGCCTAGAATGACATCCACGTTTTTCTTTGAAGACTAGGCATAATCATATCTCTAATATCACATAATCAAAGAATATTTGAACTGCTTAGAAAAGAACCAGGATCTTTTTTCAGGGACTTCAGAAGTTTAATGCAAGAAGTTCCACATAAGGACTGTTCTGGACACTTTATAAGGGTAAACAGAAATCAGGAATAACAAAGCATCTCATCCTTCCACGGATCAGGGAAAGAACATGAAATAAAAACAACACAAGTTTGAGTCTCACTGTACACTCACATAATTTCAAACCTTCTTTTAAACAGGTCTCTCTTATGTAAAAAGTCAGTCTTCAGTTGTATGTGTTTGGTAGTGAAGTTTTGAGGAAAATCAGTCCCTAACCAGAGAAAGCCACTGCTTCGTTGTTTCACCCACTCTGAGCAATTAACGAACCCTTCCCATCAGGAGCCCCTTGCAGAGGGACAGAGGGGCTGGTAACTACCACACAGCCAAACAAGTAAGATTTCAAATAAGTATCCTTGTCGGCTGATTTCAATTCTCAGTTAAAACTGGCTATGCAAATTACTCTATTCTCTTCTTGATCGAACAAGAGAAAAGATTTCCAAACTGTCAAACTGGCTGGTGGCATCTTGACAGCAGATGGAAATGCAGTAAGTGCAGTCCTATATGGTCTTTATGTGACTCCTGGAAAACTGAATCCATTCACTGAAAGGTGAAAGGAGCACACATTTAGGGGAAGGAATCCACTGTACACCCCTGTCATCTTAAACCATCCAGCAATGAATGGGACCAGCCCAGCATGAAGAGCAGAGTCAGGTAGTTCACCATGAGGCCTCTTCCCACTCAGTCCATCATCTGTCTTTTAAACTCATGACAAAAGACTGCTTTGAGGACAATTTTATCTTGCACAGTGTTTGGTTCAGTGGGGGAAGGGAGCGCATAGGGCAAACTGATGTATGTATTATGGAAAGCCATCCCCTCTTCCCTTACCCAGGGGACTGAAGGACAGTGAGTGCCTCAGGCCAGTGTACTGACATGAAATGCTTCCTACCTCCCATCCAGAACCTGAGCAAGGACAACACTGGCAAGTTTTTCCATCCAGTATCTAAAGCTGGAATAACAAGAGAGGGTTGTTCCTAGCTCCTGCAGAGATCTTTCAGAGCATTTAACAACAGAAGCAAGAAGTTCACCCTGTTTTCAGGGCCACTTTTACTGGGAGAGTTCCCTGATGACAGTTTTGAGCAGGAACTAAGCCCCTGCACTTCTCTGAACAATTCCTACTGCCAGCTGAGGACTCTGACCCTTCTTCTCCCAGCTTAGCTCTCAGTGCATGTGTGTTCTGACACTTTCTGCAGGGCAGCTCAGCAGTTTGTCTTTTCTCCCTTAGCAGGCAAGCAAGTGAAGGAAGCTTCCTGCAATGGGTCCATTTCCAAATGCCTGTTTGAGATTTTCAGTTCAAAAATATCACTCTCTAGCCCCTTCAAATCCGCATCTGAAAATGTGATATAATACATATGTAATCCTGGATAAACTACATTCCCCACCCCTTTCCAGTAAGCAAAATCAGTAGCTAGAATCCCTGTTCAGGATTTGTGATTACAAGGATCACCCTCTGCCCTGCTCTGGCCAAACAATACGGGCTCCAGGAAAGCCTGAGAGCCGTCATTTCAATAACGCAGAACCCCATCGCTTCCACTCCAGAACAGCTGACTTGGAGTGCATGCTAGGCTGTGCTTATTAACAAAATGAGAAATCTGATATATAGAAAGAAAACACTATGTGAGGATTAATCCTGGATTGCAGTTTGTGGCCAGCACTGGGCCGTCATCCAAACACAGATGAAAAGGAACAAAATTTCTCCCACCTGTCACTTAGGGCAGGTACAGCTATTGCAGTGTTGTAGTCTTCTCCTTTACAGCTATTGTAACAACTCATTTTGTATCAGCTTAGAATTCAGGGTTGACCTCATTGTTTCATTTCTTCCTTGTTTTGTGGGAGCCAGCACTGGAGGGTGAATTTTCTTTCCAGGAATTACAAACAAGAAGTGTGAGTAACTTACAAGTTTGGACAGCTAGCACAATACACGTACACTTCAAGGAAAGAAACCCAGCTTAAAACTGGCATCCTGTTGGAACCTGGAGATGCTGGCGGAATGAGAAAACATAACTCTCAGGAATGTGTTTTTAACATTGTTTCTGCCGCTTTTGAAAGAAGTAAGCACACTGTCACTGCTCATTAAGAGACCTGAACCAACCAATGCCGTTTCTTTGCCCATGAGCTACTGCCCAGCAGAGTGAAATCCCTGTTGCAGTGCATTGTCCTTGCTCCCGATACTACAGCAAGACAAAAACCAATTTAAGCAGCCCTAGTGGCTCGATCGCTGGTGTCAATCCACACCAAACCAAAGGAGAAGTCATCTTTATTTTCTAAAATATATTCTCCTGCTTATGGTTGGGTCGACACTCTGTTGTTGCAATCCCACAGCTGAGCCCTGTTAATTTTTCTCCAAGCCCAGCAGGGAAGGCATGTCCGCTGATGCTGAAATGGTCCCTTCCCATTGAGCTTCGCCTGTCACAATACAGCCCATGTAATGGCTGTGTCACCAGTGTGATTTTGCTTTCTCCCACTCCAACACCACATTTGCTGCAGCACTGAAATGCTGCTCTGTGGCAATGTTCTTCCCCAGCTGTTGTCAGAAGCTGCAGTTTCGTTTCTACACTTTATCAGTCAGATTTGGTTAGGGAATGAGAACCTTGGTTTTCTGTAGAGAAAACATGACAACCTCATCCTCCCAATACCTCTGCCTGTCAAACCACGATATGTTCACCAGACTGGATGAGAGGGTTAAATGCTGCAGTCAGCACAAACAGGAGTTCTGATATGAAAGCGAATGCACCTCGGTTTTCAAACATTATCCCATTTCCCTACATCTACCATCAAAGAAGGCAGCAGGAGCTCAAAGAATAGCCACGTACTATTTTCTGCAAGGTCAAAGGAATGCACAACATACAGTTTATGTTTGACAGTTCTTAATTACTATGGACTGTAAAGATGCTGGAAAACAAGAACTCTCATTTTAAAATCTGCTGTTCACAACTTTAAATTTCATGCTGTGACCACCAATTTTGGGCTGTGGTGGCTGTTCTAGAGCATTTAAACCCATTACACAGCCAAACTGTTTAGCATTACGTTGTGTTTAGTCATTTTAAGCAACTAATCAAAATTAATTGAACACGTACCCTCCTGGAATAAGGCCTCTCACCTTCTCTTTCTCTCCTCTCTCCCCCCACCCCTTGTCACACATTGGCTTCTGCCAAACAATTCAGCACTGACACTACAGCACATCACGTGATACCAAGTGCTTCAAGCATCTTGCAATACTTATTACTATCTACACATCCATAAGTCATTCCGCCCAGCAACGTATGTGAATACTAACATGAGCTATTTCTTTATGCAGGAAAGATTTAGAGCTCTCCCAGATCACTGGAAGAAGCTTTCCCCCCAAACACTGAAAAATCATCCCTTTTATGTGCGTGCGGCTCATCTGCATTTCACGTAGATTAGGAAGGATGACATAGGGAAAACCTGCCATAGCCTGGGATTCTCCCATTGCTCCTGCCCGCGCTCCTGCGGCCACGCGAGCCTGGCATGATTAAGCAATGGATTTTACACCCCAGAGAAAAAGGCACTTGCATGGGGTGTCCTTACCCGTGTTAGAATGGAAAGTAACAAATGTAAGAGGTTGCTTATTCTTAATGCTGATCTCCTTCAGAGCTAAAATGATATGTCAGTAGCAGGTGGCAAGTTTGAAGACCCTCCTCCCCCCCCTTTTTTTTTTTAAATAAATATAACAAAGGGCACGCAGATTTGACCTAATGGGTCAACCATCAAAAGTTAAACTGATTTAAATAATTAGACCTAGAATGTCAGGCACCACTGCAAATAATTGCTCCTAATGCTTTTAGGATTAGATTGCTAATGAAAAGGCGCAAAAAGGAGGCCACTTGCAGTTGTGGAAATAAGTCAATTTTCTTTCCATATGTCATTTTCCCCATGTAGATTTGCTGTGAAATCCTAAGGAGTCATTTACCGCTTTCTCTCCAGAGCCGCTGTAGCATACTACAATAGTTCTGAGTCACAAAAAATAAGTTGAAATATTAGTTGTTTACATACTGTATTTATCAAGCATAGCAAACATCTGCTCATAGTTCTGACATTTTCCAATGAAAGTGACTATTGCATATTGTTTTCCCCTTTAATTTGTGGAAAAACATGGGAGCTACTCAAATATAAACAGCATTCCGCAACAAATTTAAACCAGTTTTGGTCAAAGGACAGTTCATTAGCAGAATGTAATTCTGATGCTCTTGACTGGTTTCTGGCTGCTCTCTCAGATTTATTCTAACAGCTAAGTAACATGCTGGCTGATTTCGGTAACCCTCTGCTAAAACACTTGGTTCCATACATAATTCATTAATTCCACGTAAAGGTGTACATCCCCCCGCCCCACTCGCAGACACTAACGCCAAGTTACCCGCCTCTGGAAGCGCCGAGGCCACCCGAGTTCTCAAAGGCTGCGGATCTGGCAGCAGAAAGTTTCGAGTGCCCCGAGCCGCTGTGCACATCCGCGCTCTCCGGGCACCGCGGAGCCCCCGGGCGGAGCGCGGCTGGCGGCCCCGATAACGGGGGGCGCGCCGAGAGCC
>WEKX01010524.1:21625-65265 GCA_013390025.1 Pitta sordida
CAAAGGGGTCGGGCGCGGGCTGGGCGCTGCGGGCACCGCGGGGCTCCGCGGGCTGCGCAGGGGGCCGTTACCAGCAGCCTCCCCCTGCCCCCACTGCCCCCGCCGGCTTGGCTTTGCTTTTAAATGCAACCAGGAAAAAACCCCACAAAAAGCCCGGCTCCCCCCGCCGCCCAGCTGGCACCGGCACCAGCGCGCCGGGGGATGCAGAGCCCGGTCCGGCTCCGCGGCGCCGTGTACCCGGGACCGGGCAGAGACCGGCCCTCCCGCTTCCCTCAATTGCGCTGGCGAGCGCCTCGGCAACAATATTGCCAGCCTGGACGTACAATTTAATTATTTTTTTTTAAACCGAGCGGACAGCTCTGCGCTGGTTGGCGTGGCCGGGGAACGCGCATTTCCTGCGGGGCACAAAGCAGGCGGGCAGGGTCCGGGGAGCCCCGGCCGCGGGAGGGTGCGCGATCCTGCTCCGGCCGCTGCGTCCGAGACGGGGCCATAACAAAAGCCAGAGACCCGCAGTGACGGGCAGAGCGAGCGGAGCCGGCGGGTCTTTCCCTCCGCGATCCCGAGCGACCGAGGGGGGCGGCGGGGAAGGGGGGAGCCAGGGCAAAAGTTCACCGCGGTCCCGGTAGGGCAGAGGGTGCTCGGTGGGGCTGGGGCCGGCTCTGGGGTGGGGGGATGCCGGCCTGGCTCGTCGCTTCACAGCCCGGCGGACGGACCGCGGGGTGGGAAGGAGGCGATGCAAGTCCCGGGAGCCCCTTTCCTGCCCTCTCCTCCACAATGCGGCCAGATCCCCGGCACAAACACGCCCCCCGGCACCCCGGGGCTCCGCTCCCTCCTTTCGGGGAAAAATAAAGTAAATAAAATAAAATAAAACCCGGCTCACTTGCAGGGACNTTCTTATTGCATCTGGAGCGGCAGCTTTTCTTCCCCTCTCCTCCTCTCCCTCTCCTGTCCTCTCGGTTTATACCAGCCTGTTCCTCATCTCACAGCCTTCCTCCCAGCGCCATCTTGCAAGCTTGTGACGTTGGGAGCCGCTCACCCCTGACCCACATTTGAATAGAAGCCAAAATGAAAAAAAGAAGAGGAGAGAGAGAGGGAGAGAGGAGAGAAAGAGGGGGAAGAAGAAGAAGAAAGAGCGGAACAAGGAGAGGCAGGGAAAGCAGCAGCTAAGCAAGTGCTGTGCCAGTGTGGAACAGCATCGGCTCCGCTCCCTTGCCAGCTAGTTTAGTAATAAGCAATTTCCTGCTTTTGCAATAAATGTTGCCGCGGCGGGGCTGGGAAAGGGACAGGGAGCTGGGTAATTCCCATCGAGGGACCAGGGCTTCCCCCACCCCGAGCCGCCCCCCATTCCTTGCCCCCCACACCCCGAAACCCAGCCCGGAGCCCAACCACTGCCTCCCGGCAACCCAAATTCTGCTGCTCCCTCTCAGGTTGGAGCAATGAAAAAGGCATTTGTTAAGATTATTTCTCCCATCACTCTTTCAAGTGTATGTTAAGAGAAATTATATAGATTATAGCTTGCACGTGTATTGGCATCTGAAATGAGCTTTATATACTAATTTAGGAAACATACTCGTGTATAGCATTATGTATTTGCATATTAGTTTTTTGTCACTCCTGTCTCTGTGTTAAGGACTGTCACTGCATTTTGCACCATCCAGGACACAGATACAGATGCAGCCTTTGCCCCCATAGAATCTGCAGAATCTGAAGTTTTGTTTTGTCCATATTTTTTTTAAGTTATTTACCTCTTGGAAGAATATTGGGGAGCAGAGGGGGGGAGTTATTTGTGTTTTGTATCCCTGGTCCTGCAAGCTTTCCATGCATGCCTAACTTTAAGCACATCAGTAATCACACTGAGCAAGAAGGACTATTCAAATGCTTACACTAAGCATGTGCCCAGCCTGCAAACTCGACCTATTACTTTGAAAAATGTTAAGCAAATTGATATCATCTTAATCTTACTGACCATCTCCACAAAGTACAACTGTGCAGAAATTTGAATTACACCTTTGTAGCACTTTCTCCCTTCAGTAGCTAATTAATCTGTAATAACAGGAGCAATGCATATAAACATTTTGATTATAATTGTGCACGGGAGTACTTCCACCGTCCCATGTAAGAATCACTGTATTAGCTGCAAGCCTGACACGGTATTTTCTTTTTTCTATACCCTGACAGCCACCCATAACCAAAATGCTCTGTAGCCTGAGCAAGGTGATTCATTAGTGAAGTTGAGCCTACATTTAACATGTCTAATAATTCCCTAATAGCCACAACGCCAGTGACTCTCTCAGCCACTTCCTGTGCAGATCCCTCCAGCCTGCATGTGCTTCAGCTGGATCCCAGCTGCAGCCTCAGCTCTCTGTCCCTGATAATAGAGATATTTTCTAGTTGCTCATCCTGAGTTCAAAGTTTTTGCAGGAGATGGTTTCTTCAGCCTTACCAAAGTGGCTTGAGGAGCAAATAAAGATAAGGCAAATCACAACAGCCGTATCAGAAGGGTCTGGACTGGTGGTTTGTTCACAGTACACCCAATAAAGAGCAGAACACTTTAACAGCGGTGAGAACAGCAAACCTGACTGTCAGCACAAGACCCAGCGAAGTAGATAAGGATCAATTCAAGACTCTTCCCCCACCAGGAAAGTTCATTTAGGATTGGTAGTGCTGCTCTTAGCTGTGTTTTAAAGCTAAGTGGCCTTGCAAATAGCCAGGGAGGTGTAGGTAGCCATTTGCTTCATGCTGTGCCAGAGGAATTGGTAGGCAAATACACAGAAGTCCTTGCACTGTGTTATCTAAACAGGGGCAAAATGCATCACAGAGTTTTTTCAGGCATGTTTAGATGTTTGGCTTTAGAAAGACCTGCTTTTGTCAATCTTTGTGTGGCACCTCAAGACCTCAACAATGCCACCATCTGCCCTCATCTTCCTTCCTTCCGCTGGAGCTTCCCAGCCCACAACAGTCTGTGTGCCCCTGCCAGTTCACAGACCAACATCTTAGTTCAAACCCGCTTTCATCAGACATTTGAACAAAGGTGCCAGGTTTTTCACAGGAATGGCTTGAGGCACAGGCATTTCAGCCTGTCTGCCAACTTTGCTAGGCAGGTGTTAACTTTTGAGAGAGAAGGGAGGGAAGAAGCTTGGGAAGATGGGGAGAAACACCCTAAAATGCCACCACAAGGTTTAGTCTGAAAAGGCTTTACTTGTATTTGAATTTGCTCTAGGTTTGGGGATGATCAGTTCCCAGCATCCCTGAGGAAATGGAGAGTTAGACACAGTGGAAAGGAGACGAAAAAAGAGATAGAAATGAGGTGTCTGGCACCTAGAAATGATATGGTATGATGCAGCTTCATGTATAGGCGATAATTATAAGGTTGAAAAATAATTAATGAGAAAGTTAGACCTGGTGGTGTCACCAGAACCATGGACATCTGTGGAGAATCTGATGAGCCAAGTATGGCCACACCTACCTGGAAAACATCTACAGGCACGCAAGGCAGATACCACGATACCTGTAATGTCTCCAAGCAACCACAGCCGGGGAACTTGCCATCCAAACAGAGGGTACACCCTCAAGTTCTGAGAAATCACACCCATCGTGGGCACATCTGGCACGGGGTGAAACGTGCCCATATGTGCGAAAACGTTGCTCAGGTGCAGGGAGCAGCGTTCTCTGATGGAAGGCTGGGCTGGAAGGGCGATGGTGGCACTGCTTACAGACACTGTGGCACAGTGAGTGTGCTCTGGAGGGTGGTTTGGGCTTGTGGATACTTTGGAGAAAGAGGCTCTTCTATTTCCAGCTGGATACTTGTCATTAACTTTGTTTTATAGTTTTGCTTGACTGTGGGGTTTTTAGCACTTACATTGAAAAGAGCACTGAGAGGATGGCAGCAGCTGTGTGCTGCAGACACAAATGAAAGCTTCAGCTTCCTCCTGGGTGTATTGATGAAACACATTTAAGAGTGTTCAACACTATTGTTGAATGCAACACATCTAAGGTAGCTATGACAAAACAGATTCTTGTCCTGTACAAGGAATTCAGGACAGGATCCAAAGAACAAGCAGATTTCACACCATCCTTGTGCCCTTAGCACCTATTCATAAATAACTCTGCTGCTTTCAAGCAGAAAAGTTTAATTAATTGTATCCTTTCCAAAGTAAGTTATTGTTTGCAAAATACTTAGACTCAAAGCGGTGAATGAAACCCAGAGGGATTTCAGGGCTTCGGATTGTTTTCAGTAGTTCTCAACAAGCTGATGGGTGCAGAACCAGCTCCAGCTGCAGTCACAGCAGCAAGTTAATACTCATCATAGAACAGGAAAAGGACATTGGTAGAAATAATATAGCGGCAAGTGGGTGCTGTGGGGTGAGGAGTGAAGTAATCTGAGCAAAGAAAATGCCATTGCAGAAAGTAAACAGAATAACGACCAAAGGGTGGCCGTGTGCCCTCACGGCTCTTCAGTGCCACCTGCCTTCGGTCGCAGCGCTGGTGGATGGCCAGTGCCATCTAGCCGGCAAACCAGTTGTTTACAGTGGGGAACCGGGGGGTGAAGCTGGGCAGAACAGTTGGAACGAAAAGCGAAAAACTGCATTTCAAAGAATTAAGCAAAATACACAGGGCAGAGAATGGCAGTTTAGGGCTTATGTCTGAAAGCAAGATGAAAGCGAGGGGTAACCAGCCTGCCCCTCAAGAAGAGAGAACGATTTAGCTCTAAAAATAAACAACAAAAACAAGTTTCTTTGTGGAGGTTTGCAGCCATTGTCCTGACAGTGCCATGGAAAATGCTGAGGGCCGGAACATCTGTCTGGAACTCACACAGGCACTGCACTGACCCAGGACACTGGTACCGGAGTAGCTGGTGATAGCTCATGCAATTAAAACGTTATTTCACTGTTCCCCCAGTAGAAATATCCCTCTACAGTCACATGTATGTTTCTGGAAGGTCTTTTCCAGCAGACTCATGATTCTCCATGGAGGACCTTCCAATTTTATGCTAAAATTGGTTTGGAAAATCTTTTCTCTCTTATCTGCAAATGTGCTATGTGTGAATATACATCCTCAGCAAAACTCCTTCATAATTCACCAGATGAGGTTGTTTCCCACAGTTCTGGTCTCTTGACTGGCAGGTGGATGCACAGAATGTTACATTTTGACCTGTGTATAAAGGTACCTTAATTTCTCATATCTGTTCCCATTTTTACCAGTTCAAAACTTGATAGTGCACAGATTCTGCAAGCAACTTTTCCACATCTGAAAAAGATTTTGTGACACTTACATGTAATCAAGGAAAATCAGAAACTGTAAATGTAATTTGAATCTTAGTGTCAAAAATAGCCACAAAGGTCCCCAGTTCAGGGTTTTATGCTGTAGCTGGTCACAGCTCAGCATTGGTTTGACTTATGAGGGGTCTCCTCAAAATAATGAGATTAGAACTCAACTGAAAAACCTCTAAAAAGAAAACCCACAACAGAAGATAACAATTTCAAAAATCAGGTTAGTGGTTTTGTGCTTGTACAAAGTCCTTTTTGTCCACTTCTCTCAAACTCTTTCTGATGAAAAGGTTTCATTTCCTTGGAAGAGAAGAAATGTACAATATTTTCATTGCTACGACCTGAAGCTTTTTGCTGGATATTCTGGATAGGCAGGGCTGAGGCAACGGGGTTTGTGACTCTGATCAGATAAAAACATTGCTTCCGTTATGTCAAGATCTTCGATTTCTGTTGGCCTGTGAATTTCAGTGCAATTACGTTCACTCTTTACCTGTCTACAGCACACCTGGATTTAACCATGTCTGCTGCTGGTTCCTACAGTCTGTGCAGTGGCAGCATCACAATGGGCTGTGGGAGAGCAATAAAAGTAAGAAAAACAAGTGATCAGCAAACCTGCTACCTGTGTGTGTCCAAAATAAAGAGAGATTTGCTGAAAATAACTCTCAAATATGTGTCAGAAAGAAATGGAAACAAAAATGAATCATTTCTTCGGCAATTTTAATGAACAGGGAACAAGAGAAGAGCTGGTACTACTATGAATCGTGTGGACAAGAAAAAGATTAAAAACAATTTTAAAAGTGATTAAAATCAAAGCCTTGCCATGGCTTTAAGAGGAACAGGGGAGTTGAAGAGGGGAGCAAACCCACACTGATTAGTTGGAAAGAAAAGGGAAATTATTGCAATGAAGATAATGTAAGCAAACCTAAAAGAGCTTAACATTTTAAAGCAAGGGAAAACAGGTAATTTTCATCCCAGAATTCCAAAGGAACAAGTACCAAATTGAGAGCAACCATTTCAAATGAGCTTTTGAGTTGGAGGTTGTTCTTACATGATTTGAAAATAGTAGATATAATAATTCTATTTTAAAAATAATTAGAAAGCCAGCTAAGCAGCCATTGAGCTCATCGGTTCTGAGACCATCTCAGACTTTCAGGAGAGTTTTGAAGGAAAACATATTTAACCAGAAAAAAAAAAAAAAGAAAAAGAAAAGAAGAGGCACAAAAGACAAGATAAACGGGATAAAATGAACCACAACAGTGATTTTGCCCAGTATCCTGAACTGTATCTTTGCAGAGTATCTGATTTTCTAAGCAAGGGGAAATGTAGTAGATCTAATCTATATGGATTTTAGTCAAGCATTTGATATGATGCCACATGGGAAGTTATTCATTAAGACAGAGAAGATGGGGATTAGTACAAGAGCAGTAAAATGGGTGAGGAATTATCTGAAGGAATGGCGCCAGTCCATTACTGTTGGGTAGAGATTTCTAGTGATTCAAGACTGAACTTGTTTAATATTCACTCTAATGATCTATTGTCATTTAAGCTGGAGAACGGTAAAGAAATGTTCTGATGAAACAGTCAAGAGGCACCATCATTAACGGCAGCAGAGTATTGCTCTGGTGAGCTGGAAGCCAGTGAAAGCAGTGGAAATGAGATGCAATTCAATACAAAAACAGTCATTTGGAATGCACTTCACAATTAACCACTGGAAATTAGGTGTTCTTTAAGCTCATCCAGGGCTGCTGCAGGCACCAGAAATAGGATGGAGGCCTATCCTGCCTGAGGATCCATCTAAGGATGGAGGCCTCCTGCCACTTCTGGATGCTCAATTTAGGAAAGGAGGAACTGTTCTATGGATATGTCAGTCTCTATTAACTACACAGAACCCTGTGCAGAAGGACGGAGAAAAGTAGATTCTCTCTAAGGAAGAAAACTGACTACAACAACAACAAAAAGGCAGAAAACAAATATCTGCAATAGTTTGTCGGGGGTGACTGTGAATCATCAGCACATGAGGCAGTGACAGAAGTGACAAATGTGATCTTAGACAAAATTCATCCAGCAGCAACAGGGGGGCACTGCTGACATCACACAAGGCACTGCTGAACCATCCTGTCTGTGCAGGATCTCGTCACAGGTGTCGGGACAGGTATTAGTCTGTCAGGAAACCTGGTGCAATTTTAAGAGCCATGAGTTTTCCTGCAAGAACAGAGAGCTGAGAATGACTTCAGCTTTGCAGACAGATGCTGACCCATGAGTGTGAGAGATGGACAGTCTCTTTCTGGTAGTAGTGGGAATTTCTGAGGTGCCAAGATATCTTCCAGTCTTATGTTTCGTGATGTTACAGTTAGGAAAATATTAGTCATATTTTTAAGCAGCTTTTTCTTGGTCCTGCTTTTATTTTGTTTTTTTATTTACATGTAGGTACATACATGTGTGTAGACACATCCATCCATCTATAAATACATATTAAAGTGAAATTTTGCTGCCATTGTTTATTGGCAGCAAAGAGGCACTGAGCTATTGTCTTTAATAATCCACAGGGACAGCCTGTATTTCTGACTATTGCTGGTGATGACTTTAAAGTTTTATATCACCTAAAAATCTCTTCTTGTCCTCACCATTAGGTAAAAAATATAGGAAGAAATCCCTCCGAAATCAGCTGTACATAAAATCTTTTTGCTTCCTTCCTTACTTGGAAGGGCAGTGTGTATAGTATGCATAAGTAATTAATGTTGCAAGCTGGAAGAATGAATTATTGTCAGATGGAGGTAAAGCATGCAATATGGTCAAGTAAGCAGTTCCAATAATAGCTGTGCTTATAGAAGCAAAATGTAACAGAGGGCAAACTCTACAGGTTGCCAGATTGGGGTCAATGTGGAGCTTGGTTGCCAGTTGGTGGCCAGGGGACAGCAGAAGGATTGGTTTTAGCTGAATGCTTTTAAGCTTACACGTTACCACACGTAATGAGATTGCTTCTCAAGCAGTGGCACTTAAGCAAAGGCCACACTTGTTTTTAACTTGATTTAGTCAGTGGAGGTCTAACTAAAAACCACCTTTTCCTCCCTTCCTAACTTGGCATTTTCTCAGTGAGTTACATCTAGGTGAATATGACCCATGTCCTGTCGCTGCTGGGACACCATTGCTGGTGACATGTGCCTTTCCAGCTGGGAATTAGCTGGGAAAAATGGAACTGCAGCAGAGCAGCTGGGCTGTGCAAACTGCCCAAAGCTGGCACTGCACAGGGTAAAGTACAAACCAAGGGAGTACTCTGGTCTTGGTCAGGTCACAGCAGAGTTTTTAATGAATGTGGTAGAGTAGATAATCACAAGATACAAGGACAACAAAAAGGCTCTTTTCCATCCCAGCTGGACACCAGAATACTGGGTATGTTGTAGCCCAGCTAAAGGTCACACAGCCAGGCACATACAGAACATACATTCACACACACACACGCTCAGGGCACAGTCCCTAAAGGTTTGTTACCTCGCCTGCCTACCTTCACAAACAGGCAGAGTTCAATTTTAGACTGCCCAGAATACAAAGCAGATAAAGACTGGCATGGAAGAGCTCCTGGGCAGCTTGGCAGCCTCTGTGGTTACTGGTATCAAAGGTCACTGAATTCTAAAAAATAAATATGTTCCAGTGCCAGCAGGGCACTGGTGACCCAAGATAAAAGTTTCTCTACCACCAGAGATATATTTTCTTGTTTGGTACCTATGTGGACTGTACTTCCTGTGATTTTTCAAGTGCTCATGAGAATATATAGGTGTGAAACATGTTTTGCTTTATTCTGGCAGGGGATCTGCTTCAGAGTCCAGACCCTCTCACTCTAACACACTGTGCTGTGTTGTGTCCATGGAAAGTGGCTTTTCTGTACACCTGAGCTGTAAAGCAAAGAAATTCATTGATACTTCTCATTCTTTTTACTTCTCAAAAGTGTGGTTGGACTTTTCTGTCCCCAGAGCATCTTTCTGTTTGAGTCTGACCTCACTGGTGCTGGTGTAAACCTGAAATTACCACGTTGGAGCCACTGGAATGATTTGGGTGAAAGGGAGACTCCAGCCCAGTGCCTGACATTGTTAAACAAGGTTATAAACACCATTGGTCAGTTCATATTCATCTTGTGTGATTAGTGCCAGCGGCAATGGAAAGCCTGGCCAGTCATTTCATAGCGTGTAATGCAAGGTGACTATAGTTCAGAGCACAAAGAACGAGAGATTGGGGTTTTTCAGAGGCAGACAGAGGACTGGGGCCATGTACGTCCATTGTTGTGTGTATCAGCACCCAGGGCTGAGTGACGCTTTTTTGGTGATCTCCAGTGCCAGTTCAGGGGGTGTGCATGGGAATGAGGACCCTCTGCTGCTCCTGCTTCTTTTTAATACTTGCATTAGTTTGTTCCTTCTGTGTCTCTGGAGGCACAAATCTCTGGCACTGTTCTCATTTTAGCTGAAGGACAATGCAAATAAAAACCAATATACTAGAAACTCAGATAAAAGTGGAATTCGTGGTGCTCTTCTATTGCCCCTGAGCCAGCATGTCATTGGCAGCACCTTTTAGCCTGCTCTAAGCAGTGATGGGTGACAGGATGGTGCAGGGACAGGCAACTGCAGATATCGACTAGGAACACCAGAGAGGTCACAGTACCACCCATGTGATTTCACAGGCTAAGGGGGTCCCTAGCTGGACTTTGGGCTGAATCAAGGTAGAATATTTTCAACTTTTGCTTAAATTCTGGTGTCAAATTCGATGCTCTAAACCCTGATGCTGACCCCACTCCTTGGTGTAACATTTGCAAACTGTGTGACATATTGCCGGGTAATAGTCTACTTATCTAAAATGTGCACTAAAGATCAAACTTGATGTAGAGAGGAAAACAATAGATATCATCAATGCTATTTGCTGAAAAGTATCTTCAACTTGGCAGTAAAATGTCGCATTTAGGACACTGCATTTTTCAGTGGCTTTACAAACACTGGAGGAGGATATAGAGCAATAAATTTTACACTCATAATTGCACAAATTGAAAAACAAAGGGCAAATATTTGTTCCAAGTGCTCAGACAAAGGAAAATTCTGGAGTGCTGAAGGACCAGAAGTATGTGTTTGTGAAACAGATGAACGACACCACCACTGCCTTTGCATCCAGAGCAAGAGATCTGCTGCACTGGCTCTCCCAGAGGCTCCTGGAGGAAACCACGGCACCTTCCTGCATCCAGTGACTGAACAGTACCTGCTCTTGGGGGCTGAATGAGGGGACAGCTGGATACACAGAAGGAAAGGGACGAGAGTGGAGCAGCCAGGCATTTCTGCAAGCTCTCCCCATCTTCCTGGAGCCTTTAACAGCACGTCACAAAAGGTTCAGGATTTGCTTTGAGAATTGGGAACTTGCACAGAGGGTGAGAAACAATCCGATGTGCCTTGGGCCGCAGGATTCCATGTCACAAACTGGTTAGAGCACAAGCGTTTCTGCATCCCACTCCTCTGCTTAGATGAGCAACCCACGCGTCTATAAATCATCCCGGAGCACTCCTGTTCCTCTGGCTGTGTGTGCAGGCAGTAAATCACAGAGCTGTGGTGCCTGCTGGCTGCCAGGGCATCGGGGCAGGGCTGGCGGTGCTGCTGCTGTTGACCTGCCACCGTGCCCTTACTTACTGTGAACAGGACACTGAGTCTTCTGCTACAAAACAAGAGTTGCTTTTCCCTTGTCTATTCTCAAACGTGCATCCTAGCTATCGTTCCATCTGTTATGAAACACTTGCCTTAGGATAAGATCACTGAGGAAGCTGTGGCAAGACAACCCTGACAATTTCTGTATGCTGCAGATCTTTTGGCATTTATCTCTTTGATTACAGTCCTGGATATGCAATAGAAACTACATTTTCCCATTCCTCTCTAGTTACTACAGATTCCTTGATGGGTGTTCCCAGCCCCTGAAGCTCCTGTCTCCTTCATTACCAAACATTCTGAAGTGCTGCTGACTGCTCTGTTCTTCACCCTCTCTGTCCCAGCCCCTTTGCAGGGCCACAGCAGACTGTACCAAGGAACAGCCTATTGCTGCTCTATGAGACACTGCAAACCTTTTTGGTCCCTTTGCTTTTCTCCAGGGCAGCCAGGTGCTGCCTTCAGTGTGCGGTGAGACCCTGTTCTGACAGTAATGCTGTTTGTGCAAATCGAGTGAAACATCTCCCAAGAAATTGATCTTACGAAGTGTCTTCCACTTGCATTGGAAGAGAGAATATTGGTTTTGTTCTCTGTAACCACAGATGCTTGGAGACTTGCCTAATTGAGACACTTGTGCAGGGATTTCAGCAGTGGAAATCACCAGAGGCAATCTTGACTTAAGGCAGGTGTGTTGTTTTCCCTCCGCCTTGGAAATTACTTTGTTCAAAAGGGCTGTGATTTTTTGGCTTTCAGAAAGTGAACATGTGAGCAGTGAGAGGGGTCTCGGTGACAGAGAGAGGAGTTTGCCTGTTTTGTTACTGTGATTGTGTGGCTGGGGGTTTATTCATTGCAATGTCCTGCCTGGCTCTTCACAGAGCAAAGGGTGAGTAGTGCGGTATGGGACAAAATACAGAGACACTGGAGAGCCATTGTAATGGTCATCTGAAGATTATATAACAATAATCTTCAACAAAGATTATATTCCTTTTGTTTTTCTGCTAAAAACCAAGAATGGGATAAAATATTAAAGCAGAAAACATACTTCCTGAAGACAGGCCTGTTACAAATGTGCGTGTGCATATTGTTGTTGCTGCTTTTCCTGCTTTAACCAAGTGCTTATATTTTGTTCTTAATTAAGAAATAAAGGGTTTGTATGCACACGTCTGCAGTGGAGACCCCCAAGTGATTCTGAGATGAGGGTGAACTGGGGGGTTTTTCAGCTACAGTTGGATTGAAATTACTTACCACTTGAACAGCATCTGCAGCAGCGTAAGGCGCGGAAGCAATTTTTCTTTTGTAAGAAGATGAAAAAGAAATAAAAAAGGAGTCAAAGAGTAAGCAGGCTGAATGGGCCATTAGCACCAAACTCTAAAGATGTAGAAGTCAAATAGGATAGAGAGGCCCCATAAATTTTTACAACTCCTCAGAGAAAAACACTGTGATTATTAAAACATGAAACCTTGCTTTTCTAAAATGCTTAAAAGATTAATATAGAAATGTCATACTGTGGCTGCTGGAGGGATTATCCTTAATGGGAATGTTAGAAGTTATTTTAATGTAAAGCAAACATAGCCACCGAAGAAAGATCAAAAGTGGAACAAATTCAAGGCTCTTAGTTTCAGGAAAATGAAGTTTGTCAAGAAACTGTTTCGACTCTGTTAATTAGAATGACCAAATTCTCCATAAATACCAAATATAGATGACATAGAAAGTGATGACCTCATCTAATTAGTCATTACCTAATCCAATCACTGGCACAAGAGCAACGCTTAGGTCTCGTTTATGAAAAATGTTGTTGTCTTTTAGGCTTGAGAAAAAGTATCGTCCTGCTAGTGGCACATTTTTGTGAGATCATGTGTGTGTGCCCAAATAGCTTTGATGATAATCCACCATCCACGGGCAGGGGAGGGTCGGTCACATGGCACAGTGGCAAAGGCTCCCAGAGTTTGTGGTCTTTGCCATGCAGGAGCAAATTCTGTGACTTGTTGTTTTCCTTTCAATTTATCATTGTTACTTTTTTTTGTTTGTTTTTTTAATGTAAACCGACCACACAGCAACACACTGCTTTGGTCTCTATGGAAGCCTTTGAAATCTAAATAATAACTTCAGTGTTGCTAATTTAGAGCAAGAAATGTAATATTTTCTTTGCTGTTCAGGATAGCACTTAACTTGCTGTCTGTCCTTGTTTGGCCAGTGCTGCCCTCAAACACCTGATTCCGTTAGAGCCCAGTTAGCAGCCAGACTCTCAATTCCACGAGCAGTAATTGCTTTACAAATTGTGCTGCTGTCGACTTGTTTTTTCCGCCAACGTGAGGCACAAAACCACACTGCACCATGAGCAGGGCTCACACATTGCTGTACTTGTTTCCTTGCAGAAGGGTTGGACTTGCAGAACACAGGTTCTTTTAACATTATTTCTAAAAGGTTCCATCATGCCAGTGCCCAGCCCAAGGCTGCTGGCTTTGCTAAAAGACTTCCCCAGAAGGTTAGAAAGTGCCAAATCATTCCACATGGTGTGAAAATTCACTTGTTCTAATGTTTAGTGTCATTTATAACAGCAAGATATTACTGGATAATAAGAATATTTTTCTTGCAAATAATTGCAAGTATTTATGAGGAAGTTTTGTTCAGCTGCCTCAACCTGATGTTCCTTTCCCTTGTCTTATCCTGGCCATAAAAATAAACTTCAGAGAAATGAATGTCATTTTTTTACCTGCTTGCAGCCCTGTAAGTAGTCAGCCCAGCAGTCACACAAGGTATCACCATGTGATGGAGACGAGCTACCAGTCACCAGAAATTTTGCTTCAAGCTGGAATCCATGTTTTACGAGCTCTGCAAGCGGCAGTGCTGACAGCGAGGGACTGCAGTGCCTGAGGTGTGCAGGGCAGGGTGCTGAGGACTCAGCTCATGGGAGGAAGGTCTAAATTGCCAGGATTTACCAAACTCCAAGCAGTTTTTGTTTGAAGGTTCTAAAATATATCCCCGAATATCAACTGTAGACCTGTTGAAATAAGGTTAAGAATTTACAGAACCAAATACTTCATTCATAACAGAAAACAAATTTCCATTAGTTATGCTCCAGAGGTGTATTGAGTAACTCTTGGTAGCGTTATTTTTACTTCCTTGCAATTCTTTTTAAAATACAGGAGTGTCAGTTTGCATTTAGCAGCTTTTCTCTGAATAGTTCTTGGAAACGCACTGTTAAGATAAAACGAAAGTGACACAATTTCCTGATGTACAACCACTCTAAAATGCCAAACACATAAGTATTTCCCTCACCAGTCTGGTACCACAATGACAAAAGCAATCCATCTATTTTTTTATTATGAGCCATGGGCTACAAAGCACATCATACAAATGAAGTGGCTATGACAAAACAGCCAAGCTGTACATTAAGCAAGTGTGCCCCATCCCCAAAACACAGGGCTGTGATTCTCGCTTCCCTGGTGTTCCTTTAATTTGCAACCATACAGAATAGGAGAAGAAAAACATTTGCATGTTCTACTCTCTCATTAAAATATGATTATTTGATGATGATAATATCAAATACAGGGTAAGAGCCATTTCACAGAAGCTCAGGATTTGCAGCCTTGTCCTGCAGAGCTTGTGCTCATTCATACACATCAATGCACAACCCCAAATGCAAAGTTACAGGAGCAAGTTGGACAGAGAACTTGATTTACAGGGTTGTATGATCCTACCTGTAAACATCCTCGTTCTACACTTGCATTCAGTGCTCACCACTCATTTATTTTCTGCCTTCTCTCATCCCCACACTGTGTTTCCAAAGGAACTCATTTTCATGACTGACTTGCTCACTGGGCTCTGGGTTGACAGAGCTGGAAAAGGAAATTTTCTAGTTACAAGGTGCCAAATGCAGAGTGACAATGCTGCATCCCGTGCTGCTGCACTAATGAGCTGCAGGCCTGAGGAGAGGGTGGGCAGAAGGGGACAGGATGGGGCTGTGTCTTCTTTGGAAAGAATGATAATTCTGTTGAAATCAGTTCTAACAGGGGAGCTCTATGAGCAAGGGAGCCTGTGTTTTACTCACCTGCGTAGTCCTTCTTCAACCTGCTGATGGTGCCAGGAAGACAAGGTGTCATCAGTCCTTGTATTTTTTTTTAATGTGAACATAAACTTGGTGATTTTTGTGTCATTTCATATAGTGACTCAAAATCTAGAGAATGAATATTTCCAGTCACTTCCAAACTTTCCGTGTTTAATGTGTAAAAACACCCTGTGTGATGATAGCTGGTATCTGATACCCATTCCTGCACACAGCCTTCCCATCCATGGCAATGAATCCTCCTGAGACTCGAGCATCACACACTCTGTGTTGTATTTCCTGATGTTGCTCTGACAATCGAGCTGTCACCCTAACAATGCGGATATTCTTTATTTTTCTTCTGTCTTATGATTTTCTTAGATCTTAGCATGACACCCAAGACCTGGGTGTGCAGAGGCCACTTAATATCAAAAGAGGGACTTCATTGCATCCATTTATTATCCAGAAGCTCAGGACCTTGGATACAGGAGCAAGATGGGGCAGCTGCTAGGCCAGAGCTGAACTGAGCAGCCAGGAGACTCAGAAACCATTTGAGAAATCAGGCATAACATGTACTAGAAAGTGTCTTAAGCTGGGAGTTGTCTAAAGCAATTGAGCATTAGCAGCACTTTCCATGTAGAATGATGCGGTTACTAGTGTGGAAAAATAAGGGACTGGCTGTTCCCTGTAGGAAAGTGGCTTGTGTTTCTGTTTACACCCGCACACAGAGAGGGATCAGAGTTACCAGTTCGGGTGACCGATAGCTGACAGCATATACAATAGTATGGAAACAACAGTAAAGAACTGGGCCCTGAAATTCCCAGTTAATTTGTGAACTGAGCAGATGTTGGGCACATATATCCTCTGCTTATGTCAGCTTTGCATTTGGAAAAATTACCTCTCCATAAAAGACTTCCATTCTGCAAGTGTAGGCAAGCAAGTGGCAGTATGTCGGTGTGAGAGGGAAAGGGATGCAGCAGGACACCGTTTGGGTTTGATGTGACAGCAGCAACAAGATGGGAGTCGTTTGGACAGTGTTCCATCAGTCCATCAGGTCCATTCACTGTGGGCCAGACTGGACCTGGAGGGATATTTTAAAGAACTGAAATGAGATGCAGCTTCCCAGGAAGTGTGTACATCCCAAATACCACCTGCTGGAACTGAAGCCCACTGAGTGGCCATTGCTGCTTTAGAAACACACGTGGCTGCGCTCTGGCTGCTTGACATGCAAAAACTGGCACAGGGGGGTACTTTAACTGTGGGAAGAGGATCTATTCCACCAGCAGGTTCCTGCAGGATATGTGCACAGCACACAGTTAGTGTCTGGTGATCAGAGCACTCACTAGCAGAGTGCATGCAGCGAGAATGAAATGCATCTTACAACCATCCATTTATATTAAAGCAGTAACACACTGTGTTTGGATGCAAGCCCAGGCACGGTTCTGTGTAAGGTCTTGTTTACCCCTTCATTGTGAGCATTCCTGCAAACTGCTGTTTTTTCACTTATGACTCGTTTTCAGTTTTACATGGGGTTGGTGAGGTGGGTTTCTGAAAACACAGTGATGAATCAGTGACCTCGTAGTGTGCTGTGACTGCCAAGAGCCCTGTGGAGAATACAAACACAGTTAACCATATAAAGTGAGATAGGAGAGAGGAACCTGCATGTAGATGTACAGCAAGGGAGTTAGCCATAAAAAGGGACCTGGGAAAGGCCATCAAAAAGGAGATAATTCCTTATTTTCTTGTTCACATCTTTTCATCAAGAAGCAGAGTGGCGCAGGAAGGATGCAGGGTCACATGGGGGACTGAAAAATGGTGGCAGGGGCTTTCAGGCTTCTCCAGGTCACAATGCAGAGTGCTCTGCCAGAGCAGCTGGGCAATAGGGCAGCACAGCACAGACACTGCACACATGGAACAGCAGCACAGCACAGGCACAGACACAGCACACACAGCACACACAGAACACAGAACACACGGCACACACAGAACACACAGAACACACGGCACACATAGAATCACAGAATCAGTAAGGTTGGAAAAGACCATAGAGATCATCAAGTCCAACCTATAACACACACAACACACACAACACACAACACAGACACAGCACACACAGCACACACAGCACACGTAGAACACACAGCACACACAGCACACACAGCACACACAGAACACACAGAACACACAGAACACACAGAACACACAGAACACACAGCACACACAGAACACACAACACAGACACAGCACACACAGAACACACAGCACACACAGCACACACAGCACACACAGCACACACAGCACAGCAGTCTCCTGACATCTTGTGGCTTGGCCGCAGAGCACAGCCATCCCTTCCCCCACGGCCCAGGGTGTCAGCTGGAGCTGACCTTGGCATTAACCGCAGGCCCTGGAGGTCCTTATATATATCTGCATTCCTCTCACAGATGCAGGGCCACTGCTTCTCCCTCCCGTGCAAGAATGAACAGGGCTGGGTGAGCCTGTGTTTTCTCAAGCGTTTGTGTTTGAGGTTTACCCAGATTTACCCCAAAGATGTACCTAAATTGACACTGAACGCAGGTGGATTCCACCTAAACTGGATCGCAGATTCTGCATCTGTCATTGTCCCTTTAACTGGCAGAACAAAACCCAGATCCAAGCATAGCAAATTTGCTGTAATCTCCCCCAGCCCCACCATTCACTGAGGCTCAGATCAGGGACTGCTGATCAGAATTACTCATTTCTCTTGGTTGCAATAGCTCAGCTTCAATGCCAGTCATGCATTGTCTCTAGAGGAAAGGATAGGAATTTTAAGTATTTAATGAGGTGTACTTACTTTTAGACACTGATTTCATTTTTAAAAAAGCATTGCTATCCAGAATGTTAAATTTACACACATACAGAAATCCACACAGTGCAGTCCCACCCTTTATCATCTAGAAGTATTGCTGGTTCTTGAAATATTCATGGAGGAGTCTTTTGTCTCCTCTAAAGACCCAAGACTGACTGTTGTATTTTCCTCAGTTATTCAGTTTCAGAACTGGGAAAATGATGAATACACTGAATTTTGTAAGCAGAGAAATCAAGCAATTTTCCTGGTGTTGGTCCCAGAGAATCTCCCCTGAGTTACTCATTACACAGGGCTCTTGCTCTGGGCTGAATTTGCAGTGGGAGGGCAGAGGATACCCAGAGCTGGAGCTGGAGGCTTTGCTCACCTTGGCTGGGACTGGTAAGAGCTCAGGCTGGAATTCTGGAGGTGCTGAGTGTTGAGGAAAGAGGAGGAAATGAGCTTCTTCTCAGCTATTTTTTGCAAGTGTATTTCACACATTATGTTCCACAGATTGGCAGAATATGGTGCCGAGGAAAAGGCACAGAGCCAGTATTGACCATTCCTTCTCTGGCAGTCCTGCCTGGAGGAGGAACTCCCACAGCCTGATCCCTTCCCTCGTTTAGGAAGCATGGTCCAAAGGGGGAAGGAAGTGAGATGGAAAAGGGGGAGGGAGTGCTCACACTGATGTGGGGCAGTTCCCTGAGGGGAAAGCTGTGGCCAGCATTAGGGTGGGGAAGGATTATCAGTGCTTACCAAGAAGCTTAGCAGGAAATACATGGAGAAAGTCATATGGTCAGTTCATAAGAATTCGTTCACATTCCCATTCTCCTCCCTGTCTCTTACAGTCTGGGATTTACCTCTGAGGACACTGTGCTGCAGGGGTGGCAGTGGAAGGAGACAGAGCAGTGTGGCTGGGACGCACTTTAAGAAGCTGAAATTTCATTTTCCTTCATATCTGTGGGAATCCCAGCAGAGCTGCATCGTAGGGAGGTAGGCACATGCTTCACCCTGCACCCTGCACTTTGCCATCTGGACACACACATCTCCAGCAAGGGCTGTGATGGGAGAGCTGAGCTATTAAAAAAGATCCAGCTGGCCAGTTTGTTTGGAAAGGTGTGGAATGGATGAAGTGGCATTAACACGAGAGGCTTCTCCCAGTCCTCACTATTTTCCCATGCACTTACAGCTTGTAATATAAGAAACATGCAAAGGAGTAAACTTTCAATACTTCATACAATGTCTTTGAATTTATCATAGTCTTGGCTGAAAATAGAAGTAGAGCTGATGGACAGATGCTGTATTCTATGATGAAACTTGCCCTAAGGTTTTATAAAATAAATTGGCCCTGACTTTGTGTTACCAAATGACAGTTGTGGTTACTGCAGCAGTGACAGCAGGACAGACAGACCATGTCCAGTTCAGCTCTATCAGTCCCTTTGTTAAATGCTGCTGCAAGCAGACAATTGACTATTTGTGGCTTGTGGCTCCTCTCCCGAAAGAAGTTATAAACTGAAAGTGATACCAAGTGTTATACAAGGGTGAAATGAGGCACAAAAATGGAAGGAATTAAAAACTAAAAATAAAATAAAAATTCCCATTTAAATAGTATATGTAATTATATAAAAATGTGTGTGTATCCACATACCCACGTGTAGAACCACACATATGTGAAAACATATTTCATTTAACATTTTGGAAAATAGATGTTCAATACGTATTCTGTTGCTGCAAACCAAAGTCATCTGTTTGTCTTGACTGCTAAAGAGGATGAAGCCAACTGCAATTTGAGCTTCTCTGCACTGGCCAGCTGACAGCAAACAGGAAGGGGGAGGTGAATTATCCCCACTGGTTGGTTTTAGAAGTGGTCACTGTACAGGGCAGCTTTGGAATTCCAAGGGTTATGATTCTCATAGGAACTGCTGGGCTAACACTGTTTTATGTTTTCTTAAGACCAAGTGGTGTCTGGAAGCTCAGCATCAGGTAACTTCCAGCACCACACACTGGTTCAGGGCCACCTGTACAGAAACAAATGCATCACTTAATTTTTCCATACTTCCCATTTCTTCTCTCATTTGTCTTTGAATCACTGTAACTGTCAGGATGTTGTAAGTAATACTCACTTAAAAACACCCAGAGTATGGAAGTACTGTTAGAAACTAGCAACATCAAGCAGATCAGGTCCAGCTCCTGAGAGTGTCTGTAGAGGATGCCCTGTGCCTGATGTGTGTGTGGGTGAGGGAAATGTTACCCTGCTCCAGCATGTGGAGAGCTGGCACAATGACATGGACAGGGAGCTCACCTGAATGGGCAACCAGAGGAAAGACCAGGAAAGGGGGGATGTGATCTATATCCATTTCACTATTCTCAGTGGCAAAATGCTGCAAATGAGCTGGTTCCAGCTGGATTCTGGGTGAGTCTGTGGCTCTGGGATTGCCCTGTGCCGTACCTGGGGGTGGGAGCCTCACACCAGTGCACTGTCACAGCAGCACGCAGCCTGTTTGTCACCACTCTCAATTGGCTGGGCTGATTTCTTTATTCATCCTCTTTCTGCACCCAGGTTTTATGATTTCCAAACCACAATGTGAAAGCTGTTCAGCCCTTAACCAGCCATGTGGAAAGCAATGTTGAATATATATGCATGCAGCATGTCTGGAAGCATTGCCATATTTTCCTCTGAAGAATTTGTTTAGGTTACATAAAAGGGATAGGCAGGAACCCTTGGGTTTTCATTTGGTGGTTCTCCCTCTGTTCTGCTTGGCTTCTCAGCTTTCAATAGATCCCAAGGTCAGGCTGTTATTTGTTGCTAGGCCAAAGTGGCAACCTCCCACCCTAACAATGCTGCTATCTTCATATCATCTGAGCCATGGGGCCACATTGTGATGCTTTGGCAGCGTTGCTAGGGAGGTTGCTAGGTTAGACTGATGTCACTATGTGGGTTATAAATTGCCTTTACCCTGCTGGCCCTAACTTGGCCCCTAACACAATGATCTAGTAGATGGCATCGAAGTGCTCAGATGAGACATTGGAGCAACATCTTCGCATCCTGAACCTGGCAGCAAACACATGTTGTAGCAGCTCAGCAAAGGAACCTGCTTGTAATCTAGAGAGGAAAATAAACAATTGTATGAAATGCATTCTTTCATGTCCAGAAATCAGCAAGACTGGTGAAAAATACCCACCTTTTGACCCACACACATGCACTAAAGCCAAGGCTTTCCCTTAACACAGGCTGTGTGCCCTCTACATGCCCCGCTGTTGAGAAGAGGAAGGAAGTTTTGTAAAGATGAAAGTAAGAGCCAAAGTTATGGGGCAGGTGAACTGAGAATTTCCCAGAGCTGAGTTCTGTGTGTCACAGTCGCAAATCTACTTAAATGTAGCACCAACACCTTTATTGTCACAGAAGTGCCATTCCATGTAACCAAATTATTTGCATGCTTCTTGTTTGTCATCTCAAGAGACTTTTAAATCTTGCCTGTTGCAAAAAAACCCCAAAATAGCTGAAGAATCATTTTATTTTTCAGTATAGTAATAGATCAAATTTCAAACTTCCATGTTCTGCAGAACGTAGACGCACGCATGTGTGCACATGTATCTGTTTCATTTGTTTAGAAAAGGAATAAATAAAAACAGATAAACATGCATGCCCTTCAGAGCTGTTCCGGTTTAATAAGTAAATACATCATTAGACAGGCTTTCCTTTATGCACCATGTCTTGATATGCAGGGCTTTAGCTGCACACCTCTCATTAGCACTAATGAAATTTATGTGGCTAAATCCCCATGCATTGTGTTGAACGTACACCTTAGTATATTTGTAATTAATTTTTAAAGACTGCAGACCAGAACACAGCTCCTCCAGTGCGGTGTGAATCCGTAGGGTGTATACATATTTATAAATGTTTTTAAAATGCATATTATATTTCACTCACGGAGCATAACATCTCTTCTGGCTGGAAACATATATTAAAGAAGGTAACAAAAATCCAGAGGAAATGTCTTTGAAAAATAGTTAATACACATGGGCTACAGCTGCCTTTTAAAGATTAATTTCTTGGCCACTTGCAATGTGGTTTTTATTATCGAAAGCCAATGGACCATATTACAGAAAATCTTGCTTTGTAAATTCCTTTTGCACTTCTTGGGCCTGATTCTGTTACACGGAATTTGGTCCTTTCCTTTGCAGACCTACCCTATGTTTCGGTGGGGACTGGGCTGTCACAGGTCCTGTGTGTCCTGCTGAGCTGGCACTGGAGTCAGCAGCGTTCCTTGTCCCTGTGCTGGTGCAGTCAGAGGGACCTGAGAGATCTGAACCTTCCTTTAAAATGTGGTCTGCAAGGCTGCAAACGAGCTGAACTCTGCAGGGTCATATGCATGGGTGTAGATATTTGCATGCATTTACTGTGTGGAAGAGTTTAGAGAGCTGGAATCATACTTTTAGAAATGTGGTTTTATTGAAGCTGTACTAGTTCTAACTGGATTATTATAATTTCTTTCAGTTGTTGATTTCCTGTAGCATTTGAAAATTAGCTAAAGACTGTCTCAACAACACTCACACTTGTTCTGTTCTTCTTTTTCCTTCTCCTGGCCTTCCCCCTTTTTTTTCTCCAGACTTCCAGAGTTTAGCTTAGTGGAATGTCCTCCTCCATTTCCATTTGGGACTGGACAGAATGCAAAGCTCACACCTCTGTGTACACAGCAAATCCTGGCCTCTGTTTCAGCCTATAATACACAAAGAATTTGGGGAGCCTACAGATGGGCTCTCTGTGCTTCCTCAGGGCCAAACCCAGACCTTTCCAGGCTCCTTTTAAACCTGTAAAAAGCAGGAGTAGGAGTGGAGGGGGAAGATGAAGCTAATAACTGCTAAATCCTGACAAGTGGCAGCCCAGGGAAGAGAGAAGAAACTGCATGTTCAGAGCTGTATTAAGGACAATAAATTGCTGTTACTCCTTAGCCATGAGAGGATGGAGAATATGCTGGGCTGGATCCCAGGCATGGGCGAGTGCCTTTCCCAGAGCAGAGGCTTGTCCTCTGTGACCTTGGGCAAATCATTTAACCTCTCTCCATATCTCTGTTCTGTTTCTGAAATGAAAATAAACGGCAGTAATGCACCAGAAAAGCTAAATGTGCTGGTGATTATGAGGGGCTCAGATGAGGACGAAGGTGAGATAAATACTTTAGACAGATAAAAATAATCCTTCCTCAACTCCTGTGAAACCTTCAAACATTAAACTCAGCTTCTTGCTATGACAGACAGGATGTATCCCTCAATACACAGGATGGTTTGCTTTTTATCATTGCAGAGTAAGTAGATGAGGTTTTTCCAGGGGACTTTTGTTTTTATTCCTGTGGTAGCACTCAGAGTGACGTTTCCATATTTGCAGCACTGGCGTGCAGGGCACTCCAAGGTGACTTATTTCAGTAGAGGATTCACTCGCTGACTGGCTCTATTAGTTTGGGTCTTTGTCTGGTGATACAGTGTCTGCATTAACATTGAAATAGTCATTTCTTGGAAAGTGTTAAAATCTAATACATAAATGTTTTTTGTTTTTTTTTTAATGTGCTCCTGGGGCTTTTCCATCCCTGCCAGAATTAAGTGCAAAGGGAATTTTTACAGCCAACTTGTAAATTCCTGACAAGAGGAGTTTATAATAGAAGTGTTGACATAACCTTAACTACAGTGACAACTGATGCTGGTTTGTTAGGAAAGCAGCAAATAATTTTCTTGCAGGAAGGCAGGAGTTGGGCATAGAAGGTGAAGCAGCTAAATTTTTTTCCTGGAGAATCCCCAGAGGCTGTTGTGTGAGACAGCACATGAAACGAAGCTGAAGCAAATCGCAGAGCAGGCAGAAGAACTCTGGAATTTGCTCATTTTCGTAAGGGAGAAGGTGCAGTTATCCTCTTATAATTTTTTTACAAGCTGTGATTCTCCCCTCAGAGGTAATTCATGAGGGTCTTACAGCAAGCCAGTGCTTGCTTTTGGCCTTTCAGCTGTCTCTTCATTCTTTCTCCCTGAGCACCGAAAGCAGTCAGGAATGAACTCTGGTGCCTCGACTCCGTGCCTTCAACAGGAGCAGGAACCAGCCCTTTGTTTGCAATCCATTTGTGTCTCTTACACGGAATATTTTTTTTTTTTAAGTCACTAAATCTTATTTACTTGAGTCACCCACAAGAATTCGGAACCTGAGAACTTAACCACCCAGCAACAGAGGGACAAGCCTTTGTGTAGCCAGGCTGAGCCACAATAAACATTGCTGTCACTTAAACGAGAACCAAACCTATCCATAGAAAGAGGTGATTTTAACTGAAATCTGAAGCCAAAGGAGGAAATGTAGAGTTGGTTATTAGTGCATTTATTTCCCCGAAGTTAGCTGAAGTTTGCTTTATACCTGTCACTTCTCTCCTGTGGGTGAGGTGAAGTTTTTCGAGTGTTCTTGCAGGCACAGAATCATCACGGTGGAATGGAGATCCTGTGTGCATCCCCATCCCACAGCACAGTCACAGAACCAGCCCCCTGCATTAGTCAGGCTGGGTTCGGAAGTAAAAGTGTCTCCCATCCACTTTCCCTCACCCTTCTGCTGGCTGCAACTCTCGCTGAATCTTTGGGATTAACTTCTAAATGGCATCTGAATTGTTGAACAAAGTCTTTCTTACACCTTTGCTGTGATGTTTGCGTGTGGAGAGGCAGTCAGCCCACTGACAAGTGACAGGAGGATTTATTGTGAGCTGCCATACTGCAGAACTTGGGTGCTGGGAAGGAGCAATGCTTGACTTCCTCCCTGCCCAGCCTCTGCCCTACCCCAGCATGTTTGGCAGAATCCTGGAAAGGTGAAAAGTCCAGGGGCAGAGTATTCAGCACAGAGTAAAATGTGCAGTTGAAAGCAAAGAAAAGGACAGGTCTGAAATGGGAAAGCCAGAACCAAATCCCCTTCAGTACTTCCTAATTATCCAGGGACAGATATGGCTGTGAGTCTGCAATCAAAGTGCAGGAGCTATTGATGAGGGACGGGGCAGCTGGGGCAGGGAGGGACTGAGCAGCACTGCTGAATGTGTTTTGTGAGTGCTGATGGGTTTTTCAACCTCCCTTTTGCTGCAGTGTGGTTGGAAGGGCAACATGAGCTGGTCTGGCAGGATGGCAGGGATGGAGAGATTAACCAGTAACGAACCCGTTTGCCCAAAAATGTAAAGAAAAGCAAAGACTGCAGATTTCTCATTTGCCTTCTCCCTTCCCATTAAAACAAGACTTTTTTACTCTTCCCTGTATTTTTTCTTCTTAATACAAATTGAAATACAATCCCTAGCTCTTAGGCACTGCCAGAAAACCTGGCGGAAATCCTGCACCGGAGCCATAGCCATGACCTGGAGGATGTGGAAAACGATCACTTTTTCCCCTGGCAAACCAAACACGCATTGGGGGAGCAACGTGCCAGCAAACGTCTCTGCCTTTTTTTTTTTTTCCACAGAAAGCTCATTTTCAGTCAGGATTTCCGCTCTCTCTGGATGCTGGGTGTGTGGAAGGAGGGCTGGCCAGTCATTGAACCACGAGCTGCTGGAGCCAGATCCCAACACGGCTGTGCCCGGGGGGCCTGGGGTATCTTCTCCTGGAGCTTGTTTAGGAGTGGGCTCTGCTGGGCTCCCCAAGGGGGCTGTGGTAGGAGGCAGCCACAGCAGGGACGGCTGTGTGTGGGCTCGAGTGCCTTTGTGCCTGAGCACCATTATGCTGTTGGCAGGGCTGTTAATGGAGATGGCATTTGGCTGTGTGCTCTAATCTCACCGCTCTTCAGAATGCACTGGTACTTCCCCACTTAGATTCAAGGCTAAGGGCTGCGTCTCTGTGATATTTATATACGGATATTTAGCCCCAGGTCCCTGCTGCTCACAAAAGGATATGGAATGTGGAGTAGATTTATACCAAAAATGAAATGAACAAGGAGCAGAGGCCATTGGAGATAAGTAGGTATTAGAACTGTGTTTTCCATCTCCTGTTCCTAAATGAGGGTAGTGACACAAAACGTTGTCAGCAACAAATTGGCAACATCCAGCACTGCTGTGTTTTGATCTGTGCCTATGGGACTATTGGGACGGGTTTGTCCAAATACATCTTTTAAATTTTGACAGGGTCTGCCTTTGCTGTGCTTTGCAGCAGTTATCTCAGGGTACAGAGCTGATATCTGCCATTGATACCCAGAAGTATTTTGCTTTTTCTATTTAATTTTTTTTCCTTATTTTTTTTACATTTCCCTCAAAGTGTCTTCCACACCATGCAGCTGCAGTGTCTGGAGGAAGTCAAAGGCTTAGGTGGCAGCTCTGGGTTGGTCGGGGGTGCTGAGGCATCACTTTGCTAGAGGATTTCAAGAACAGATTGAGACTCAAAAATCATCCACCGAGGAAAATGTAGATATTTTTGAGCCTGACTCAGAGCAGGATGGGTAACCACACATTCTCTTCCAGATCTTTGTTATGAGGTGCAGGAATTTTTTATGGCAAAAGCTTTCATGTTCCATCCAGACACTCACTTTCATGAACCATGTGGGAACTTAAAAGGTTTGAAAGAGTTTTCCTTGAAACTGGCCGTCCAGTTGAAACATTACTGGGACAAGGAACAGACAGATAATGTGCACAGTCCTCATTTTTCTTGGAAACCAAATACTGAGGAGTCATTGCAAATTTGATTTAAGTAAGGATGGGAATTGTGCAGTCTTGTGGCTGTGAGTGTGTCATGTGCACTGGCGTGTTATACCTGCTGGTGGCAGGAATCTGAAACGTTCCTGGCATTTCCTGGTAATTCTGTGTTAAATGAGAATTTTCATAAACCTCAGTTTACAGTAAGGAGAACTCAGCCTGGGTCCCCTTCTGCCTGTTCTCCTTTCACACAAATCAAACCTGTCTCTTGTTCTTCCCACTTGTGCGCACGTGTTCACTCCTGTGACCCCAAAAGCCCTTGGGAAAGGAGTGATGGGAACACTGACCTGGAGAACAGTGGCAGGGGAGGCCTGGGAAGGTGTGCAGGGGATGGCACGGGTGTGTGAAGAGATGGAGGTAGGAAGGAGACAGGAAGGAGGAAGGGGAGTGAAGGAATGTTAAAGAATTTAATGGAAACAATTGTTTGTGGAATTGGCATTTGACTGGAAGGATCAGGCAGCAAGGTGTGGAGAAGGAAGCTCTGACAGCTGGGCAGTTCTGTCCCAGGCCGTGCTCTTGGGTTGTACAGGGGAAAACAAGAAGTCTGTTTTATGCACAGATTTGATCACTGATCCCTTTTTTGGTTCTTGGCAAGGTACTGCAGCCTCTCCACAGCACCACTCCTTTGTGTAAAACAGAGACAGTGCAGCTACATACATAGGAATGACAGCAGAGACTTTTCCAGACTGATGACAAATCATGGAATCATAAGGCTGGCAGAGACCCGGAGAGATTGTCTAGTCTGGCAGTCATCAAGTTTTTGAATCAAAGGACTGCCCTGGAATTTATTTTTTTTAAACTGTTCCATTGCATAGTGCCAGCACAATGGTTTGAATATAAAAGTAACCAAAACTTGTGTTTTATTTTTTAAATTGAAGAAAGACCCATGTTGAGCAAAAGTTTAAAAAAAATTAAAGCCAGATATACTTCAAAATAGGCATAACTCCCTCTGTTCTGATTAGTTTTATCCTGACATCACTTATTTTCATAAATGCTTATACACATTTTCTTTGCTAGTTTCCCCATCTTGGTTGAAGTGTAGTGGAACCAGTGCATGAGCTGCAAGTGTCCCACTCAGTGAAGGTGTGAAGCTGCAGGAGCCCTGGTGCAGTGGGTCTACTTACAGATCTGCCAGCAACACTGCGAACTCCATCCGAATTCCAAGCACTGCTCCCCTTATTAGTCACCCCAAATACCATGATGTTAGCATCATTTCTTTCTAAATTTATTTGGAAGGTAAAAAACCTTCTGTCTGACCAAATCTCCGGTGCAAGTACAAATACCAATAGTTATTGCTCTGTACTTGAAAGCAAACTGTTACTGTCAGAATGAAGCCCTGATAAGTCAAGGATATACGTAATTATACAAGAAAATACTGATCAAAAATCCCACCTTTACATCATCAGCTCCTGTGTGCCTGAGCAGAGGATTGCATCCATCTACCTCCCTTTGCTCAATCTGCTGAAATGTGCAGTGACACCCCAGCACAGCTGCTCCACAGGCAGCAGAGCCCTAATACAGCTCAGTAATGAGGATGCTTTGTGGTCATCTTCTTCACATTAACTGATTCATATCCTGTACATCCAGGAAGCACTGAGCAGTTTATTAGGGCTGATGAATGTACTTTGACCACTCAAACACAGTGTATTCACAAATGCACAGGATACCGTGGTTTCACTCAGCTCGAGAGAACTGAGAAAGGTAAAGGGGTAAATTGACATTATCTGTTGCACACAGACAGTTTGTGCCATCCTAGATGCTGGTAAAAGATGTGTCTTTAAAAGCAAGAAATGACCACAGCTTTCTTTTGAATAGAAAAAGACTGGATCCTCCTGTGGGAAAATAAAATGTTCTGTGATTGTCAGATTGCCAAGTAAGCTAGTACTTAATCAAGTTATCAAGTACATAAGTTGACAATGCTCAGGGTTCTAATCTATAGTTTAGTCCTACTGAAACTTGGTAGTCTGGGAATGCTCAAGGGAAATATCACAAGAAGTGAGTTACAGATTATAAAAATAAGCCTGAACAGTTAGTTCATTGTAATCCTGAGCTTTCCTGATGTACCTGTCTTTCATAGCTGGAAGAATCATACAAGAGTTCTTCCAAACTGTGACTCTGGGATGTGCATTCGGTCTCTGTACAGGCGTTAGATGGTGAGTTGGACTAGATGATCCTTGTGGGTCCCTTCCAACTCATAATATTCTGTGATTCTGTGACTCCTAATGATGTTCAGTTTATGACACAAAAGGAGAGTACAGTATTCCCTATAGCTGCTTCTCTATTACAAATGTTGCAAGATACTCCTCTGGAAACACAGAGCAAGAGTCCTTGTGCTTCCAGCTTTGCAGGATTTGGTCTCACTGACCAGGAGGATACTACAGTACCTGGAATAACTCCAGTGATTGAAGTTTGCTGTAGCAAAAACGAATGACAAGTATTAAGTTGCAGATAAGTTCCTATATTTCAGAAAATGTCTTAGACATTATAGAAACGGAGAGAAGTTACTGACACTGTGCCACACGTTTGTATGTGCTCTGTCTGCACATTTCCCCCCTGCTCCCCCATGAACATGGTGGATTGCACATCCTCTGTGGAAACCACTCATTCACTCACCTGGCCTTATTCCCATGTAAAGTATAAGATCCAAAACCCTGAAGAAGGTAATGGGTTCTGAATTGTCCTCATTTTTATGCTATACATGAAAATTGGGGTGAATTTTCCTCTCCACAAGCCAGTTGCCAGGAGGGAGGGATATAGCTGGACAGAGAAATCTTGAGTTAGTGAGAAGCTGAGCGACCCTTATGTCCTACTTGCCCAGATTCTGAACCTCATCAGGTTACACAGAAAAATCACTTTCTGACTATACTTTTGTGATTTCTGTGTTTTTCTCCTTGAAATGCACACTTGATCTCCCCACGCACCCCTCTAATTGTATATCACAGAGAGGAAAGCAATAATGTTTTGCCCATACAAACCAGCAACCAATTCCTTCTTGAAAGCTTCAATTAGGGATGAAGGAGCCTAAAGTGCTTCTTAAATCCTCTGCCCTAGCTCAAAACATATTTACACCAAGATTCACGGATATAATTTATCTGGGAAAAAAGTATTAAAACCCTAAACACATCAAATGTGCATGTAAGCCAAGCCTCCCTTTGTGTGCTCCCAGGGGGTTTATCCCCCCAACACGTGCACACAGCACACCCCCCCTCTGTAAGAGATCCATTTTATAGATTCAAGGACAGCTCTCTCCAAGAGAAGGAGGGACGTTGCCAAGATACCAGATGCGGTTCCATTCAAGACCACTCATAGGAGCAATTCAAGATGAAATCAAATTAGATGTGTTGGTTATACATAGCGCAGCCTGCTTGGGATACTAAATGACAGAGTTTGCCAATAATTAAGTGAAATCTCAGAGATGATGAGTCCCCAGAGCTCTCTAGGTTATGTTGGTCTAATTCTAAGTGTCATCATTATAGCAGCAGAGCAAAATACTCTGCATAGGCCACAGAGCTGGAATTTTTGCTGTGGATATCAGCTTTTCACAGCCAGTGCTATGGGGCAGCACTGAGCTTCATTACATGTCTTCTGCTGCTACACTTCCTTAACCTTTCCCTAATATAAAGCTCCTGAAACCTGACTCCCATTTAATAATTGATAGTTAGAAGTTACTCTCCGTAGTAGTATTCGTATTCAGTGCACTTTACAAAGAGCTCATTAATCTCTCTGGACCCCCTCCCCCTTGAGGTGTCTAGTACAACGATCCTAATTTTACAGAAAGGGAAACTGAGTCAGAAAGGTTGTGCCTTAGCCTGGGGCTGGAGGACAGCTCAGGTGCTTCCGTATGGGAATGCTGGCTGAACTTCTGCTGGTAGAAAGCAGGTCCTTCTCAAATATAATGTGAGGATGGAGGTCCAAGGAGGATTACTTCAGCCCTGTAGAACCTCTACCCAGAGCTGCTGAGCATTCCCACTGCCTGCAGGCAGTGAGGAGCCAGAGCAGCCTCAGTGAGCCCCTCTGTGGGTCTTCCTGGGTGGATATTGCACTGGGAGGAGGCTGGAAGCACTCTGCACAGGAGGAAAAAAGTGCCACCTCTGAGTATATTATCCTGCATCTTATCCTGCACCACTTATCTGCTCCCATCTTTGCCTGAGCCCATTCTTAACAGTGGGGGTGAGCAGATCTGCTCAGGGACCGCAGTGGATCCGCTGTGCACAGTGACCCAGAGCATGGGACAGGCTGCCCCTGACACAGGGACACTGCAAGGGGACCTGGGTTCATGCACAATGGGAAATGGCATCCTCAAGATGGCTAGGAGGAAGTTATAAAATTTATAGAAGGCTCTGATAAAGATCTTGGATAGATATGTTCATATTGCTAAAAGATTCAAGCCTAAGAGGCTTTTAATTAAAGACTGGGGCACTCAGAGCTATCTTACCACAGAGGTAATAAAATTATTGACTAAATCACTAACAAAAGCAACTGAAGCAAGGAGTTTAAATGATTTCCAGAGACTGTTCTCCAAGTGAAGGTTATAGTGAGAGAGCCAGCAGTGCAATTAAACCAAATGAGGTCAAGCATGTTGGGCCTTAAGGCCTCTGCCTGCTCCTCAGATTTCTTTTGTTCTTATAATTCAATTATAAAGACCCCCCCTCAAGAGCCATTTAACTGTCTCGTAAACCAGTTTGTAAACTTTTTTATTTTTCTGTAAATTGTCTCCTCAAAATGGCTCTCAGCATTTCAGGCAGCATGGGGCATCCAGGGCCTTCACTGCGCCTTTTGTTTTCGTTTGTGCATCACATACCCGTGGGGGTTCACACAGGCCAGGGCTCTGCCAAAGCATCCTCAACCCATTTAAAACATCCGTGTCTGGAGGTGGCAGCAGATAAAAACTGTGTGATGGGGAGCTGGAACAATTGTGATTGTTCTGTCTGATTGTCTCTTGCTCCCCATCCACTTTTTTTGGCCTGTTTCTTTGTGAGTCAGAAAGAGGGTAAATTGTGCGGGGGTGTGTGTGCCTGATTTCCTGCCCACCAGGTTGTGTATCCAAACCCTCAACATCAGAAATGAGCAGGGAAATCTCGTGGCCAGCAGATGCCTATGCAGATCCATTCACATAGAATTAAACACTTTAGAGTTACAGGGACTTGTTTTCTTTTTGCTGTTTTTTTTTACTGGGCAGCTCAGTGGTCTGAAATCTGTCAGCCTCTGCTCCACAGGTCCTCACAGATTTGCCAGCCTCTGCTCCCAAAGCTGTACAAGAGTGAGGTTTAACGGGATGACTCTTCATGTCCTGGAGAGAGGAATCCTTGCCCTGTTAGCAGCAATACTGAAATGGCCACTGGGGTTAGAGATGAACTCAGAACTCACTCCGTGACTCATCCCTCTTACAAAGTTCACTTCTTCTTTCTCAGTTCATTAAAATCTTGTGGCTCCTTCCCCAAAGGAAAGAAATGTCAATACATGAAAGAGGAAGATAAGTTAATGCTACATGCAGGTTGCAGAGCTGGAGATTTTGGAACTGCTGAGGTAAGATGCGTGTGTCAGTGCTAACTCAGCCACATTGCACACAGCCACGACAGCAGCCTTGTTGCACTGGTCACATGCATAAATGAATGGAATTACCTTGATTAAAACATATCCCAAAGTACTGCCAGTTGCTAACCTGTCACATGCTGGATGTGGTCGATGGTTGTACTTTTGAGGCCTCTGGAAGTGGTCGTGTAACACAATGTCCAGGACAACTGTTCCCTTCAGTCACGGGACACAGATTTACTTGTGTGAGTCTGAAGTAGCTGCAAGCCCCGCGGTACTTCCTGGATGGCAAAGATTTTAGCTGAGAAAGTACTTTTATTACTGTAAAAAATTAATGCAAAATGTCAAATATTTCACACCCAAGCCGATACTGGCCAAATGCCAGAAATACTCTGGTTTCGCTTGGGGTGTGAATATAGTTGATCATCTGTAATTCAAAAGCTTTTATTTCAAAGGAAAGAGACAGTGTGTTGCAATAGACTTTGCAGTGATAAATATCAACTGTGCCACTTCTCTCCCAAAAGGGATTTCCCACAGTTCTTTAGTAATATACAGTTCAAAAGGCCATACCGAGATTTATAGATCTACACATTCGAAAAATGGTATCTGAGGAGCTTTGCTCAGCTGAAGTAGATTTGGCTTGCAGCCTTCATGGTTCTGTGTGACTCAGGTCCTGGGTGCCAAGAGGCCCGAGTGGTCAGTGAACACGTGCAGTTGGGTCACTCAGATTTGTACAGGCACTTAATCCAGAGGGTGTTCAGTTGTGTGAGCAGATATTGTGGGAGCTTTCAAATGCACTTGGCCAGGAGATCTGGTCAGATTGGATTAAAAGGACAGAAATTGATTTAAATTAAGACAGTTAGAACAGCTGATGACAGCAGTAAATTTGGCCCTTTCTGGGCATTTATTATCATTATGAACTGCTCTTACATTGTTCAAAGAGCATCTCTCTTTTTTTTTTTCTATCTTATTCCTGTTTATTCTCTTCTCACCCCATTCAAAGTCTTGCTCACATTCTAACCCCTTTGCACAGCAGTAGCTCTTGCTGGTGAATGTCCACCCAATGCCCCCAAATGCTTTCTCCGAAGACAGCAGGAACATTTCCACTGATTTTATTGAGGGTGTTGCTGGACCCTTTAATGAAGTGAATTCCTGCTGGAAGACTCATTCAGTAACAGCCTTACCAAGTGTGTTTGTGCTGAAGTCTCTGGATGAAGCACCATCTCTGAGCCGTGTCCTGAAGCCATTGCCCAGTTTACTCTCACTCAGGGATCAGTGGAAGCTTTGACAAGTCAGAACTGAGCGAGGACTGCTGGAGTTGTTCTAACCTAATGTACCTGCCCATTTTCTTGCAAATTGAAAGAAACAACTTTAAAAACATATGGGAATATTTAAAATATTACATTTAAATCCATTACCGACATGACAGTTATTCTTCCTCCTGCACAGTTTAAGTCTTTGGTAATGAGGATTTCTCCTATCAGCAACTACCATGTATGATATTGCTGTTCACAGGGTTCTGCAAAAATGGAGACAATTACAAAGAAAAACAACTGTATAGACTTGTCAGAGATCTCAGCTCTGTATAAAGAATATTCGTTGATCCATTAGTGTTCTTCATATCTTCCATTGTTTAAAGATTCACACTTACAGATAAATGCAGTATCAGTCTACATCATTTACAGACTTCACATCCAATTTTAACTCTGTGCCCTGAAGGACCTTGAGGTGCAGGAATTTGGGAGCCATGTGGAAATGTTAGATTTGTTAAATGGGTTGGAAGTACTGGCAGCAAGTTTCAATAGCAGATGGGTGAGTTCAAGCATCTGTAAACAAAAGCACCTATCTTTTCAGTCCATAGATTTCCGGACATTTGGAACAACATGTGGAAGAGCAAGAGAAGTTTTGTTACTGAAGAATTTCATACATAAAAGACAAGACATAAAACAGGACTGCAAAACATCTGACCCACGAGCTTGTGTTGCCTGCCAGGAACTTTCTTTGACCCATCCTAATGCTGTAGTAAAGAGCTCTCTGGACTGCTCCTCACCACAGCCCACAGCTGGGATGGCACCGAGCCTGCTCAGTGCTGGGACACATGGACATCTGATCACTCTCAGCCCTTTAATTAGTTCAAAATCAAGAATGATTTTCCCTGGTTAGTAGATGCATGGCATGAAGAGGTGTCATCCATGACAGGCAAAAAGCACATATGGAAACGGGGCGGCTGCTCGGCTCAATTTAGCATTTGTGAGACTCAAGCCGGATTGTTGGATGTGGAGCTGGACTCTGCAGTTTGAAAAGAGCAAAAGTAGGGGGAGAGATCGAGGGGAGACAAAGAGAGGGGAGAGTTAAAGCACTGAGAGATCAAGAAAACGTGACTTGGGAGGAAAGGTTGAAAGAACCGTCTCCATTAATTCAGGAAAGTAATGAGGGAAGCCCTAAGTCTCCAAAAATGTCAATGGTGTTTTTATTTTATATTTTAAAATGTCAATCATCCCTCCTTAGGTGCACTAACACAGGATAGGAGATAGGTGCCTGATTTACAGCAAGGGGTGTCAGGTTAAATAGTGGGGCTTCATTTCTGAGTGTGGATATTTGCAGAGGATAAACACAGTCTCCTATTTCCATGTGTACATGTCTTTGCCTCCTGAAGCTGGTGAGGTCTTGGTGGCTTATTAATGGGCGTCCTCAAAGTGGCCTCAGCCCACATGGACTACCCCAAATTAACTAGAAATGAGTTAATCAAACATCCCAGACTGATCTAGAGTAACAACAGTTCACATCAGACACAGCAGATAAAAATGCTAGTCATAGTTTCAAGATTAAAAATACTTTGGCAATTCAGAGGTTCTGAGAGTAGGTGTCATCCACCACACATATTTATATGAAGTATTTTATCGTAGGAAATAACCCATTGCTTATTATTATGACACACTTATGACACCCATTGCTGGGGGGGAGGGCAGGTTAAAGTTGTTTCACAACCACTGTGGAATTCCTGTAAAGAGATGTGGGGGAGAATGGGTAAGTCAGCACAGCAAGAAAAAATTCCAAAGTGTCCAAATTCCCCTTAGTTCCAGTTTTCATCTTTGTTTATTTTTGGATGCTGCCATCTTTGCTCTGCTTCAAATGGCATCCGGCAGAATTCCCATTATTTGGGGGATTTTAAAAAGCTTGGTGGCGCTCCAGCATCCTGTTTTCTGACATTATAAATTAAGCCTGTCACGAAAACTCCAAAGCAATGAGTCAGCTGATGTCTGAAACTGTGCTTAGAAAAAGACATTTTAGAGACACGTGTCACCCTCAAACCCAGAGTGAGCAAGGCTTTGGCAGAAAAATGAGATGATCTGATTATTTTATGAGAGTGTCAGTGTCATGTCATTCCAGCTCTCACATATCTCTCACATATTGGCTGGTCCGTTCTGATTGTGCACCATCAAAATCACAAAGACACCGTGTTTACAACATAAGTGTGATACCACTTGAAAGCACACACATTGATTTTTGGGATAATCATAAAATGGTTAGTGCCATGGAACTGAGCTCATTCCCACTCCTCAGTAGCAAACGTTGTGAAAAGTACTTTCAGAAATTGTATCGCTCAGCTCTACTTCCAGAGTGACTCTACGTTTGAAGTTGGCAATTGAAATAAAAAAAGAAATTTCTCACAAAATTTACTTTACAAAAGAAGTTGGGCATTTCTATTCAGAGCTATCTTTCTCAAAAGCTGCTCAAATACCAAGAACCTGACATTACAGGATAAATCATATTGGGCACAGATGAGAAATGTGCAGGGATTAAAACCGATTTGCCACTGTTCCAGGCACTGAGGATGAATCCTGCTCTGGCTGAACTTGCAAGTAACTGGCCTCTGGATTTCAATGAGATAATAATTTGATCCATGCGATTACTTCTGTCTCTTTCTTTGATATTACTGTAATTGCCTCTTCTTCTTTAATCCAAAACAACTGAGGGAGAAAGGAAAAGCCACATATGTTTTTATAAGGAAAGGGCAATACATAACGTTAAAAAAAAATGTTTCATCAAAGGTGCAACTATTTAAAATGCAAAACAGATACTACAGAGGTGACAAATTCAAGTTCTTAGTGTTTTCATTTAAAAATCTTTCAAGTATTCATTTGCCAGGAATACTTGTTTAATTTTTTTAATGTATTCAGTTAGACATACTCCGTTCTCTTTTATGTCCACTTCTCATGAATCACTTGACAGATGGATTTCTACAAGCACATCCCTTTGGGAAAAGTTAATTTTAAGTCATAATAAGAACATAAGACATGCCATGCTGGATCAGAGCAAAGGTCTATCTGGTCCATACCCCAAACCTGTCAGTAGCCAAGAGCAGTATATTAGATTTTAACAGTAATAACGTTGATCTTTCAGTGAGCATTAAGTTGGTGACTAAGCAGAAAATGAAAGGAAATCCCAGGAGCAGAGCATTCCAAAACTCCGGAGGAACAGTGAGGCCATTTCTCAGTGTGCCCAGAAGGTCTTTGTCTCTCAAGGACCAGGCAGAGCACAGGTGCTGCTGAGACTCAGACACTGGTGTGTCCCAATGGCACTGGTTTGTTCTGTTCTCCTGCCCGGGGACAAACAACGGCTTCAGGGAACCGGGGCCAGTTTTCTGCTGCAGAATGGAAGTGTGTCATTAAACTCTGGCACAGGAAGGAACACGGAGGGAAAAGAAATGGCTGGAGGAGAGAAGGATGCGGAGTAGACAGCAGGACATCGGGGCAGGGGCAGTTTGGTGCTGTAGCAGGGTTTAGTAGTTCTACCAAAAGAGATAATTTGGTTTGGGGAGCTTGGGCTTGCACACAGTGCATTGACAATGTCTAAAAACTGTTGTCCTGTTTCCAGAGTCAGAGCTCCATTTGTTCCAGTGAGATTGTAGTTAAAAGTTCTCAGGATTTAGTTCATCTTTAATTGCTGCTGTCTCAATGAAATTGCATCTGTGGTAACAACAGCCCTCCTGGAGCCTCAGCAGGGACTGGCACACACTGTGAGGAAATTAAATAATTGTGTGAATTAGAAAGTTTGTATCTACTGGTTATTGCATTGAAAACTACATACAGAGCACACACTTCTTTATCCTTCCTACTTTAGGAAGTCTTATACAAGAGGTGTTTAGCCTGCCAAAAATCTGCAAGGATCACTGATAATTTGTTGATCAGCATTAGGTTCATTAAATCTATGCACTTCATTATCTGATTAATTCAGAGGCAGGTTTGTAATCAGTGATGAAATGTTTAAGATTCTACAGCTCTGGCCTCCACAACCTCCTGCAGCTCATTAGAAAAGCTAATCAGATTGAATTTTCCACCATGCTGTTTATTGCAGCCCTAATGGAAGACAATCACTTTAAAATTACACACTTAGCAGGTAATTTCTAAAAGCCGTAAGAGCTCTGCTCTCCCTGGGCTCTTTGTCTTTCTCTCCTAGGGTAAGGTAAGCAATAGAGGAATCTGTTAGGATTTTGAGAGCTGTTTTGCAATATCACAGAATTTATAAGGTTGGAAAAGACCACAGAGATCATCAAACACAATGTAAAAAGCTGCTGCAAAATAATATTGTCTTTACCTTATTTCCTGTCACCTGGAAACCCTTTCAGAGATTGCCAGTGATGTGTGATGGTGAGTTTGTTTAACAACTTAGATGGATTTCCTACTTTGTGACTTATTTGGAACATTAAGAATTTCCTCTTATTTAGAGAGGAATGGCGTCAGTAAAAACAGAACAACTTTTTCATCTCGGGGTTTCACAGGTGAGTTATAAACACTGTTGTGCTGGAGCTTTTTGAATTAAGTTACTAGTACGACCTGAAGGAAAATGATGACAACATTTAGTGATGAAGAACCAGAAATTCAGGTGACTTAAAATACAGAGTGCTCATAACTTTTTAATAATAGAACTTGTGTAAATTGTGAGAAGTGCTAACAGAACTTGACAGTCACCTCTGGCACTCGTAATATTCCTGCCACTGCTCTTTTTCTGAAGAGAAACTGAATTGGAGGATGCAGCAGGAACAGTAAACACCTGAGTGGGAAACTTATGGAAAAGGTGCTTTCTGTAAAGCAGATGTGATCCTGCCCCCCATCCTCTTCCCTCCTGACTTCACCAATCTCATCTTCAGGACCCTTCTCAGCTCAAGTTCACTCGGTTCTTCCTGTATCTGTCAGTTCCCAAACTTCTACCTATACAACCACAGGAACAGCCTTTGACAGTTCCCTGAGCCCTTCCTGTATCATTTGAGTTCCTGCTGCCTTTAGTAAAGTGGTGAAATATGATGTCTGTGCACTGTTTTTTCAGGGAGGGCTGTGAGATATAAACCTTTTCAGTCACAATGAAACATACCCGTAGTATCAAGGTATTTTAAGGATTGGAAACTCTGGAGTTTATATACTGTAACAAGTGCTGCAGTTGTGCTTTTAAGTCTCTGGAGTCCTGTAACCCAGTCCTTTCCATTATATTGAAGTTTAGATATTTCTTTGCAGCATTGCAGGCATTAATAAATAAAAAGAAACCCCCAAAACAGAGCCAGTGAAGGACAGTGTAATTCCTGTACTGAGGTATCCCTAAATAGACTTGTCTAAGGAATTAGTGTTGAAAAGTCGAGGTTTAAATAAGCTTTTCCAGACTGGAGGCAGATAACAAGATGTGCATAAACTAGAAGAGAAAGAACAATCACTTCTCCTGTAAGAGATGTGATAACTGCCCAGATTACTGCAGCTGTGAGAAATGCAAACCGCAATGTAACACAGAGATGAAGAGCAAGTGTTTTGCTTAGAGTTCTTCTTAAAATCCCCCGAAGGCGACACCGGGGCTGTTGAGGAGAGCGGGGACTCTGGGGCCAGGAGCGGGCGCGGTGCTGGTTTCCCGGGCTCTGCTGCCATCTAATGGTGTCGGTCCCCGGGACCCAGTGTTCCTTCTTAACTTTGTTTCCCGATAGTCAGGGGCTTACGGACTGCTTGAGACATCCAGCAGGAAATACAAAACGCGGGTTTGTGCCAGCAGCAAGCTGAAGTTTCCTGTATTCTGCACCTCCCTGTAAAACCAGCTGTCTCACAAATTGAAAAGGTTTAAAAGGCATAGTCTACATTACTGGTGGGTCTGTAGGTACTTGTTCAGGCAGGAGAAAAGTCAGGCCAGTTCCTGGGCAGTGTGAAGGTGCACGATGTCATCAGCCCACAGCTGTCCCCACATCTGGGAGGGACATATGGGCTTCTCCACACAAGTCAGTACAACTCCACTTGTCACCTCACATCTGCAAAACACCCTTCTCATCAGAGATTTGTTTATCAGTTAACTGTGGAACCGTGTGAGGTTTCTTCAACTATTGGTTGAACAAAGGAGTCTCTTCCAAAATATTAAACTCTCAGATAAACCACCAGGGCATTTCCCAGTGTTGGAGGTGCAGCGTCTGCCCCTCTTTGTCCCCTGACATGCACAGCAATTGTATTGCTTTGGAAAATCCTCTGCCTTTGGCTGTCCCCGTTATCAGCTGATAAGCAAAACGTCCCCTGATGGGCCAGACTCCGCCTGAACATCAAGTGGAGCCCGAGGCAGTGCTTCTGCTTCTATTGGTTAATGTGTCATTTAATGCCTTTAGCTCCCACTTTCACTTTTGCTCCTTGCTGAGGGTTGGGTTGCAAACCTTGGAGCACAGACCAATAGACCTCTGCCTTTGCCTCATCACACTCTCTTTCATTAAGGGACTCAGCTTGTAAATAATTACTGCTTGGCATCCAAGTGATCTCTGTTGAAATAAGTTGATGCTCCTAAGCTTTAAACATTTTGAAGCTGTTTGGAAGTCTTTCCCTACCAGGGTGCTGTATGGCTGCTGATCTGAATTTCCTTTTTCTGTTAGATTTTGAACTAGAATTTGATAGGTCTGATATTTTAAAATCGAAGTCTTCAATCACTGCTTGAGTCTTTGAGCTGACTCTCACATTCTGGCTATAAAAAACACGTTTAATTTCTACACAGCCAGCACAAGTGGAGGCTCTAGGCCAAAACCAATATTTCTTGCAAATTGTTTGATTAAAATGAGATTTCTTGGATAAGGTACTGACACATGATTAAGAGGAATCTCTCTATCTCCTGTCTATCAGCCAATAGAATGACACAGATTCCTTTGTCAGGACCATCCCTTTTCCCTCAATTGCTCGTACTTGTGCTGCAAAATCTCGGTTTGTGAGCTGCATTCTGCGAGAGCTCACTTGGCTTTGGAGGCTTGGTTGTCATTGTGTCATCCTGTGGAACTTCTATCACATCAGAGGGGACCTGTTCTCTGCCACCTGTGAGCTCTCCCTCAAATAACCCAGCCTTGTCCATGTCTGGAGAGCTCTCAGCCCCTTCTCCAGCAGTCAGAGGAAGATCTGCTCCACGGTGCTCCTTAGGCCCATCTGAAGGGTCACAGCTATGTTGAGCTAAGGGTACTCGAAATTTTGCTGCTCGTTGTCTTGGAACATTTGTCTGTTAATGTTTCCTGTGTCTTGTTTAGTGGCCTCGTCTAAAAGAAACCAAGACCTGATTGCCTTGAAAGTGATCTTGTGTAATTATCTGGATCTTTTTTCAGTTGCTGGGTAGTAGAAGCGGGTTAGTGTCCTTGTGCTGCTTTGCATCCTGCCACACTTCCAGAGCTTCCCTCCCTCAGAGGCAGTTCTTCCTTTGCAGGATCTCTCCAGGCCCTTTCGAGCACTCTGGGGGTGACTGTCACTTACTGTCCCTGCTGCCAGTCCTGCCTGCACACCCCTCCACGTAGTGCTGGGCAGTGCACGGCTACGGAATCTTCGTGCACCTGGATATGAAGTTCAGCACAGCCCTGGTGTACTCACGGGTTTCTGTTTCAATCCGCAGAACTGCACTGCTGATTACATTTGTTACTGTGCTGTTATTTAGAGAGGAACAACTCATCTGATAAGCTGGTCTGATGTTTGCTACTGTCTCCTGAACTGTAACTCAGCAGGGCCTCCTAAACCCCCACATCAGGACAGCCCTCCCACCCCGCAGCCAGGGCACTGGGACCTGCCTGGCCTCGTCATTCCTGCAGTAACATGCAATAAAATAAGAAAGGGCACACGTTTATCAGCTGTCCTGTCTCCTGGGTTATTCTGAGAGCGATGCACCACTGGCTTCTCAGGGTTTTTTTTCAGTGAGGAGTGGTCTTTTTCAATATGATATTCAGAGTTTCTAACACTGAAAGAACCTCTCTCTGGTTTAGGATGATAGAAGTAAATGCAGCATGGATACAAAGCTCACATACTTGCAGTGTAAAGTTCATAGTAACACGGCTGTAATACTTTGTACATTCCCCTCTCCATCTCTAGACAAGCTTTTAGAAACAAAGTATTGAGTGTGTATTTAGGGTTTTATAAACAGTTGAGAAATATTACATTTGAGGGGGAAAGGGTCTGTATAGGAAAGAATCACTTTAATAACATTCATGACATACAAAATACAGGAGGAGCACAACGAGTTTATAATTCTATAGCGGATACCAGGCAGAACAAATGTCAGATGACAATCATACATAATTAATTGCTTTAAAATGCTTGTCACTAGAGATGTAAGAAACTCAAGTCCTAACTGGACACTGAAAGGATCCAGAATACAGGCAGCAGGTATGTGGAGTGTGCCTGGTTCTGTGTACACTCCTCAAACACTCTAATAGGGGACTTCAACATTAAGTGTCAATTTGTGAGGACAGCTACAATCAACAGTGATTTCTTAAGAACTGGCTGGGCTATTGTTAGTTATGGTGTGGGTGGTATTTTTGTCTTGTTAAAGGAAATGCAGATTATCTTGTTATCCCAGCTACTTCTGACTCTCCTACAAGATATAAATTCATGGATTAAAACTACAGATAGTAATTTTAGAGTTCCCTTTGGTGCTTCTAGTACTGTCTCTGCTGTCTGGTGGCTCTGTGTCTCAGTGCAGGTATAGATGAGAGCCTGAATAACTGTCTTTGGGGGGAGAAATGTTTAGAAAATACAGAGACATCTAGTAGTCTTGGAAAATTATGCAGTCAAATAAAGATGAGCTGAAGATATTAATACAATTCTGACAAATAAGGAGATCAAGATAGTATTTGACGCATGAATATGTTCATATTTGTAGACATCTGGAAAATGAAATGTAAGAACTGTCCTTCCAAGTTACCATGGTACCAGATTTAGGTATTTGTACATTTCACAACCATAGGATCTGAGCTAGCTCTTTTATCAGATGTCAGCATTTTTAATCTTCACCACCAGCATCCCCCTTCAGCAGCACATCAAGAATCCTCAGAGAGTCTCTGCAGCTTCTGTTTTCACACAACATGTGCCTGCCTGGCGCGTGTGTAACTTCACCCAGTCAGTACACGGGCTCACTTGGCATCTCCCTGCTGCTTCACCAGGAGGGCCTGCCCCTTTCAGAGAGCTGACTCCATTTTCCTTGAATAAAATGAATGCAATAATCTTGATATATCTAATAGAATGTGGTTGTCATGATCATCAAATGTATTTAATAATAAACTGTTTACAACACAGTGATGCATTTCATAATATGAATATGAGGTAGGTGAGCATTGAGGTGATTCCTGTAAATGCTGGATAGCATATTCACTAATAAATGTTAATTGAGTTTTGGAGCAATCAACACAATATTAATGCAAAATATTAATTAGCAAATAGCTGTTCAGGCGTTAATTTTACAATTGTGTGCTAGAATCTTGTGCTTCGTAATTAGCAACTTTTGTTGCATTTTTATGAGTTTCTGTAAGTTTTTTTTAATAACCACATTTCCTTTTTCAGTTTGTTTACATCTGCAAAGCTTATTTTAGAGCTCAGGTAACTTGTTCTGTAGAAGGAGTGTCAGAGCGAGTCAGGACATGAACTGACACCAAGGAGGGGGAAAGGGGAATCAAGGCCAGGCACCAGCAGAGGAGATCCTGGGGTAATTCCTGAGTACACTGAGTGGATGGGGAATGCTTCAGGGAGCAAGTCAGGTGCCCGGACACAACTGTCTGGTGGCATTTGAGATGTAACTTATGTCCCGTGTCGTATCTGCCAGCCCCATGTCTTGGGTACCTGGGGACACCTGCACTGACGGTGGGTGCCTGTGGTGAGACTGACCGGCTGCACAGCTGGGAGCAGCTGCATTGAGAGCTCCCTTAAGGGGCTAAAGGCACATGGCAAATTAGAGTCCTAATACTGACAGAGACATTTTCTCCTATTCCACAGCTCTTTTCTCCCGGAGGTCGCGGCAGGGCACGGCCGGCTGGCAGCGGGAGAGAGGCCGGGGGGGTTTGGGATGGCCCTGTGGTCAGATACCCCCTCTGGAAACGGCCCCCCTGTCCTTCGGAGCATTTGAAGAAACTAAGAAATAAAAGCGGAGAAGGGCTCTGAACATCCCATGGGCTGGTCTGAAGCCTGTCACTACAGGTGGTTGTCTCCTTCCCCCCGAGGAAGATGGTACCGAATCTGGGGGGCGCACGGTAAACTGAGTAAGGACGGACAGCACTTTAACGAGCGATCCATGACTGAAAGTGCACTCGGGCAAAAGGTACCACCGAGCACTGCCAGGCGAACCGAGCCGAACCGAGCCGCTCCGATCGCAGCCGAACCG
>WEKX01010541.1:0-16426 GCA_013390025.1 Pitta sordida
GATTACAGATTGGACTAGATGATCTTCCAGACTTATCTATACTGTGATAGTGTGATACTGTGAAAATCCAACCACAATTAATTGAATATGCGAATATGCAAGCCGCGAATATGTGGGGGATGACTGTTTTACCATACTCCAAGACAGGCTTGACTGAGGACAACTCTTTATTCCCCTGAGGAACACTGTCAGTATCAAAGTCTAAAAAGAGAATTTTGAAAACCATTTCTGTCAATTGTTTATTTCAAGTGGAGTATCACAGTAATGCAGTGATATTGTTCCACTTTCCAGACTAGCCCAGGAAACTTTGCACAGATCACAGTCTCCCAGTATGGACATTCCCTATGGGTTATCAGCTTCTCCACTATCAGTCAACTTCATTTACATTTAAACTGCTTTTCTTCTGTAAATCTAATGGAATAAAACATGTCAAAAAACAAATATTTTTTTTTAAAATGTTGCATTCTTCACACAAAAGGCTAATAGAACTACAATTAAAAATGTTAAGGAACATTTCAGTGTCTGACGTTATAGAAAAGAATTTCTGTATTTATTTTAGTTTTTCATTTACCTCAAGGATGGTAAAGTACTGGAATAGAGTCCCCAGGGAAATGGTCACAACACCAAGCCAGTCTAGGTTCAAGAAGCATTTGGACAACACCCTCAGTCACATGGTGTGATTCTTTGAGTGCCCTGCACAGGGATGGGAATTGGTCTTAATGGTCCTGATGGGTTCTGCCAGAGTAATTCTGTATCCTAGATATTTGAAAAAGCCAGGCTTGTTGATAACTAGCTGATCAAGAGACACAGCTTCTCCACCAGTTCTGTAGATTCCGTGGCTGAAAGTATATATTGTTATCACATTAGCAAATGTCAGATGTTCAGCAGAAAGTATGAAAAAATCCCACAACTCAAGTGACATGTTACGATCAGAGGAAAAACCATCTTTCCTGACATTTGCAAAATATAACTAGTGCAGTCCTTGAATCAGAAATTAAAAAATTCCTGAATGTTTACATATGAATACAAGAACTGAATTGTGATAACAAAGAAAGCATTTGGGTAGGTTTTTTTAATGAATAGAAACAGTCTATGTAGGAAAAAAAGGGAATGTATAAGGTAGGAAATAATTATTTTCTCTTTCCTCAGACTGAACAACCCTCATTCCAATGGCATGTATTGTCTTGCTGAGAAATTAATCAACCTGTGTAGAATTTCAAAACTTTTAAATAAGCAATGGAATCTTAGTGTTTTCATATCTCAGCTGTCTATCTCTAGTCTTGGCTTCAGGCTACTCTTATCCGTTTATCAAAGTGAGAGCCATCCTCTTTTCTGTTGGACTTTGACCTTTGATATTGATTGATACTCAACTATTCCCATTTCAGTTTGGTCATAGCTACAAGGCAACCCTGAGTCCTCCATATTATCCTTCTCTTACTGTCTTAAAGATGTTCCATTTCCACAGCTGTTGAAAATCACCAGTTAGAAATTGGCCTGATTCAAAATGCATTCATACAAGAAAGCCTAAATTTAAGCCAGAATCTTTAATGGAATTTCAGAGCTGCTGGACCTTTCTACCTACATAGTCATCAGTCAAAAGGAGAACATGATCCAGGCGCATCTAAACTTCAGAGATTTTGGAAACTAAGGGAAGGTTAGCCCAGATTTTTGCATCCTTCCCCTTTCCTTCACACAAACGTAGGTGTGTGCATACATATACAGTTATACCTTCTCATTTGCGAGGAACGGGTCAGGCCACGGGCCTCGCAAAAAGCCAAACTCGCAAAGAAGCGCAGGTCATTAATACACATTCAGGCTATGCCCATTGCTCCCCCTCCTGGCACTCCGGAGCACTGTTGACAATTTTCCGCTCCTTCCCATGGTCTGTCTTGGTACAGGCAAGCAAAGGGAACTGTTTCTGAGGGACTGCTGCAACCCCACGGGCCCTGTGCTGGCCCGCTCGCTCTGGCTCTGCCTCCGTGGCAGGGAAAGGGTGTCCCTGAGCTCTAGTCAGTACTCTTGGAGCCTGGAAAATCCTTAACTTGCAACATTGTGGCACCCTGTGTGCTTATGGTGGGGCGGGAGCATTGGTATCGGAGTTTCTTTCCCTTTAATATCCACCAGTCCTGGAAGAGGCAGTGATGCCAGGGCTTTGACTGGGCTTTGAGTAACATGTCTTGTGACAGTGCTGCGTTGGATCTCAGCGGAGTACTGAGAAGGCACACAGGAGCAGATCAGGGACCGGGGCACGGTGCCATGGGATTCTAAACACCATTTCAAGCTGCAGAAACCACCCCCCCTCCGCACCACGCACCCTCCCTGCCCCGAACCCGGTGATCACGCCCACAGCATCCCAGTGTGGCGTCCATGGGGCTGCTGGCGAGGGGCTGCTGGCGTGGGCACAGTCACCGGGGTCAGGGGTTGGGGGCGGAGCGACGCAGGGTTTGGGCTGTGGGAGCGTGGTCGCTGCAGCCCGGAGAAGTCCACAGGGTGCGGGAGGTGGGGGGATCAGATCGGTGTCAGAGTTTCCTCCCCTTTAACATCCAGCGGTCCCGGGAGANTGGCGAGGGGCTGCTGGCGTGGGCACAGTCACCGGGGTCAGGGGTTGGGGGCGGAGCGACGCAGGGTTTGGGCTGTGGGAGCGTGGTCGCTGCAGCCCGGAGAAGTCCACAGGGTGCGGGAGGTGGGGGGATCAGATCGGTGTCAGAGTTTCCTCCCCTTTAACATCCAGCGGTCCCGGGAGAGGCAGCGCTGCCCATATGGTCCCAGAGGGTGGGGGAACAGAAGCCCCCTCCCAGCCACAGCACTTGCCCTCCCATCGCTTGCCTCACTTTCATGGAACAGTTCCCTGGGTCAGGGACAGGGGCACGGTGCCACCATTGCGAGCCCCCTCCCCGCAGGGCAAGGTAAGTCCCACCCCACAGGCACCGCGGCACCGCCCCTCGGCAGAGCAGAAGCACTGCGCATGCATCGGCTGGCTAAACTCTCAGACGGCTGAATCAAAATTGTGAAAAATTTGCCTCGCAAATAGGCGGGGTCGTAATGGAGAGGTCGCAATGCACCGAGGATTCACTGTAGTGCGGAACACTTTCAGGAGAACTAGAAGATGAACAGTCACCTCTTCTTTCTAAATATAATGAAGATATTCTATTTGATTTAAATCTTGTCTTCTAAAGTGATAGCAAACTGAAAAACGCATTACATTATATCCTTGTTACATTGCAACACCTCCATTGCGACCTTGTTGACTAATAAGGAAAATTTCTCACAATTCTGTTTCAGCGATTTGGGATGTTCCCCGGCCAACATGTGCACAGTACCTCTGCTTCGCTGAGGGGCGGCGCTGGTGCTCCCTGTGGGGTGGGACTGGCCTGGCCCCGTGGGGAGGGCATGTGGTCTCTGGCTCACCATGGCGTTTAGACCCCTGTGGCACCATGACTTGGTCCCTGATCCAGTCCTGTGTGTCTCCGTTCCAGTCCCTACAGTGGAAGTGTCACTCAACAGTATGCCCTAGGCAGCCGCTGAGACCCAGCGCAGCACCACCACAAGACATATCATTCCTTGTTACTCTGAGTCCAGCCCAGCCCTTTGTGATATGAGGCACCAGGTGGGGATGAGTCCTCCACCTGCCTACGCTTAATTAAGGCAGGTCCCTGAGTGTCGCATGCCTGCGTGTGCAGAGTGCCTGCAAACTGTGAGTGGGCAGTGCTTGTGTGCATGCGTCTGTGTTACTGTTTCCCTGGCTACAGGAGGAGTGGTCTGTACCCGGGGACTGCTGGCCAGCAGGCAGATGACGTAGCCCCAGGGAAACTGCCCCACGAAAGTGAGACAAATGAGGTGGGGCAAGTGCTGTGTGCTGGGAGGGGCAGCGGTGGGATGTTCCCACATCGCTGCCGCTGTGCCAGGAGGAGGCATCTGTTCCACCGCAGAAGTGGTGTTCTGCTGGGACCGTACAGACAGCACTGCCTCTCCCAGGATCAGTGGATGTTAAAGGGAAAGAAACTCTGATGCCAACATCCACCCCTGCCATAAGGGGCACGGGGTGTCTCAGTGTTGCAAAGTTAAGTTTTCCCAGGCTCCAAGAATGCCAATCAGAGCCTGGGGACACCCCTTCCCTGCTGCAGAGACAGTGCAAGCACATGTGGTGGCAGCAGCCAGGTGGCAGTTGCAGAAGTGGCTGGGATGGTGCAGTGGCAGGATATGCCCACCCCTCCACTGCGCTGCACTGACAGCCCCAGCGGGCTGGGACAACATGGGGACGGAATGACGTGGGGATGGCCACTGGGGACGGGGAGTGGGGGAGGAGAAATGCGAGGTTTGTGCTGCTAGTGAGGCAGTGCGAGCACGCGTGGTGGCAGCAGCCCAGCCCCAGCTGCAGATGCGGAAGTGGCAGTGCGGCCAAAGAGAAGCCCAGGGATACTCAACAGGGTCTCCCAAGGCAGAGAGGGCTCAGAAATGTTTCCCTTTCCTCCCCTGTTCTGTGAGAACCCATGAGGAGGAGTCAGAAAGGCTCCTGATTGGCTGGTGGTGGAGATGGGTCACCCAGAGCTCACTCACTTATAACAGTGTTGCAGAAATTAATATATGGGGAAGTTTTAACACTGTCTTAGAGGTATATTAACAATGTGCTGGGCAGAGCCCTCCTCCTCTGCTAGCTGCTGGTAGCTGTTTCTCCTGCTTGCAGCTGCTTATTCCTGCATGCTCCTGCTTGCTGCTGCTGCTGCTGCTGCTGCTTGGAGCTGATGGGGGTGGGGGGCTGGCCATAGTTATATATATATGAATTGGCACTTCATGGATTTTTCTTATCGCGGCCAGTGTCCAGACGCGATCCCCACGATATTCGAGGGATTACTGTAGTTTCATTTCAGCCTGCATATTTGTTTATTGGGCATGCAGACTGGGGCTCACATAATTAATAAGCATTCAAATATGACTTAGTCGAATTCAAAGTGAAGAAAGGGTGCATTTTGTGAGTACCTGTGATCTGTTTGCTATGTAAATTCATGTTGCTTCTTCCTCATAAATAATGTCATGGTTCACAGAATCACAGAATCACAGAATACTATGAGTTGGAAGGGACCCACAAGGATCATCTAGTCCAACTCACCCTCTAACACCCGTACAGAGACCAAACGCACATCCCAGAGTGGTAAACATAAATCCAGTTCCCACACAGGTTAACAGGTCAATCCGAGCCAGAAGGGACCCACAGGAGCATCCAACCCTACACCCCCCAGCTAGACCATGTCACTAAGTTCCTCATCAAGTCTTCTCTTAAGCACCTCCAGGGATGGCAACTCCACCACCTCCCTGGGCAGTCCATTCCAATATGCAATCACTCTCTCTGTGAAAAACCGCTTTCTAACATTAAGTTTAAACCTCCCCTGGCGTAGCTTGAAGCCATGCCCTCTCGTTCTGGTGTCATCAGCCAGAAAGAAGAGGTCCACACCCACCTGGCAGCAACCTTCCCGCAGGTAGCTGTAAAGAGCAATGAGGTCCCCTCTGAGCCTCCTCTTCTCCAGACTGAACAACCCCAGTTCCTGTAGTCGCTCCCCGTAGGGCTTGCCCTCCAGTCCTTTCACCATCCTGGTCGCCCTTCTCTCTAATCTTTCAAATTTGGTATTATAACATTACTTCTTTTCAGCATTACTGCAATGATGAGCCTGCTTTCTATCAGTTATAGGATGAACAGGTACTGATATCTTTTAATTATTTACAAGATAGTTCAGCAACATTTTTCTTTAACATATTAGTGTATGATGAAGAAAGGAAAAAAGTAATTAATAAAAAGTCACTTAACAGTTTAATTAACACCCTTCTGTTCAGTGGGGTTTCATGTACCTAAAGACATGATTTTTTCCCAATAAATATATTTTGCTTCATTGTTTAATCATCTTGCTGACCACTTTATATTTTCCTCTTTGAGTTGTCTAAGACTGAGGAAGTATAGCAAGGACTGAGGAAGGGTCTAGCATCCTAACAATAATGGAGGGAGCTCACATTTTAAGAGGGAATTTAGAAACTAAAGAAGCAATAATTTCCAAGAGAAACTGAAAATCAGTTTTCTCTGTTCCCTCTCTCTCCTGATTCCCCAAAAACCATTGCAGTAATGTATGGTCTATGTAATCTTAGAGTATGTAATGCCTTGCAGTTTTTACACAGCCTGCTGTCTAACTCACACTTCACATCCAATATTCCTTGGGAAAGAGTTTGTGAAAAACATGTTACAGATCAAAGCCACAATGCTAGTGAAGAAACTAGTGTTCTGTCAGAGAGTGGCAGGAGTGGGCTGCTTCATAGAAAAACATTTAAATTCTGCCAGAAATCCTTCCACTCATGGCAGCTACACAGAGAAAATCGGATCATGTACATGGTAGCATGATGATGCTTGCATGAAATTATCATTTAAATCTATTTGTTATCTTTGTTTTTCTTAAATAGAGCATACTTTAAGGTATTGTGAGGGGAATTTTAAAATCACAGTAACCAAAGACAGAGAATTAAGTATTGATTTAGTTCAGTTGATTTATTTTATTGAAACCTTGTTAGTGAATGCTTTGCTTTTCTTGGGATTTTCTTTTTTCCTTATATATTTTTATTATGCTATTGTGGGACTCTAAAATAGCAAGGTTGAGTTGCAATGGCTGTAACACATATAATACAATGGATTTGATACTACAGTAGTACACTCTTACAAATAATTGCAGCTTTCATCTGCCCTGGAGTTAGTCCGAACTATACTGATTGTTCTCTTGGGCACCAGTTTAGGAAACCAAGAGGCTTTCTCAACAGCATTTACCCAAACTGTGAATTCCAAATAGTAAAATTGTCCTCTGGGCGTGCTATGCTCTTTTTTTGGCCCACTCATGGCAGCATCCTTGAAGCTCCTTCTAGCTTGACAGAAGTTATCATCTATTGTATGCCTCCAATCCAGTGTTCTGAAAGACTGTTTTCATTCTGTTATCTGTATTTTGATTGTTTTAATAGGGAACAAAGAGTTTTTTTAGAAAGAAAGCTAAGCAATCATTACAAAGACTTTGAATATGCTTAGAATGAATGTAACAACATGCTTTCTCTCAAGATTTTTTTGTATTTTAGTCTCTTCAGCTCATCATGTGGATTTGAAATTACTTTTTTTTAAATATAAGAGTGTGTCTTCTAGTTTATGAGGATGTTAAAAAGTATTTTAAGCATAAATTATGGTTTCTGTACATTAATACTTCCATCAAACATATTCTGTTCCGTAAGTTTTTATGTCATATTCATCTCATTAGAACACTTTCTAAATGAAATCTGAAGAAATGTAATTAATGTGTGCCATATGCTTGTTTTTTCAATCTGTCCCCAATAGGGAAGAATTAGTGCTGTGGAATAGTTTTCCTCTAATATTGTCTAATTAGACACACACAAATTATTCTGAATTCCTGTAGGAGAAAGAGAAATTAAAAAAACCTATTTTTCACTGACATGGTGCTTGTAAAGTTTGTAGAAGTCTGTTTTACGTTCTTCGGTCCCCAGTTTGTCCCTGTAAGAAGTCTGTCTCCTACACAAGTAAGCTGTGTTGCTCTTCTCAATTTTAAAGATGGTGACCGCAGCTTACCTCAGAATTATGGGTATACTTTTTTCCTGCTTACACCACTTTGATATATAGATAGATAACTATTTGTATTCCTTTATAATAGGTGGAGTAATCTGCAATGTTCCAAATGTTCAAAATGTTTCAGAAAATAACCTGTGTGAACTTCAAGACTATGAACAATCTGGTTTTGTAGCATTTGGTCTACATTTAAATGTTAAAAAAGGTGCAGCTTAATCATTACTTCTTTTAAGTGCCAAGCATTACACTAATCAAAAAAAGATTTCCAAATTTAATAGGAAAGTTTAAACAAGCTGGCATATGTTGCTTTGGTTACCTGTTTCTATTTTGAAGGTAAATATTGTATTTTTTGTAATAGAGTTTTAGACTTTTTACCACTATTTAATTGAATCAGTTGGACAAACTCACATTTACATTTATATATCATTAAAGTGAATAGAAGAGTTGAAATTTTTTACACCCTAACTCAAAATGCAGCAGTATCAGGAGAAATTCAACCAGGATATTCTTTAGAGACTCTTACAGTGGTATAAATAAGGGTCAGCTAAAGTCCATAATTTCTTCCCCCAAGTAATTTAACACCAGATACTTAAACTTAATTTCCTTAGGTGATCAATATCACTCAGTCCAAGTAATATTTTCTCAGTGTTTTTATATTCCCGTTCTTTTTCTCTTTTGTCAGTTTCAGGGACTGATCCTTAACCTAAATATTGAGAAGCACATTGAAAGTCTTTTATGAAAGGCTGTGACATAGGAAGTTTAAAGAATGAAAAGGCATCAACTCAAAGTAAGAGCTTGATAATCCACCATCTAGAATCACTCTATTTGTTTAAACAGCTTTGTCTCTATGATTATGTGTAGACACAGCCACAGTGGAAATTTTGGAAACATGGTTCGTGTCCAAACGGATTTTTTGAACAGAGAATTGTAAAACCGTTTCTGTGAGAATAGGCTTTATGAGAATAGGCTTAGTTGGACTTTCATCTTCCTTTGCATTTTTTGTCCCATCTTGCTTTAATTCACTGCACATTTATTTCTTTAGTACCAGAAGCTGTTTTTTCTTTCTTTATGTCAACACTGTAATGGTTGTTCTCAAGAAGTGTGCATATTTTCATTTACAACTACAGCTGAGTCTCCTATATTGCGGACTTGCGGTCTTAATCGGGTTCCACAGAGCCCTGCTTACACTTTGAATGGCAGCTCATTAATATGCAAATTTGCCCCACACCCTCAGACAGTTTCCCGGCACTGTTTCAGCACTGTGTTGCTGTGTATTGGTTGTCACGGTGGCCGTGCCAGTGGGGTGGGGAAGTGGTGGAGCCCACGGGGGGCAGTGAAGCGGAGCCACTGTGGCTGCCAGTGGAACAGCACGGGCGCCCGAGCTGCCGCCGCCACTGCCATGGCAGGTCATGCATGCGCAGTTGCATAAAGGGGCCTCCTTCATCGCTGAAAAATCATGCTGCCAAGATGTGAAACCACAATATGGGGGGTGCAAAGTGCAATAATTACTCTCATTTTCCATGCCCTTTGCTTTGCCATAAAAGATCATCTCTTTATATCATTGCAATTAATCAATTGTTATTTAATTTCAACTGCTTGGGGTTTTTTAAGCAATTGATTGACAATGTTCGATACCAGCAATTAGCTCCTACTTTGTTTTTAACAATTATTTGCTGTTCCTGCCATTTTCTGATTGTCATCTAACTGATGCAAATTATTTACCATGAATCACTGGTAACTACCATTCTTTACAAGTATGTATAATTTGTCATTTTACTTTCTATATTTTGCATTTGTGTTTGCATTGAATATTTACAGTATCTGCTCCAAATCCTTTGCTTCTCTGTTCTCCATGGATCCTCACCTGAAAAACCTTTTCTGTACCATCTTAAATGAATGTAGAATGGAGGTTACTTTCTCTGCTATTTGCTTTGTAGGAATATTGGATGAGTGATACAGTGATTGTTATGTGACATCAAAGGTGGGTTCATATAAATTTGTATAAATTTATATAGATACATAAAGGAAGGTTGCAAAGAAAAGGAGCCAGGCTCTTTTCAATGGTGCCCTGTGACAAGACCAAAGGAAATGGAGCATTTAATATCTCCCTCTTTGGAGATACTCAGAAGCTGTCTGTCTGGACACGGTCTTGGGCAACCAGCTCTGGGTGGTACTGCTTGAGTAGGGGGTGAGTTCCAGAGATCCCTTCCAACCTCAATGGTTTTGTGATTCTGTGATAAGCAGATACTAATTAATCCTGCAGACTGCCTAAAAAACCAGAACATACTTTAGCAAACTTTTTCCCCTCCCTAAAGCTTACCACTCTTCCCCATGGAAAATAATGCTCTCCAATCATGTGTCATTTCTGATACCGTCTTCACCTCATGTTTCTTTTTCTGCCTGACTTATTTCAAATACTTCAGAAATATTCACCATCTGAAAATATTGGTTTTCTTCTTCTTTTTTTTTTTTTTTGGTAGCAAAAAATTCACGCAGCTGGAAGTCAAGTGGAACACACTGACTGTAACAAGATTTACCCACCTTTTTATGCACAGTCAGTATTTCAGATATCGAATTTCATTGTTTTTCTACTTGATGTTCTTTCCCATCGGGCCCATTGGCCTGTGCTTTAAAGGCCTTCTTCCTGACAATGATATAATACAGATTTCATTTGCTATCATAAAATGGGATACCTGGCAAACTGTAGTTTAATAGTTTGAAGAAAAATCATGCAATTTCTCAGCATTTCTAGGTTTTCAAGACAAACGGAGGGATGAGGGGAATTTAACTATAGCAATGGTTGGGTTAGGAAACAACTTTGATGTAAATATGCTTTCAGAAGTTTTTTGTTATGATGCCAAAGTGCAGAGTGCTTATCACAGAATCACAGGTTGGAAAAGACCATAGAGATGATCGAGTCCAACCTATCACCTATGACCTGTTACTTGACCTGTTGTCATCCTGCTACCAACACACCATCCTACCAATAACACACTATCATGTTACTAGGTACAACAGTGTATGACTTATAGAATATAGAAGATTGGAGCCCTTTTTTCCCTGTGTCTGATGGACAAGAATAATCCTGATAAATTCCAAAGGAAAGTCTGTTATAAAGTGTTGGTAGTCAATTTGCTCATTTGTAAGAATGTTGCATTATATTTAACACTTTACGACTGAGATTTGTCAGTGGTTATTTATGAATGGCAGGAAACTGAAGTCACAAGATACTCTGGATTTGCAAGTTTTAGGTCTTATGAGGCTTCTGTGAAACATTAATTTTACAAATTTGGGTCGGACATTAATATGGCAAATTATTGCAAGAAATATGGCAACTTTGCAACACTACAATATCCAGGGGATCCTTAAGACACTGGGAGAGTTGGAGTATGAAGATTTTCCCCTTAAATGCAGGCTAGCCTGAGCAGGAGTGTTGGGGTGGGGGAAGGGAGTGTGCTATGAATATGCACATATGCACTGGCAAGTCCTGTCTGGCTGGAACGGACCCCGTGTGGGCCCATGTGTTACAGTTTAAGACTTTCTGACTCCTGGCAGGGCCGGCCAGGGCTATCTGCTTGCCATGGCAGTGTGGCACCATGCCATCCCGCAGAATTATACACTGCTCCGTGAATAATGGAGTAAGAATCACAGAATCACAGAATCACAGAATATTATGAGTTGGAAGGGACCCACAAGGATCATCTAGTCCAACTCACCATCTAACACTCGTACAGAGACCGAGAGCACATCGCAGAGCATAGCACCAACCTAGATCCCTCACAGTGTAGCAGGTCACTCCGAGCCGGAAGGGGCCCAGCGTCANGGATTGAGGAGAAAATTTCTGCAAGTTAATGAGGCCACGAGTATGACAGCGCAATGTACCGAGGTATGACTGTATTGGTAACACCTGAAATAACAGGAGAGAATTACTAGTTGCCAGACAGCTGTAATATAAAGTGAAGAAAACAATACCTTTTCACTGTATTACTCAATGAGTAACTGCAACATTTATACAGTGAAAGCCTGTTCATTGTTTTTGATAAGTTTATATGCTTGCACATAGAGAGCTCCAAGTAGCACTGAGATACGTATATCACAAAATTAAGTTATTAAACCATATCAATATTTCTTCATACTCTTAATGCTTGCAATTTGAAATTGTTTTCCCTCAGTTTGGATACAAGTATGCAAACTTCAGTCGTTGCTTGTGATTAATCTCTTATGCTTTCTTTAATTGATGAAATACCATAAAATAAAATTTTGCAATGCATGGTAGTGGGCAATAACTATGCCATTAGTAATTTAATATAACTGTCATATTATCGTTCAAACATAGAAAAAACATGTCCAGGCACTAAATGAGTAACACTTTATCACCAAAAGTTAAAAATTTGATAAATTTTAAGTAATGAAGGGGGTTTCTGAACTACAAAGAGGCAGACAGTCTTAGCTGCAGATGTTACAGAAACCATGACAAAGTCACGTGCTTTATGTGATGCACACTGTACAAGCAGTGCCGAATGCTTGGCATAATTTTAGAATGCATTTAACTGTTGACCAGCTCTCTGCACACTAATCCACTTCTGGTAGGATTATTTTGAACACTTAAAATCTCTGAGTGGTTTCAGAAAGTTTTTGTGGTTTGTATTAGTCCTCGCTGTCATTCTTTTCATCCTATCTGATTCTATCAAACAACGACAACAAAATAGCCTAATGGTTAAGGACAGAAGTGCTCAATTTTGGGCTACTGTCATTGTTGGTGTTTGCAAATTCAAACTGGTTAGGAATGGGTGATTTTCAACAAATTAAGAACGACACTTGCTCTTTGCTATAGCATGAAGCAGTTGTTTTCATTTATAGTTTTATCTTTTTGTCATCAAAATTGTCAGTTCAACATTATCAGTTAATGGAAAAACAATTTTGTACAATTTATCTCTGAATGATGTTTTCTTGTTTCTCTGAAAATTGTACAAACAACATCTGTTCCTAAAGATAACCTGCAGGCACAATAGCTCTGGGTAAATTATAGAAAACCTTTCTTGAAAGTGTGTTTTAAGTATGAAAACCTTTCTTTCAGGAAATAACTTCATACAAAGATATCTCTCAAAATTAAACAACTCCTTCGCATGATATTATATGACTTCTAATGGACTTAATACATATCTTTTCTCATTCTTTCCTTCACTTAACCTCCCTTTCCTTCTTTTAGTGAGAAGCAATAACCTTTATGGCCCATGAAATCCTCCTCAAAAAACCTGAGTAAACTTTCAAGAATTCTTTAAAACAACTGACACCCAGCTCTTAGAAGTCTTGTTTTATTCTGTTTCTGTTCAATGGAAAATACAGCATTGGTTGTCCAAGAAGACAAGAAATGGTAAAACCTTCATTTTAGATAAAATTTGGAGAAAGACTGCTACATCAACACCAGTATTCAAAGACAAATAGAAGCATAACATTCAGTCTCTCTTTTGTCAGATTTATTTTTCATGACTTAGTTGAATAGTTAGGTGTGCATTTGACTGCTTGACATTAGCTATTTGCAGAAGCAGGAAGGAGAAAAATTAAGAAATAGGATTTGTAAATGCCAATTTTCTTCTGATCTTAGAACTATTAAATATGTGTCAAGACTTCTGCTTACCTAGTTGTCCTTGATTTTCATGACAAGTCTGATTTCAAAGTGTTTGTGAAAATTGCTCCTTTTACAAATGTGAGGCAGGAACCTTTGAAAGTATAAAATAGATGAAAGACACAAGTATCACAACATATACATGAGACTTTCAATTACAGTGGTAAGTGTCCCTGGCTGTCATGTGGGAGACCTGGGTTCGATTCCCACTGGGAGTCAGTGGTGCTGTTTAAGAGTTAGACTCCATGATCTTTGTGGGTCCCTTCCAACTCAGAGTATTCTGTGATTCTGGGATTTAGGCCAAAATTCATATGAGTAGAAGAATTATACCCCCCACTGTGCCACATGGACCATGGGCACACTGCTCTGCCCGCACCTTGCACGCCCCATTGTGCTCTGACGGAGGTGGCCGCAGCAGCTTTGCCAGCGTCACACGTGTGCCACTCCCTTCCCACCACGTCCCACTCTACTCAGAGTGAGGTCCCTGCCCCACTCTGCTCCGCTCCACTCACAGCAAGGAGACCACAGCAGGTCCACCCACACAGCGCCTGCCCCACTCTGCTTGGAGTGAAGAGACTGCATGCAGTTATGAAAGACTTACACATGTTCAGGCTAGACATAGTGTCTGAGACTTTCTCAGGGTAGACATCTATCCTGAGTATGGAGAGACCAGGTCTACCCACCTGGAGAGTCATTGGGATAGCAGCACATATGGCTCCCCTCACCAGTGTCCCCAGCCAAGTGGAAAAGGGATTTTTCCCAGTGTGGAGTGGTCGCAGGTGCCAGGAAGTGCCGACACAAACACTGACACCCAGCAGGGCAGTGCTGACACAACGCTGGAGTACGGTGTGATGGTGAGGGGCAAATTTGCATATTAATGAGCTGCCATTCTACACGGACAGAGGGCTGCACAGTGCAGCTAAGAACCACCATACTGTGGTGTTCGAGGGCTGACTGTATTACAGAGGTATTTTAGAGCAATGAAACTAGATATAAAGAAAGAGAGATAACAGTTGACAATATGTCTAAGACACAAAATCTACTCCACAGATAGGCATAGAAATCGAGGAGGTGGTCAGTGGTCTTTGCCTAAATTAATCTCTGATAAATATTATAAAAGAAGTTACTTCTACATAGTGGTCATCCCACCCCAGAAAGGTATTTCAACCTCTCTAGAGGACAAACACATAAAGTGCTATGGGCACGGCAATCACCTCTCCTAGCATGGCCTGGAGCGTATTAAAAAGGAGTATTAATGAGGAGTTCATTTAGTTAAGGCTTGATGCCAATACACAGAAGTTTAGCGGAAACCACAGGGATATTCAGGTCAGAGATACCCCCTCAGAGGAGCTAGCCTACATGGTATTGCTCTAATGTGGCCTCCCACAAGATGGAGACAATTCCCACTTGAATCCTGCACGACAGCGTATTATCCCAAGCAGAATTTTGGTGGTTTTGTTCAGCAAAAGATGTGCGCCCCTGTGGCCTTCTCTAACTTTGTTGCATGTACAGGGTAGAGTTAGAATACTCAAGAGACTTTAAATTTATACTAACTCTTCTTCACTGAATTTGGTGGGTGTTGTGTTTTCTGGAATGGGTAACTCAGAGTTGGAACCAGCAACTTTAGAACCAAGATTCCAAGCAACTTAATCTAAATTCAACTTTGGACTGACCTTCAAAGCTAGCTCTCCTTTGAGTGGAGTCTGGATCACATGACCTCCAGGGGACCATTTCAAAGTAAACTATTAATTAGTTTAAATGCCTTTTTGGGGTGGTAAAAGGATTATATTATTTTAATATACACTTTAGATATCTCAAGTGTCAAGTTCAGTAATTTCTGGCTCAGTTAGAAAAGGTTCTGTGGTTAGCTAAGAACAGGCTGGGGAGCTCTCTCAGGCCTTCCCTAAACAGATCAGATAGGTCAAGTCTTTAAGAGAGCCTTTTTTTTAGCTTACAACTGAAATTCAGGCATTGGAATTAAATTATAATTGACAAACCAGTTAAAAAATAGAAAGCGAAGTTTTAAATTATTTTTTCTAGTCCCTAATATATTATACACTATGTGCTAGCTAAATAATTGTTTCTCCCTCAAGGAAACAGCTGCATTACAGCCAATGTCATAAATTTACCAGTTTTCCAGTTGCTCATGATGGGTTCAGAGGGAATAAGAGAGGAAAAACATTAGAGTATTTTAGAGAATATTTTCATAGCATGACTCAAATATTTCTTATAATTTCATCATACAAAAAAAAAAGGCACAGAAACTTTCCCATCTTCTTTCTTTTTTAACATCTGATAGTCTTAAAGAAGCAATTCTCCCCTTCAATCCCAGCATAAAGATGCCTTTCCTCTAATTTTGAACTTTTAAAAAGTATGGACTTTGCTATTTATCTCAAATGTAAACTGACCTGTTTTCGTGAATTTTAATTAAAGACTCACTGAATTTCTAGGTGCTTGGTTACTAAATAACTGCTGAATGGCTTTGTCTGAGAGTGAGCCTTATCTGCTCTTTCCTTTCTCATGCCTAATCAATCATTGCCTGGATGAAAATGTTGAGAATGGCACATGTATCCATCATTCTTCTAGTGCTTAACTACATGGGCTCTGAAATGCTGGAAGAGGAAAACAAGTGACATCCAAGTAATAAATATTTTCCAGTCTGTCTTTGACAAATATTAATTACCATAACAATAGTTTGCTCTCTAGTTTATTGTATCTCCAAACTGGGGTCAGAACTTTTTGTCCTTTAGAATGAAGTAGGATGAAATTCCACTAAAACCCACGGACTGGCAGGACTCATTGACAGGGCTTTAAACTAGGTTTGAAAGGGGAAGGGGACCTGGCAGTCACTTGAGAAAACACAGAAACTTGTAAAAATGAGTTAAAAATATACTCATCAACCCTAGCTGCATGCATACTAATGCACGCAGCCTGGGTAATAAACTGGAAGAACCGGAGGGTTTGGGGCATCAGGAGCAATACAATAAATTTGCTATCATGGAAACATAGTGGGATGATGCACACGATTGGAGTGCTACATTGGCAGGCTCCACACTCTTCAGAAGAGATAGAAGAGGACAAAGAGGTGAGGGAGTGGCCCTATATATTAAAGTAACCCTAGACACCACAGAACTTGACATCAAAGATGATCAGCCTAAGGGTTAAGGTAAGAGAGGTACCCAATAAAACTGAAATTCTGCTCG
>WEKX01010543.1:0-11642 GCA_013390025.1 Pitta sordida
CTGTGATTCTGTGATTCTATATTATCAGCATTATATTCAGCACGAGTCCAAAACACAGCCCCATACCAGCCACTGTGAAGAACATTAAACTTACCCCAGCTGAAACCTGCACAGCAAGCAAAGCATCAGACTGTTAAGTATTCCTTATGTCATCTGTCTGCACTTCTGAAGTGGATTAGTCCTATGTTTCAATGCCTTTGGAACTTAATTTTTGTATTGACTACTTTTAAGAATCATCTTTAACTTTGAATGTCTGTCTGTCCCCTTCTGACTACTTTTAAGAATCATCTTTAGCTTTGAATGTCTGTCTGTCCCCTTCAAGGCAAAGACTTCTTAGTAACTCTCACTGAGACAGAAGGTTCCATAGTGTAACTTTTATGAGATGATAATTTAGTACCTCATACCCCTACAGTGGATTTTGGCCTTCTTCTACTACAGCCTTACACCTCAGATGGTATTGTTTGTGTTGAAACAAAGTCAAAAGGGGAAACCTTACAAAGCAGCACACCATTTGCTGTTCTATGCACAACTACATGTAATCATCATATTGCTGTTTCTCATGGGCACTGGAAGAAAAAAAACTCCAGTAATCTGTGGTTTTGGGGAAAGGAGAAAAAACCTTCTCCATCCTCCTTTCTCCAATTTTACTTTCTGTCTTTGGATTACAGGATGTTTCTCTTCTGACAGAGCGCAACTCTCTTTAACTTTTGTTGAAATTTTCCTGAGATACACACCAGGCTTATGTCACATTGCTGTGATAACAGTTGTTTGTAGCAGCAGTCTAATTGCTCTTCGAGGCTGAAGGTATTCCTGGCTGAGGTACTCTTGGAATCTATTTCAACTCCATAGATATAATCTTGTTTCTGGTACAAAATGGTTAGTCTAATCTGCACTCCAAATTACAAGGAAGTCATATCCACAAACTAGCAGGCATTTCCCAGACTATCACATCTTTCTTATAACGTATGGACTGACTGATTGACACAATCCAATCAAATGATTTTCCAGACTTTTTGCTATACATATCTACACTAATACCTCACCCTTCATGAGGAGAGGGTCTTGTCAAGGTGTCGCAAAATGTCTAATTCGCAAACGTGTGGGTCATTAATATGCATAGAGGCCACACCCATCACTCCATCCCCACCCAACCAGGAGCACTGAGGAGCATTTTGCGCTGCTCCCCACAGGCTCTCACAGCACAGGGGAGCAAAGGGAAGCGTTTTTGAGCCCTCTCTACCTGGGAAGACCCCTGGAGAATCCCTCAGCTTCTCTTCGGCCAAGCTGCTTCTTCCGCAGCTGCTTCCAGGATGCTGCCACCACACATGCTGGCACTGCCTCCGCAGTGGGGAAGCTCCAGGCCACAGGTGGGAAGGGGTGTCCCAGGGCTTTGGTTGGCGCTAGTGAAGCCTAGGAAACCTTAACTTTGCAACACTGTGACACCGGGTGCTCCTTATGGTGGAGGGAGGTGTTGGTGTTGGAGTTTCTTTCCCTTGAACATCTATCGCTCCTGGGAGCGCTGGTTGTATAGAGCCATCAGAGCTTTCCCCTGCTACAGCGGGCGGAGGGCATGGGGTTACACAAGCCTCCTTCTGGCGCAGCAGCTGTGGGGGCAGTGTGGGCTTGTCCTAGCACTGCCCCATCCCAGCACACAGCGCTTGCCCCACTGCCACCGCAGGGAGCACAGACCCACTTTTCCTGGGGCTAAATCATCCCCAGGTGTGCCAGGTGCGCAGCCCCCGAGCACAGACAGCATCGTCCTCCCCATTTTCATTGCCTCTTTGCATACCTCTGGTCCTGATTGCATTTGCATTTCAATCAACACAAATTGCCCAAACCCAAGTAATTGCTCTGAGGTAACATCCCATAAAGGGTCTTCCTGCTGCCATGGGGTATGAGCTGAGATATCAGCAAGTCTATTCCAGTGAGCCAACCAAAGCATTTGTTGAGATTGAGTCATGATGATTTTTGCAATAGTTTTGGTATCTTCAGGAATAAGCAATCCTGCACTCCACACATAATTTAGTATTTGTTTGGTAGGCTCACTGTGTAATCCCGATTCACTGACCGTGGCTCTGAGCTGAGTTAAAAACTTTCAATCTACTGGGTGGTGCTCTCCTATCATGCCACCGCCAGGGTCGGGGATATACATGACTGGGAAAGCCCAGTCTGGTTCCATAAATTCAATCAGGTCAGCTGTTTTAAGATCTTTATTATGTATTGCATCTTGAAAAATTTTTCTCCAATCAATGCCTAAAGGACGCGACCTTTTTCCTAAGGACTTAGCCTTAACCTTCTCTGGTTGTTTTCTCGTCGAGGCCACCGCCCCACCCACACCGTATTGTCTTTCTATCTGACTTTCCGAGTCCCATTCACTATCACCTTCCTCTACCTCTTGCTCAACATCCAAAAAGTCTTCTGCCTGCGGGGCTGATGGTTTTGGCATGTCCTCTTGCTTAGTTTTATCAGGTACCTGTACACAGCCACTGGGAAGAACAGGGCAATATTCCACTCCAAATTTTAACTTTCCTATCTCGGGATCTGATGGTCCTGCAGGATTTAACTTTTCTGTAGCCACTGCCGCTATTTTCTTTTCCGCCTTAAACCTCTTAACATCCCGCCACGGTTTCATTAACTTTATTGCCGTCTTATTATCATCAATCACTTCACTCCACAATTCATCTCCATATGCTCTCCACTCATCCTCCTCAAACAACTGTTCTACTTGCATAAAAAACCCTTTAGCCCTTCCCACAGCTACTAAGCTTGCTAGGTCCTTCACAGGACTTACTCCTTGGTTTTCTAAAAAGCGCTGTAATAATTCCAGAGCTACCTCTCTCTCCTTGGTGCCAGCAAAGCAGGGTGCAGCCTTTCTGGTCAGTTAGCTCTTGTGGACAGCAACCCTCCACTCTTGGGGTCGGGCACGGATCAGACGGATGCCTGCGTCTACCGATCTTCAGCCCCCTGATAGTTGCTGTCTCAGGGCTTCTCCACCTCGTTGGCCGTGGTGCACATCACGTCGGGGTCACCATTTGCCGTGAGGGAACCTTGAGACCAGCCAATATGGTTGACAGATCAAGCTTCAACTTTATTCAGCAGCTAATATCCATTATATTATATACTGTTATCATAATTACGCCTATTAGCCATTCTCTCACTGGTTGACATGATTAGCTCATCCACACCTCCTTGTGGCTTTGCCCACCCTTCTTTCTCTCTGAGTAAGCTATTGTTCTCCAAAAGTTTACTAAAACTTGTCAAGGTCACTGTATCCTTCAGTTGTCAGCACAATCAGGCACACAGTCAAAAGGGAGTTTAAGTTCAAAAGGGAGTCTGTTTAACCAGCTCCTCCATAGAACTATGTCCCTGTTCAGCTAACCACTCCTCAACACTTGCCAGCAACTTTTTCAGAGATATCCAAAAGCCTGTGAGTTTGGCTTTGCTAGAAGCTACTCCTTTCTTTATATTGACAATGAACATTAAATATATTATATATATATGCAATTTTTAGAGCAGTTATCTAAGTTTGTCACTCTCATGTGTTATAATTTTGATTACTATATTCATCTTCAAGCCATATGATCATTAGTCAATGTTCAGTATAAATTTGAATTTGTAAAGAATATGAGATTCCATGGGTATCAACTCTTTCTATCAAGAATATGATAAGAGCTTGCAGTGTTTAATGGAAAACATCCTCTGCAACCTATTCAAGAGAGTAGGTCTCTGACTTACCCAACAGAAGCAAGGGATGCCTTCCAGGAGCACCTCTCCTATGAGGAAAGGCTGAGAAAGTCAAGGTTGTTCAGCCTGGAGAAGGGAAGACTCTAGGGAGACATTATAGCACCTTCTAGTACCTAAAGGGGGCCTACAAGAAAGCCAGAGAGGTACTTTTTTACTCTGGTAGGTAGTGATAGGACAAGGGCTAATGGTTTTGTTTTAATGGTTCAACCACAGCCAGCAACGAAGCACCATTTAGCTGCTCTCTCACTGCCCCACCATTGGCATCAGGGAGAGAATCATGAGGGTAAAAGCTACAAAACTCCTGGGCTGAGATACAGACAGATTAATAGGAAAAACAATAATACTACACACAAGCAAAGCAAACCAAAGAATTAATTTCCTGCTTCCCTTGGGCAGGCAGGTGTTCAGGCATCTCCGGGAGAGTAGGGCCCCATCAGGTGTAACAGTGACTTGGGAAAATAAACACCACAACTCCAGACCTTCCTACCTTCCTCCTTCCTTTATCGTCTCCCTTTATATAATACCACGATGTAATATGGTCTGGAACATCCCTTTGGTCAGTTAGAGTACCCTGTCCTGGCTGTTTCCCCTCTCAGCTTCCCATGAGCAAAGAGCTCCTGAAAGAACAAGAGGGGAAGAAAAAGGATGTACAGCCTTTGGAAAAAAAGGGAGGTAAGTCAGGGTGTGTTTAAGGAAGTCGCCAAGTCATGCAGGAGAAAAATTAGAGAGGCAAAAGCCCAGATGGAACTCAAACTAGCTGTTTCTGTAAAGGACAACAAGAAATATTTTTATAAGTACATCAACAGCAAAAAGAGAGGCTGCAACAACCTTCATTCCTTATTGGATGCAGAGAGAAATATATTAACTAGAGATGAGGAAAAGGCAGAGATATTTAATGCCTTCTTTGCCTCTATTTTTAACAGTAAGACAGATTGCCTACAGGACAACTGGACTTCTGAAGTGGAGGGAGGGGAAGGGGTGCAGTATAACCCCCCTGTAATCCAAGAGGAGGTAGTCAGAGACTTTTTGAGTGGTTTAGATCCTCATAAGTTCATGGGACAATATGGGATCCATCCTAGAGTGATGAAAGAGCTGGCAGATGCACTCGCTAAGACACTCTCCATATTTTACCAACAGTCCTGGCTCGCCAGTGATGTACCGGAAAACTGGAAATTGGCTAATGTGACACCCATCCACAAGAAGGGCAGGAAAGATGATGCGAGTAATTATAGACGTGTCAGCCTGACCTCAGTCCTGGCAAAAGTCATGGAACTGATAATCCTGAATGCTATTACACAGCACCTGCAAAATAACTACAACATTAGACCCAGTCAGCATGGATTTAGGAGAGGTAGGTCCTGCCTGACCAACCTGATCTCCTTTTATGAACTGGTGACTTGTCTGGTTGATGATAGAAAGACCATGGATGTTGTGTACTTGGATCTTGGCAAAGCCTTTACAACTGTTTCCCATGGTAAGCTTCAGAAGAAAGTCTCAGAGCGTGGGTTGAATAGAAGCATTTTATATTGGGTTAGGAATTGGTGTGATGGATGAGTTCAGAGGGTGTTGGTAAACGGTGCCACATCCNTGAAGAAGAGGAGGCTCAGAGGTGACCTCATTGCTGTTTACAACTACCTGAAGGGAGGTTGCAGCCAGGTGAGTGTAAATCTCTTCTCTCAGGCTACCAGCACCAGGACAAGAGGGCATGGCCTTAAGCTATGCCAGGGGAGGTTTAGACTGGATGCTAGGAAGAGCTTTTTCACAGAAGGAGTGATCCCTCAGTGGAATAGCCTGCCCAGGAAGCTGGTAGAGTCATCATCCCTGGAGGTGTTTAAGAAAAGACCTGATGAGGAACTCAATGACATGGTCTAGGCAATGGGAGGCTCGGATGGATAGAGCGCGGTGGCCATGGCTCCAGGGTTGTGGGTTTGATCCCTGTGTGGGTGTTCACTTGGGATTTGGACTAGATGATCCTATGGGTCCTTTCCAACTTGGAATATCCTGTGAACCTGTGAACGTCTTCACCAGCATGGCAGTATGAAAAGCAGAAAAGGCCTTGCCTCTGTGTAAGCCCTGCTCAGCAACACCAAAAACATGCCTCCATTATCAACCCTTTATTCAGCACAAATCCAAAACTACATACATCTAAATTAACTACTCCAAACAAAACTGCACAGGTTTGTATTAGACGTCAAGAAGAAATTCTTTACTGTGACAGTGATGAGGCAATGGAACAGTTTCCCCAGAGAAGCTAGGGGTGCTCCAACACTGGAAATGTTCAAATCTGGGTTGGATAGGACTTTGAGCACTGATCTGAAAGACTTAGTCTGTTTTTACCCTCATTGCTGTTTGATCACTGTCCACATATTTGGGTGACTCCAACTTACTACAGAGGGGCGACATCCTCTGCCCATTCCAAACTGCAGCTGTTTTCCAGCTCTTATATTCTGCATCTTCCTGCCATCTTGTCCCCATTTAGTGGCCGAGTGCGTAAAGTAATCACCATGGGTGAGAGAAAGGGCAACAAAGGTAAAAAAATGTATGGAGATCATTGTTTCAGTGTGCCTGCAGGAAGCCTGAGGTGTGGCTGAACTAGTCTTGTAATGTTCTGCCCTTTGGCACTATTTTATGTATACTGAGGGGAAATAATCAGCAGTACAGTAATTTTTTACATTTAGAGTATGCAGATAATTTGCAAGTACAATAAATATTTTGTTTATTCAGTACATATGTTTGAATACAATTTTACCTGCTTATGAGAAATGACTATTTATTCCGCAGGTGCTTCAAAATATGATCCTTATTTTTTACAATGCTACTATGGATAAATAATGTATGTTGTGCGTTGGACACAAATATGTCAACACTGTATTGTTTTACATGCTAACAGAGTGATTTCAATTTATTTGCAGCTAACCAAAGCACGATATCCAAAACTTTATATTAATTACGGATATTCGATTTTGCATTTGCTAGAACAAATAGACAACATCTTAGGTCAGAGACAAGTTTGGGTGATAAAATATAAAATGAGTACAGCACCTGAAATTTCTCCTTGGGTCCAGACAAAGGATGTGCCAGCCACTGAATAATCAGTTTGCTCCAGAACCCACACAGCAAGGATTAACACCTTAGCAGTTGAGGATGAAGTACCTGGGCTTCAGGGGAATCTGCGAAGATGGGGATGGGAATTAGAATCAGCTTCTCCCACAAAGGTAGTTTTGCAGACTGTTGTCCCATTTTTAAAACTGTATAAGCTAGGATGTAGTCAGTTGCTTCTAGTTGTGCTATTCTCACCAAAAGTCTTTTGAAAACTTAACCCAAAACATTTTACTAAGCTGAATTGTTAGGATTTCCCCTTCAGCTGTGGGAAAGATTATTCTTGTTCAAGGCCTCATTCAGGTCACTAGCTGAAATGCAGAAGCCTGGAAGAAGTTACAGACCAAGGCCAGGCTGCCAGTCAGGATCTTTTGTTAACTGCAGCCCGGGTGGAGAGGACATGCCCATTTTTCTACCTTTCTTCTCCTTTTCAGATCATTTTCATGTCATCTGTTTCTACATGTCATCTGATTTACCAGATTTTGTTATTCTATCTGGGAAAATAATTTTCTCAATGTAAAGGATTTTCCTCTTGGAAGATTTTTATGTTATTTACCAATAACATGGGGTGTACTGCATTCTGGCTGCACAGTACGTGTACCTATCTAGCATCAAGCCAAGCAAAGGCAAGTGCAAACTTACCTCTTCTGAAGGAAATGCATCCATCAGATAGTGGCAGCTTCGGTACAGTAGCATGAAACTTTGTACACAAGGAGAATATCCACAGCTTCCTTTATATACGGGTGTGAATGCATTCATCTCTTGTAAAAAAAGTTCAAACTTCGTAGAAGTCATGCTTATGCAAAAGAGGTTTTTGCTGCTACTCACCTTGAGGGAGTGAACTGCAACTGCAGACACCTTGCTTCTACGTAGAAGCCACTTGATGAGTTCTCTAGTTGATATTCTCCTGATTACACAAAGTGTCTTCTCCTTGTATTCTGAAACAGTAAATAAAATCAGTAAATTTATACCATATCTCAGGTCTGTCCCCCTTCAAATGTCAAATTGTTGTCCCCAGGGAATGGATGCTAATAAGATCCTCTGTCTTTCTATTGCGCTTTTTAAAAAAATATTGGTAAGTGTTAGTTTTTCACTTTTTTTTATTCTTAAAGGAGGACACTCCTACTCAGGTAAAAAAAGCATGAAAATCCTCTACATGATATCTGATAAGCACATTCTGCTAGACCTTATCTAGATAGCTTTTTTCTAAAGATATGTCTGACTTCAAGCAGGCAGAATCAAATGCTACAGCAGAGGAAAGCAATCTGAATTGACCTCTTGTTATGGTTTAGGGGGGTCAAACCACGACACCTCTACAATTTTTAAAAATCAATTTTAAAGTATATTTGCAATTCTTAAAATAATTATGAGTGAGAGTAGCAGAATAAATAATAAATGTATTAAGAATATTACAATCAGTTTAAATGTTAATTGTTTTGCATTAAAGGTTAGAATTGGCTAACAGATTCTCTCATGCAAGAATAGACGGGCTGACTGATATTGACAACACCTCTTTTTTTCCTCATAATGCAACAGATTTGTGTGCACATATAATTTTGTGTAGTTGTAGTCTTCCCTGCTAACATTCAGCAATGCATATATATGCATCTGATTCAGTATAGTAACTGAATACATTTTGAAAAGGTAACAGTATTTCATTTGAATTTAAGTGTCTTGTTTTCAATAAGCGGTTATGTTATGGAGCTAAATCAGCCAGCTTAACAACAAAGGGCAGTATGCTAATGAATTATGTATGTTATCTTCATTTTCTGCCTCCTGATAATTGACAGGTATCATGGTACCTTCTACAAATTTCGAGTAATTATATGCCGTATATCAAGCACTGGCTTATGTGTAATGGTCCTACACATACACAGACAGACACAGACACACGCATGCATACACATATTAAATGAGTTTATGTTTTATTTAAAACTTATAGAATTTTTAAATTTTCTATTTCACTCACTCTGTTTTGCAAGCTGCTTTGCCACTCAACCAATGTCAACAATGTTAAATTAATAACGCTTCCTCAGAGTCAGTCATTCGAGCAATGGTTCCATCCTTTGGTTTGTAGTGTTTTTATAAATATTAGTTAGATTAAGCTAGTACTAAAGAAAATATACCCTCTGATGGTTTAAGAAAAATTACCTGCTGTTTGGACACTTCACAGAATCACAGAATCAGTAAGGTTGGAAAAGACCTTAGAGATCATCGAGTCCAACCTATCACCTATTACCTAACCTAGCCAAACCTGTTACCTAACCTATTACCTAATTACCTAACCTGTTGCCATCCTGCTACCAACACACCATCCTACCTATAACACACTACCCTAATATCTAGGTCATGCCACCAAGTACATCATCCAACCTTTTCTTAAAAACCTCTAGGGACGGTGACTCCACCACCTCCTTGGGCAGCCCATTCCACTGTGAGATCACCCTCTCTGTGAAAAAGTTCCTTCTAATGTCCAGTCTAAATCTCCCCTGACGCAGTTTAAGACTGTGTCCTCTTGTTCTATCACTTGTAGCCAGAGTGAAGAGACCAACACCCAGCTGGCTACACCTCCCTTTCAGGTAGTTGTAGAGAGCGATAAGGTCTCCCCTCAGCCTCCTCTTCTCCAGACTGAACAACCCCAGCTCTCTCAGTCGCTCCTCATAGGGCTTGTGTTCCAGCCCCTTCACCATCTTTGTCGCCCTTCGCTGGACCCGCTCAAGGATCTCAACATCCCTCTTAAACTGAGGAGCCCAGAACTGGACAGAACTTGTAGTAAAACAGATTTCTCAGTCTTTGACATAAAGTTCATGACAGATATATTTTCATCAGTATGTAGAAACATCAGGTAGTAATAGGTTTAAAAACCTAGTGTCTTAACAGAGCTGATTAAATACGTAGCTAGTTCCTTCTTGGTAGTTTGCATTTAATTCAGACTAACTCCACCATAACAAGGATACATTAATTGGGTAGCTCCACAACTGGACTCATAAGGTGCAATGCATACTGATTAAATCTAATCACTACTGGGTATCTTAGCATGTGATTCAGAATTATTTTTCTTTTAATTAATTGTTCTGTTTCTTGGAAGGAAATTAATTTCAATGAGAATTATTTTTAATAAACACACAGAAGTTGGATTACACACAGAATATTCTGAGTTGGAAGGGACTCACGAGGATCATTGAGTAAAACTCTTAAACAGCACCACTGCCTCCCTGGAAGGAATCGAACCCCCAGTCTCCCGCATGAGAGGCAGAGACACAAAGAAGATTTACAAACCTTCAATAATAAAGTAAAACTACTATAATTAAAAAGGAACATTAGTTACCTCAAATGGCTTTTTACTTATATTGGTTTAAAAGCCAAAGTTTATATTTTAATCTAAAACACTACATTCAGTAAATTCTATGCCTTGTATATGTTAAAAAGCGCTGCTAGTATACCCTGTGGAAGAGTTCCTCACTAGACGTGTAACTGCTTGAAACTGTCCAGGGAAGGGTGACAAGGATGGTGAAAGGACTGGAGAACAAGCCCTATGGGGAGTGACTGCGGGAACTGGGATTGTTCAGCCTGGAGACGAGGAGGCTCAGAGGTGACCTAATTGCTGTTTACAACTACCTGAAGGGAGGTTGCAGCCGGGTGAGTATAAATCTCTTCTCTCAGGCTACCAGCACCAGAACAAGAGGACATGGCTTTAAGCTATGCCAGGCGAGGTTTAGACTGGATGTCAGGAAGAGCTTTTTCACAGGAAGAGTGATCCCTCGGTGGAATAGTCTGTGCCGGGAAGTGGTGGAGTCACCATCCCTGGAGGTGTTTAAGAAAAGACTGGATGAGAAACTCAGTGACATGGTCTAGGCAATGGGAGGCTTGGATGGACAGAGCGTGGTGCCCATGGCCCCAGGGTTGTGGGTTCGATCCCTGTGTGGGCGTTCGCTTGGGAGTTGGACTAGATGATCCTTGTGGGTCCCTTCCAACTTGGAATATCCTGTGATCTTTGACAGTGTTCACTACCAGAGAAACTGCCTGAAGCAATGTCCCATCAATTATGGAAAATAATAGCACAGAAAGAAAATTAGGTAAATATCTCTTTGTTCCTATTAATTTTTACTTGATTTGTCAACTGCTTTAGAAAACTAAGTATATACCTAGCCTGGGATTCTGGTAGAAGGTGACAGCCTGTGAGCAGTCAATGATAGCAAAGAGAGCACTACCACCACCAAATAACATCCCTGCTCTTTACTGAACTGAAAGACAGCATTTCAGACAGAAAAAGACACGAAAAACCAAAAGAAGACAAAAAGATAACAAAACGATAAAACCTGTGTGTGTAGTGACCCTGCAGGATCAGCCTGTTTCACCACAGCTATGAACACATCAAGGGAAAAACACATGGAGGGCAGGGAAGTAGGTTTTTGTTGGGGTGACATTAACATTTTTTTCCTTGTTACCATTGTGTTAATGTATATTCCTTTTCAATATATATATATGTATGTAAATAATTGTTGCTTAATTTTTTCTACATTTTTTGACTGAAAGCCCCTGCAATTTGAAAGGTAACTAGAGAAGTTTTTCCTTTCCACTCCAGGAAGGCTCCCATCTTCCCTGGAAGGTATTGTTCTAACCTAGAACACATACATAAATCCAGTTTTCAAAGACTTAGCATTCAGCTGAAGTAACTATAAAATTCACAGGCACATGGAGGAGGTACTCTGCTACTGGTATGTGTGCTAACTTCTCTATTCCCAGTATCAAGACCCTATAGCTTCTTCTGCAGCAAAAATATTCACAGAATCACAGAA
>WEKX01010544.1:0-15527 GCA_013390025.1 Pitta sordida
AACTGGTTGGATGGCATCATTTAACTAGAGAGGAAGGAAACAGCTGAGATGCTGCAACCTAGAACAGAAAAAAAAGGGGAAAAAATGCCAAGTGATGGTTTGGTGTGTTTTCAAAGTATGGCTTAAGTATCTAAGAACATACTCTAGAAAACGTCATCTTTGATGTTTTAATGCCATCGAACTCTTGTTTACTCATTGAGTTCCTGAGTTTTTCCTTTCTCTTTTTTTTTCCTTTTCACCTCCCCATATTCTTATTTTGATGTAATTGTTTTCAGTTCAGAATCCTAACTTCAAAAGTCAGTGCTTGCTTAGCTAAGGTGATAGTGTGTGACTGCGTTTGTGTCAGTGCGCGCATGCACACACACACACACACACATGCTCCTTAGCCTGTCATGCTGGTGGGATGCGTATATTTTTATATGTGCATGTGTTCCTTTTGGTTACCACCATTTTAGCTGACGGTGGTGGCAGTGCTGGGGGAGTGAATGTGTAGACATAATCCTGCTTGTTTCCTCCTCAGGTAGCAGTGGTGGAGATGTATGTGCTCCTGCATCAAGAATGGAGTGACTAGTAGGTCAAGAGAGGTTATCCTTCCTCTGTACTCGTCGCTGGTTAGACCACACCTCGAGTATTGCATTTAGTTCTAGGCCACTCAGTTCAAGAAAGATGTTGAGGTGCTGGAACAAGTTCAGAGAAGGGCAACTAGGATGGTAAAGGGGCTGGAAGATAAGCCCTACAAGGAGAGGTTGAAGGAGCTGGGTCTGTTTAGCCTGGAAAAGAGGAGGCTCAGGGGTGATCTTATCGCTGTCTATAACTATCTAAAAGGAGGTTGTAGTCCAGTGGGGGGGGGCTGGTCTTTTCTCCTTGGTCTCTGGGGACAGGACGAGAGGTCATAGTCTTAAGCTTCAGCACGGGAGATTTAGACTTGATATTAGGAAAAAGTTTTTTACTGAAAGCGTGATCTGGATGTGGAATGGGTTGCCCTCAGAGGCGGTTGAGTCACCAGCCCTGGAGGTGTTTAAGGGTAGGCTGGATGAGGTGCTGAGTGATATGATCTAGATGTAGATGATAGGTTAGTTGGATTATAGGTTGGANTTGGATCTCCCTGCAGTCCCTTGAACATTTCAGGAAAGGACCACTGGCTGTACTCCACTGGTTTGCCTACCCTGAACCCTATTCCCCTTGCCTCGGGAGTCCTGGAGGTGCCCTGGTTTTTCCCTTGAACTAAGCACCCTGTTGTGCTGGTTTATATTGCCATTTGTTTACAGTTGTCATTGTTCCAGTGTGGGGTTTTTTTGGGTTTTTTTTCCTTCCTTTTAATATTCTGTTATTGTTCAAATATATATATATATTTGTTATATTAATTTTTTTTTCCTTTCACCCAGTAAAGTTCTTATTTCTCTCTCTCTATATATAATTCAAGTATTTCTAAATTTAATTCCTGCTTCATCTTAATTGACCCAGGACAAAGTGAAGTGCAGAAGCTGCTTTCTTTTATTGTATGTTTAAAAAGTCATGATCAGGAAAGAAGATTTTTTTGGCTGACTGAGCATCCAAGTTTTTGGTGGAAAGAAGTCAACATTTTCTAACATAACAGGAAACAGTGAGTACCTCTCAACTGTAACCACCCAGCTGTGGAGTGTAGGAATGCTGAAGTTCCAGGATGCTGTCCGACTATCCTGTTGGAGCTGTTCCTTTTTGCTGTCAGTCACTGTTGCTGCCAGAATGTTACACAGTCATTTTTACCACGACTGGATATAGTGGAAGTCTATATCCAGTTCCACAAGTTAAGAGCATTTTTTGTGTTTATTTATAGGAGCAAGTAAATCCAGATTTATCTACCAAAAAATTAATGACCTGGGGAGATCACACAGTGATCAGTTCTGAGCGAAACCATGGTGTAGTTGGTGTGGGATTTCGCTGAAATGTTCAGAGCAGCATACTGTTCTGATCAGTGTGAATCAATCCTGTCCTGTACAGATCTGCAGGGATTAATTAGTGTGAGACCCACTGCCGCTCAGTACTGGTACTGAACACCAGCAGTGACACAAATCTGGATGATGCAGGGATAAGTTAAGTAACATATCAAAAGAGGATCATCAGGGACAGCCAAGCTGCTAAGGGAGCACCCTTTCAAAAATTGTGTGCTCTTGTGCTGCATATAAGGACATCTAGACTCCAGAGCATATGTGTTAATTCCTATGTGAAGGGTAGTGGTATTTCAGAAAGCAGTGTTTTGAGAGGGTTGGAGTTGTAGGGTATAAGCTGTACCTGTGCTAATCAGTTATTTGAGAGCTGCAGGGGAGGAACAGCAGAAGGTGGAATTGGGTAACGACCTTCCTGTATGTGGTATGGTAAGGACAGGTGCAGAGTACAGAGTCTCACACTGTGTGAAAGAGATCTTGAAAGCTGGAGAGGGATAGAAGCTTTCAGAGAGAGAGAAGAAACTTGAGTGCTGTATCAGAGATGCAAGAGCTGCTCAACTGTGCAGTGCTGATCAGTGTGCTCTTACTCTTCCCTGAGAAAGTTACCAGGTACTGACAGAACTCCTGTGTACCTCAGAGAAGAACATTAAGAGCTAATGAATGGATTTGTTTGGGTAAGGAGTGTGTTTTTACAGCAAGAACAACTGCCAGGTAGATATCCTTTTAATATTCTCAATTCGAGCCTGGATATCTTTATGGAAGTTTTATCTTTTGGGGATAGCTTTTCCATGCAGGTAACTATCACAACTAGATCAGTACTGTACGGAAAATTTGAGTAGATGTTCTGTTCTTGTCTTACACATTCAAGCCTCATTTCTCTTTGTGGTTTGTGTAGGGACTGGGGACAGTTAGCAGTGATTAGTAATGGTGTTTGCTAAGCTTAGCCTTTTTCAGGCTTTCCCTTGGTACATCTGGTGTAATTGCTGTATGCCATCTTTCTGGTGAGCTCTCAGTCCCCTGCTCCCTGCCTGAGAGGAAGCCTCTTAGGCAAAGTTTGCTCCCTGGAGCTTACCCCTAAGTATTTCTGTGGAGCAAAAAACCTGCCCCACCCAGGTAATAAGGCTTTTCCCTTCCTAGAAGCAGACAGTTAAAGGGAAAGGGTGGTCAGAGATGAGATCTCTTACTGCAGTGCTGGTGTACATAGGGTACAGGCACTTAGGGGTCTGTAGCCCTGGGCTTTGGCTGAAGGAGTGTAGGCCATTGGGCAAACAAGAATGCAGAACTTGCCTGACTTCTGGTCTTCACCATGCCCTGCTATTCAAACACAAAGAACAGAGCAGCAGGGTTGCAGTCACAGTCCAAAAAACCTTCTGCACAAGCTAAAACTAATTTAGAAAGGAGGGCAAGGATGTGGTAGGTAGGAGGTGAGTGCTAAGCCTTGAACCTGTCTTGCAGTTTGGCTGTCTTTCGCTTTCCACTATCATTCCACCTCTGGTCTTTTCCACACTGTTGCTATACATGAGCAGAGCAAAAGCAGGGGTTTTTCTCTTAAAAATAAAGAAAGATGGAGAGAATAGTTTGGGTCCTTCAGAGAGCACAGTTTGTTAGACTGAAATTTATTTGGTAGTAGCTAAATCTGTTCTCTAGGAAGAGTGGCCTAAATCTCAGGTCCAATATACTGGTATACAACAAAAGTCCTGGATGCCAGTGTCTGCATCAGTTCAGCCGTGGAGTGTGGAGCAGGCTCCTAGGCAGAAAATCAGGATGACTGTCTGTCTCACAGGCACTGACCAATCCTTCAAACAGCAAAACTAACTCTTCTTACTTAGCCTCAGGCTCCTACTTAGCTTTTTCCTGGAAGTGCCCACTTACCATGCTGAGTGCCAAGGTGTTGACAACTGTTGTCAGAGTGGCTGCTGTATGAAGCCTCCTATGGGCCTGCTTCCCAAGTCAGCTCTGTGTGGTACCATGCAAGAGAAGAGCTGAGTTGTGATGTCTGCTTGGGAACATTTGCCTTAAGTCCAGGATGAGAGTGGGTTTAAATGCTTTGGTTTATAAATAAACAGCACTGAGGCCAAGGTAGATTTAAGCAGAGCTGGCAACAGCCCTGCTTGGGAAGGGATCTCTTTACCATATGGCCTGTTGTTGGACTTCCTGTCTCATGCTAATCCCTTAAGCCTGCTTTAGCTCTGTTAATTTTTCTTCTTTCCTTTTTTCCGCAATGGGCTGTCTCAGTGACGTGTGAATGCCAGTGTTCCTTGGCCAAGCTTGTGCCTGCAACTGGGCCAAGCATCCAGGCTGCCTTCTGAGCACTAGGTACCATGTGGCAGGGCCCCAGGGATGGTGGTGCCTGAATGTATCCCATTCTCTCTGTCTTACAGGCTCTGCAGTCTGCGCCTGAAGAAACTCATGGTGCTGAAAGAGCTGGACAAAGAGCTGAGCTCTGTGCTTATCGCTGTGAAGATTCAGGTAGGCTCCTCTCTGCCTGATGGCAGCAAGTCAAGCCCATCCTTTTGCCCTGTATGAAGTGCTGGTCTGCATGTCCCCTACCTTTTGCCCACAAACCCTACTGTCTAGGTTAGCACCTTTGGGGAGATTTTGGTTCTCAGGCAGGTGGGAATGATGCCACAAGGACAGCAGCAAGCTGTCTGGTGCTGGTTTGTATCAGGGATGAATTTGGTTAGGCCCTGGAACTGAATGTGTCATGCCTCCCTGCCTGCCTCAGCAAAGGCCCTTGTCTCAAGCTGCTGTTTGGTGTTTGGCATCCCACTGTTCCCAGCCCTTTATACAGAGTCAGTACTGGGTGGTTTCTGGCAGTCCCCTCCATCCAGATCACTCACAGGGGAGTGAAGGGTGGGAAGGGTGCAAGGGATCAACATCTCTGCATAACTTCTGCTGACATTTGTACCCTGTGTGATCTCTCAGTTGCCTTTTCTGTCCCCTCCCTTTCCCTGTACGTCTGTGCTAGGCCTGATGCCTCTACTCTGAACCAGGCAGAGTGGCAGGGAGAGGATCTTTATCACCAAGACGACAGGGAATTTACCACCATCCTGTTGTGTGCGATCCCCCACCCTCTCTGCAGCTGGTGGGGAAGAGATAGGTTCCTGTGGGTACAGGCACATTCTTTCCACCTGCCAAATGACAAAATAGAAGCGAGATGAGTCTTGAGTATATGTTCTCACCACAGCTTCCCTGACCCAGCTAGGGTGCCGGTGTCTTTTCTTTGTTCTTGTCAGCTGGAAGGAAAGCTGCTGATCCCATTGAAAGCACTGTGAGGCAGGAGCTCACAGCTCTGTGCTCCCACAGAGCTCTTTGTGCCATACACATTACTATCTAAATCCTGGCTTAAGGCTGGAAGCTGCAGTATTAGGGGAGTTCTGGAAGCTGGAGTTTGCCTTCATGGCAGACCTGATTCACTTCCAAAGAAGAAACTGAAAGCAAAATGTGTATCTATAACCTGGGGTCTGGAGTGAGGACTGCAGGAGGATGCTGTGGTCAGTGTCCCACTTTGACCACATTATTGGTCAGTGTCCCACTTTGCTGACCTTTCCATCACTGTGTATGGTATCATTCAGGAGAGCTGAAAGCACTGGGACCCCTAAGACCTGTGCCCCTTTAGTGCAGGCTTTAGCAAGGAAACTGCTGGAGGGTAGAAGGGCCCTTCAGAGGGACCTTGACAGGCTAGAGAAATGGGCAGACTCCAACAGTATGAGGTTTAACAAGACTAAGTGCCGGGTTCTTCACTTTAGACATAACAACCCCATGCATCGCTATCGGCTGGGGGAGGAGTGGCTCGAGATTAGTGAAGTGGAGAGGGACTTAGGTGTACTGATTGACAGGAAACTCAGTATGGGCCAGCAGTGTGCCCAGGTGGCTANNNNGCCTGTGAGGGAACTAGGTTTATGTTCACCACTCTGGGATGTGCGTTCAGTCTCTGTACGGGCGTTAGATGGTGAGTTAGACTAGATGATCCTTGTGGGTCCCTTCCAACTCAGTATTCTGTGATCCCTCCAAATGTTCAATCAGCTTGGCTCCTGGAAATGCAGAAGCAATCAAGGCTGGGCCACAGATAGCAGCACAGGACTGGGGGGGCTGGAAATCAGCCCCGAGCTGTGGGTCCCACCTGACTGGGAGGGCTCACTTCTCTCCTACACTGTTGGCGCTTCTCTGGACTGGGGAACTTTAGGTTCCTGTTCAGCCCTCCTTGTGCTGGCACTGATGTGTGCTGAGTGTGTATGTCCTGGGCTGCCCCCTCTCTCATGCACTGCAAATGTGAGACTGTGGAAGAGCCTGCGCTGCTGATCTCTCAAGCAGATCACCCCAATCCCAGCCACAGGCCAATCCTGCACCCTGATGGCACAATAAATAATTAGGCCTAAACAGTTTGAAGCACAGGGACTCTTCACTGCAGGGCTCCTTTTCTTGCCAGGGAATGGAGGCTGCATTCAGGGACTTAATTTAAGTACGGTCACCTCCTCTCTACATGGCCATATAGCTATGTCTGCATGCTGGTGTAGACTCCCTACAAAGCTGAAGAAAACTGAAGGATAATGCTTTTGCCTGTATGGCCATATGGCTCAAAATTCCTTGTGGGAGTGACGTGAATCTGTGTGCCTCCCCAGGCTACTTTCACCTGCCCGACCAGCCACCTTGGCAGGGTTTGGGACTGCTGGAAGGCAGATGGAGGCTGTAAGCAGCTTTAGCACAGCCTGCCTACAGTGGCTTTCAGATGAATCCATCCCTCCTGCTCCTCTCCTAGGTAACAGATGAGTCATGGTAGTAAGAAGTTGTTTGAAGGCTTCCCAGTAGTGAGGATTGCCATTTCCATCTTTTGATGGAAAGAGATGATGCATCTCTTGATGATGTATCATCTCTTTCATTGCATTGATGATGCATTGAAGGAGGACCTTCCAATTCCTAAGGGAGCAGCTGAGGACTAGGGGAAAGGAGCAATATTTTCTCTTATTTTGGTGGTACCTTTGTTGGGTTCAGAAAGTTGCATGTTGGGAAGTTGCTGCTCTGGCAACAGGTTAGGTAACAGGTTTGGCTAGGTTAGGTAATAGGTGATAGGTTGGACTTGATGATCTCTATGGTCTTTTCCAACCTTACTGATTCTGTGCTTCTGTGAAGGGCAGATGGCATGGAAGCAAAGCTCTGTAACTGCCTGAATGGGTCTGGTACCAAGAAAACAGCCCCAGTGCTGGAGACAGTCTGCTCAAAAAACAAACAGAAAATAATCACTGCCATTGTGACCACCTATCGTCTGTTGTCAAAGAAGAGTTCAGGAAGCAAGAATCAGTGCATTTTTGGCCAGGAAAACTGGCCGAACTGAAGAGGATGAGCTCCACCCCCTGTCTTCAGTTTTTGGAAGACCTTTCACAGGAGGGTCTGCAAGTTATGGCACCCTGCAGAGAGCCCAAGAGAGCCTGGTGCATGCAGATAGCATTTTTCATCCCCTAAGTTATTAAGTGTCTCTGTTAGAAGCCATGACATAGAGATAGTAAAGATGAGAGAGGTAAAGGAAGGAGTTTGAGTGGGCGCATGATTAGAGTGCTTCTTACTGCCCTCCTGGGGTAAAACATTTCTGTATGTGGAGAGATAAGGACTGTTGCCTGAGGAAAAGATTAGGAGGAGTTTTCTGAGACACAAGCTGAGCAAGCAGAGGGTTCTCTTGGGGCATCCTGACTTGGTCCCAACAGAGCCATCCTGCCAGCTGTGCTTAGACAGGGATCTGCAACTGAGCCTGTCAGTCAGGGGCCAGAGATGTCTCTAGGTCCTGTCCCTTTTCTTCCCCCTGCATGTCTCCCTCTGACTCTAGTAGTGTCCCCTGCACAGCATGGGACTTGCACTCTGGGTGCAGAGAGCAAGCAGAACTGGCTTGTGAAGAGCAAGTGCTTCTGCTCAGGTAGGTGAGGAAAAGGGGCCTCTGGCAGCTCAGGAGAAACTGCAGGCTTTTGCAAGTGTTGATAGGCATGTGTAAGGTGACTGTGCAAGGTGGAATAGAACAGTCAAGACACTCTTTCCTTGTGGGCTGTAAACACCGAAAACTTATGTGTGGGGTGCAGTGGAGTCTGTGGTTGAGCTTAGCTTACAGTGTGCATCTAACAATCTTGTTGTAGGGTTCAAAGCGAGTCCTGAGATCAAATGAATACATCCTCCCGCCTGGAGGCCTGATGGAGACTGAGCTAGAGCTGACCTTCTCACTGCAGGTACCTGGTGTTGCCTAGTTCCCTGGGCTCTCTTGCCCAGCATTTTTCAGCAAGCACAACCTTGGGGCTAAGTGTGAAAGGCATAGCCTCAGAAGTGGGGGTGATTGCTCATACTCAGATCATAGCAGCACGGATTCCTACGGCTGGCCAGCTGCTCCATTTCTCCGGGGGATGTTTTGCTGAGCATTGGCATTTGAAGGATGATGGATAGGTGCCGGTGGTCTTTGAGGGGCCCTCAGAGCTCAGCAGGTCAGATCCTGCTGTACATCAGCACTAAGGAAGAGTTTTATGTGTGTCATGCTGAGCCCTGCCCTCATGCTGCGATTCCTTCCCCAGTACCCACACTTCCTCAAGAGAGATGGCAACAAACTTCAGATCATGCTGCAGCGGAGGAAGAGATACAAGAACCGCACGATCCTGGGCTACAAGACTCTTGCAGTGGGGATCATTAACATGGCCGAGGTACAGGGTGCTGGGGACAAAGGAGAGGCTTCACATGGCCTTCCCTGTGCCAGTCCTGGGCAGGGAGCTAGGCTGGTGGTCAGTGGCTTGTTGCTGTGACTGCTCTATTTTGTTGGCTCGCTATAATATAGAGGGGTTGGGCTGCCAGCCACCATTGTGTCACCCTGCCAGGGAGCTTGTCTGTCTGTGTGTCTAGGTGATGCAGCACCCGACAGATGGTGGGCAACTTCTGGGTCTCCACAGCAACATGAAGGATGTGAACATCCGAGTGGCTGAAATCAGCATCTACTCTTTGTCCAGTCAGCCCATTGACCATGAGGATGGGAGTGTCCCCTCGGGTCCTAAAATCAAAGCTTCAGGTGTGTTAGCACTCAGATATGAAGGCAGGTATTTGGAACATGATGTGGATAATGGGGTGCCCCCCCCAGCATCTGCCAGCAATACCAGTCATTTTGCCGGAGCCGTGACAGGCATCATGCTTAGCCATGGCATTTGCACTGTCTTGCTTTCAGATCGCTCCCCAGACATTGATAATTACTCTGAAGAAGAGGATGACAGCTTCTCCTCAGAGCAGGAAGCCAGTGATGATGCTGTGCAGGGACAGGTAAGGGAGGCCTGGCAAGATTGTTTATATCCGATCCTGTTTCTGGGCCAAGAGTCAGGCACTGAAGGTGTTGATCACCGTGCTGTAAAGATTTGGCATGATTTCAGAGGGCGGAGAGCCATAACACCTGACAGCAGAAAGAACTGTGGGCTACTATCATGTCCATGGTGAGACAAAGGACTGTGAAGAGCCGTTGGTCTCATCCATCTATCTTTGGAGATATCTGATCTGCAGCAGAAAACCTGTGCTGAGCCCCTTCCATCTTGCACCATGATTTTCTCCTGTCTCCCCGAGAGAGAACAGAGATGTTAGGAAGGAGTATTATCTAGGTCTGAAAATGGTCAGAGGTGCCAGACCCATCCCAGCCCTGTGATGAGCTGTATCACTGCTGTTTGATGTCCTCTTGTTGTGGTGCCTATACTCAGAGCAAAAATAAGACTTGTGGTAGCATGCTGGTCAAGGTCAGGATCATACCCCTGTTCAGGGTTGATTTGATCCACCTCTGAAGGCAAGGGTAACTGAGGTTGTTACTATATCCCTTGGGGCAGCACACAGTGCTTACCTCATTTGTTGGGCAGTTTCGCTGCGGCTACATCATCACTGGGTGCGCCGCCCGGCAGACCCCGGGCACAGACCGCATTGCATTCCCTGCCTGAGCCATGGAAACAGTAACATAGACACATGCACACAAGCGCTGCCCACTTGCAGCTCGCACACACGGGCGGGCAAGCGACACTGAGGGACCTGCTCTGCCTTCCACAGTGGCCATCCCACAGCCCCCCAGACCCTCCCTTCTGTCCCCAGTCCAGAGCCCCTGAAGGCAGTTTGAATTTTATTAAGCCGTTGAGAAAGTCAGCACGTATAAAGCTTCCACAACGCTTTTTTAAATTCTATAAATTATACGTGCATACATACACTGTACATACGAATACATGGCATGTCTTGTGGCGGTGCTGCACTGTGTCTCAGTGGCCGCCTGGGACATAGTGCAGCGTGACCCTTCCACTGTAGGGACTGGGCACAGAGACACACAGGACCAGCTCAGGAGCCGGGCACAGTACGGCAGGACTGTAAACTCGAGGCTGTGCCGGAGAAACCCAGAACCCTCCCTCCGTCCCCTTCCCGAGGGAGCTGGGCCCAGGGCGGGCCCGTCCCGCCTCACAGGGAGAGCTGACAAAAAGCAGAAGCAGAGCGCTTGCGCTGGCTATGAAATATCGCAGATCCCAAGAGCCAGACTGTGAAAAAATTGCTTCACAAATGGGCGAGGTCGTGAAGGAGAAGTCGCGATACAGAGAGGATTCACTGTATATACACGTATATATATAGCAGGTTTATTTCAGAACAATTTGGTTGCAATGGAAAGAGAGTATGTAGACATTTGGTTATTATTATCTCTAGTAATACAACAATATAAAAGTATAAAGACATCTAATCAAAAATATATGGAAAAGAAAGAATGGATAAGAGTAGATAGCTCAGAGGAAGGATATCTTCACTTGTGGTTCCAGAGACAAGACTTGTTTGTTGTTGGGTTGAAGTGATGGTCACAGTCTTGATCTGTTGAGGATGGGAAAGTCCCTGAAACATAGGGCTCGATGGGTTAATACACGCTCAGGTTTAGGTGGGAATGCCCAGGTACCTCCCTGGGGAGGGATGGGGGGGACAGGGACACAGTTTTACAATGACTGATACAACACTGGATCACTTTAGTCCTCTGGCTTCAGAAATGAGTCTGAGGAACTTCAGGGGTCTTTGATGGTTTATGACATCTAAGACATGACAACTGCCCTTCACATCAATGTAGTTGAGCCATCAGAAGCGATGATTCACCTGTGTGACCTATGGGATCTGAAATGAGTGATGTGGGGTTTTACAACTGAGCCAGTTGTGTAAGGGAGGACATGGGTATGGTTATCCCACCTTAAAAGGATCTGCTTTTTAGTGGCCTCTTCCCTTATTTAGCTCTAAACCCAGTTTGTTGCTAGACAAAGTTTGGTTTGTCATGATTGTCCTATGGTGATGGGTGCTTCACCTTCTCTGCACCTTGGCTGTTCTTATGCAGATCAGAGGTTTCTCCACCAGACCTCCAAAAACTCTCCTCCTCCCAGTCAGGTGCAAATCTGCCCTCAGCAAAGCACTCTGTTGCTTTTGCAAATGGCCGATTGTTTGAGTCATTAACCATTAACATTTTGTTTTCTTACAAGGGTCCCCCCCGATTACCTGTGCCAAAGTGCTGAGTTAGCACGTAAGGCTGATCCCTGGAAAAAATGTTTTTTTGTGGCTCATGTACTGTGCCCTCTGGGCTGACTCTTGAGAGGAGAAAGCAGGAGAACAGCACATGGTCACAGGGAGACTGACGAGTGCAGAGAGCAGAGTTTTAGGTTGCAACAAGGACCATTGAAGAAAGCTGCTCACTCTCATCTTAATCTTGCTGGTACATTTCTCTCTGGAAAGGCCTGGGGGCAGAGGTGCTGGGAAAGAAGGTCTGTTGGGGGACAGTACCAAGGAGGGAGAAGAAGCTCCATAGAGAGATGTAGCAGAAGCAAGAAATAAGACCCTAGGAGCAGAGTGGACCAAAGCTTTTCAAAATAGAGGGCAAGTGTGGGGCAGAGGAACTTCTAGGAGTTGCTGTTCACTGAACTCAGTAGCTCTGATGTGCTGTGACTTTTTGCCTGCAGGATTTGTTCGATGAAGAAGATGACTTAAGGAAAACCAAGAAGACTAGGAGGAAAATGATCCGAACCACATCAATGATCAGAGTAACATCAACATTTACAACATCATCAAAGGAATGGAAGGGATTCACTTTCTCCCCTCCCTGAAGGCAGTGAGGGGTGTTGGGGAGGGGTCATGCTGGCACTGGTGCAGAGCAGGGGAGAGAGACCCATTGTCTCTGAGGAGTAAACTTCTTTCCATTAATGAGGTGGCTTGTTGCTCAGAGCTGTACCTCAACTCATGGTCTGTACTGTGTTTAGTCTGGATGATCTGTATGCAACACAAGGTTGACTTGCTGCTGTGACCTGGACTCTTTTCCTTTCCTGAGGAAGGGAAAGGTGAACCATTAGCAGCTCTTCTGCCTGTCTGTAGAAGGGAGGAGCGGTTTTGCCAGCTCCTTGCTCTCCAAGCTTCTCATCCCCATTGATTTCAGCCCTGCAGGTCCCTGGCTACCTTCTTCCTGACTTTGTTCCACATCTTTTCTTGTTTGAAGGCAGTATTCCTCAACCAGATAGTCTGGGGAGAAAGGGATTTAAATGAGGTGCTATTCCAGCCTGTAGCAGAAAATATGTATGAGTCCTTGCATCTTCCCTCATGCCCAGACAGTGGCTTCTTGGGGAATACAGAGTTAGTCCAAATCCTACAGTAAATTTAAGGAGCGAGAGAAATCGTAGCTGACCTTGGACCTATGGACCCAGAAGGGAGCTGACAGCATATTAGAGAGTAACCGTGACCTATATGTTAGTCATCTTAGAACGTGGTTTGATAGTTTTGCTGATGTTTTTTCTTTCCTTCTTTTGTTTTAGCAACCAAACTTCAAGCAGAAATTTGTGGCTTTGCTGAAGAGGTTTAAAGTGACGGAAGAGGTATGAAGCAGGAAGGCTGCCTTACCTGGCAATGTCTCTGACAGATGTCAGAGTGCTGGTTCCCACTCACTGAGAGCACAAGGCGTGAGCTGTAGGTGCGCAGGCATGTGCCAAAGATGGTGTGAGACATGGCACAGACTGAGCCTTGTCTTTTCCAAAGCTGCCTGCCTCAGAAAGGCAGCTCTGAGCCTTGTGTGCAAATCAAAAAGCACTTTCCTGCTGGGGAGAGGTGCCCAAGGAAGAAGGATTCTCTCACACACTGGCTCTGCACCAGGAGCTGGCATTGCAGGAGCAATCCTGTCCATGACTGAGAGCAGGCTAACATCAGCCTGGGAATAGCTTGCCTTGGCAGAGAACCTGCACAAAGGGTGCAGCACAGTCAGTGAAGGTCGTCCCAGGTGTCTTAACTGCCAGTAAGTATGATGGGTGTCTGAGACTCCTTTGGATGTCATGCTCATCCTTTGGCCCAGTGACAACATCACTGGATTCTTCTGCAGCCTGGGTTTGGTCCTCTCCTATTTGGGTGGGAACAGTGCCGTGGTATGCTTTGTGACTGGCAGGCAGCCTCTGTGTGCCTGTTCTGGGATGCAGGTAACTCTGTATCTCTTCATTGTCCTCTGGGTTTGGTTCCACAGGTCCTGGACTCTGACCCTGTAGACCAGACGCAGGAGGTGGAGGAAGACCTGGGATTGCTGTATGACAGCCTAGAAGAGTGCAACAACAGTGACAGCGGCCCAGAGATTGAGGACAATGAGAGTGTGCACAGCACACCCAAGCCCACGCTGAGGTAAGGATTGAAGGCAGTCCCTGGCACCAACATCACAGTCTATGGGACCTGAAGAAATGCCCTCCAACACTTTTCTGTTGCTTGGGCTAATACAGGCATTGTTTTGTTTCTGTTCCCATTGCCATCTTCTATGGGCACCTCTAGTTCTTCACTTGCGTATTCTGTTTAATAAACTCAAAACTGCCCATTAAATCTAGCTTCCTTCACATTTAGTCTCATTTTTCTGCCAGCCCAGCAGCTGGAATTTACTGATCTGATGGAAGAGTACCTACTAGATCTAAGCCCAGGCTGCTCCCAGCTTTCGTATCTTTCTGCTAACAGTCCTGGTGTTCTCCAGGCTCTCCACACTGAAGCATGCCTGTCTCTTGAGCACTTTGTGACTGCTTGGGCCAGGCCTTGTGTCCCTGTGAGATGTGCACATTGTGTTCTCAGCCTTTGTGGAGATGTGACTAGCAGCCATCAACAGTTTTTCTCACTCCATTTTGCAGGCACTGGTGACTTGACTTGCTCTGGCAAGTACTGCTGACTTGGTATAGAGGTCTCTGGTGGACTATGCAGTGAAAACAGGCTTTGCTCCCATGTGATCTGCATTCACCTAGCCTCTCTGCTCATGGCTCTTCTGCTTTTCTGCTGTCTTTTTGTGAAAAAGTTGCCTTTTACTGTCTTTCTACTTGACTGCCTTATTGTGCACTTGGTCTCTCCTAGCCAAGCCAAGCTCTCTTGATGTTGTTTCTATAGGGTTTTTTTATATATATTGAAGCATAGAATAATAAAATGGCCTAGATTGGAAGGGACCTTAAAATCATCTAGTTTCAACCCCCTTGCCATTTAAATATATGTATTTTATACGTATATATAGTGAGAAGGTCTCTGTAGCAAGGGCATTAAGGTAGTTCTTAATGGTGAGCAGTAGCCAGTGCCCTGGATTGGCCCAGTGGTTTTGGGAACTGATAACGATCCTTTCGATCAACCAGGGAGGCTGTGCAGCTGTAGGCGGCTGCTGCTGTACTGGGGCAAAACTGGAGCTGGAACTGAGGCTGTTAGGTAAGACCTCAACAGTCAGACCCGTTAATTGAAGATCACAGGTGAAGGAGTAAATGTCTCTATAGGTGACTGGGAAAATGGATGGGGAAGAGTGGAATAAATTCACTGAAAATGGAAGTAGCCTATGCAGAAGGACTGGATTTTACGTAAACCTCAGCATGTTGAGACTTGGACTCAATCATGCCTGTAGGAGAGCCTTTAAAGTGCAGAACAGGGAAAGCTGAGAATTGAAGAGCTCTGTGTTTAATGTGACATATCCTCAAGGGATGAAAGCTTCTGGATTGCAAGTGAGAGAGGGCAGAAACAGACACAGCTTCCCTGGGGAAGGGGGAGACAACCCAAGTTAAATGGGATGTTGAAAGCCAGACCATGTGTAATACAATTTAGATACTTCCAATGTCTAAGAAAAAGGAGGGAATGAAGATTCAGGCTTCAGGAAAAGAAGATCCCATCTAACCAATCTTAGTTCCTTTTATGATCAGGTAACTCACCTGGTTGATGAGGGTAAGAGCTGTTGATGTGGTGTACCTTGATTTTAGTAAGGCCTTTGATATGGTCTCCCATAGCAAACTCCTGTTGAAGCTGGTGGCTTGCAGCTTGGATAGGTTTACAGTGTGCTGGATCAAGATCTGGTTGGATAATCAAGCTCAGAGTGGTGGTTAATGGTGCTGTGTCCGGTTGGAGGCTGGTCACTAGTGGGGTCCCCCAGGGTTTAGTGTTGGGACCTGTCCTGTTCAATATCTTTATTCATGATCTGGACAAAGGGATGGAATCCATGATTAGCAAGTTTGTGGATGACACCAAGCTGGGAATAAATGTCAGTCTTGTAGAAAGTAGGAGGGCTCTGCAGAGAGACCTTGACAGGCTGGGTAGATGGGTTGAATCCAATGGCATGGGGTTCAACCAGTCTACATC
>WEKX01010553.1:0-57949 GCA_013390025.1 Pitta sordida
CCGAGCACAGGGGACAGTCACTCCCTGGCTGTGCTGCCACACTGGTCTTGGTACTGGCTCAGGCTGAGGATTGACGTGACAGCGCTGGGACAGCCGGACCTGGTGCCTTGCCTTCAGTACCCAGCAATCCCTCCAGTTATATGCTTTCAAATCTAGAACAAAAGAATGTGAGTGAATGTCCATTTCTGCTCCCTGCTGCACGAGCTCTAGGATTCTAAGGACACTACAGGGAATCTTTGAATAAAAAATCTGAGGTCGTGCCCTGCAAGAACTAAAGAAGTTGGTGTATGTGTTATTAAAAAGATAAATATTTCTTTGAGAAATGCTTGCTACAGCAACAAAATGGGTCAAAATGATAGTAGATACAGAGCAGGGATATGGATGAAATGTGTATAGTAAAGAAGGCTCCAGGTTGTCCTTATTGTGGTCTTCCTGTGTCTAAAGGGGCTCCAGAAGAGCTGGAGAGGGATTTGGGACAAGGGCAAGAAGTGCCAGAACAAGGGGGAATGGCTTCCCACTGACAGAGGGCAGGGTTAGATGGGATACTGGGGAGAAATTCTTCACCAAGAAGGTGGGGAGGCCCTGGCACAGGTTGCCCAGAGAAGCTGTGGCTGCCCCATCCCTGGAAGTGCCTAAGGCCAGGTTGGAGCAGCCTGGGACCGTGGGAGGTGTCCCTGCCCGTGGCAGGGAGCAGAAAGAGATGAGCTTTAAGTTCCATTCCAACCCAAACCATTCTTTGGTTCTATAAATAGATATTTATTCAACTTGATGCACATGAGCAGTTTATTGAAGCTGCTCACGTTTGACCTTGTTTGCTTGAAGCAGCTTGGAGGAAAATACTGTTTGCAGGTTTTAAACTGTTAAAACACTTGTTCACATTCAATGAATCTTTTGTGAGCACAAACAGGACTTCTGACAGAGAAGGCCAGCAGTGGAGTGGGCACCACTTGTGATGGAAACTAATTTGAAATAGAGTGTAGTAAATCCCAATAAACTACTACACATTTTAGTGATGCACTGCTTTTTGCTTTGTTTAAGAGCATGAACAAGCTAGAACTTGCATTAACAAACTGGAAATTGCTGTTCAGTTTCACAACTATTTCAGAAGAAATAACCCTCATCCTTCAAGAATGATATTCCTAGGAAAGTCTTTGTAAAACAAATAGAGATAAAGCAAACATACGGTGTGTTGGACTGCAGTAGCCAGTGATTTGGACTGCAATTGGTCTCTTACATACACTAAATAAGCAAACCATTACTAGGACATGAAAATAGACTTTAAAGGAAAGAAGCAGCACTTCAAAAGGGTTTTCTTTGCCTCTTGACAGAAGGCTGATGTGAAAATCCCTGTCTTGGTTGCATTGAAGTCGTGTTTCCCAAATATCTGTAATGATGCTGGAATTGTTTAACTGCAGCTGGATGTACAGTTTGTTCTCCTGGAGGGACTGTTCCTCTGAAAGAGTGTCCATGTCAGTGTGTTTGTGGTGATGTTATGGTTTAGGGGTTTTTCTGCTGCTCTGGTAGCGAGGGGGTTAACAGCTCCGTTCTTGCCTGAGCTCTCCGTGCTGCCATGGCCTTCAAGGTTACAGATAAAGGCGTCTCTGCACATAACATACTTGGGAGAGAAGAGAAAAAAAAGTTCAGTAGTAAGATGTAGCGTGCCAGCTCAGAACCTGCATCGGGAGGCTGAGAGATTTGAAGGCCCCCAGGCCCACGAGAGAAGGGGTAGAGATGTTCTTCCAGGCATCCCGCTGCTGCTTGTGAATTGGACTGACCATGGTGAAACCCTATGGACCAGAGAGAGCGAGAACCAGNTCTTTTGCCTGTGACCAGTTTTATTTTATTTCCCAGTTTTATTTCCCAGTTTGCTTTTCTTTAGTTTCTCTCCTTCAGGAGAAGTTGGGGTGGGTCTCTGGCATCCAGCCAGGGTCAAACCACGACAGGTGATAACCCCACACTCCTGCCCTTGTTTTGAAGAATAATGACACTTATCTTAGAGAAGAACAGAACTTTTTGTTTCTCTTTTGTTCTGTTTTCTCAGTGTCAGCTCAGAAGAGGTGACAGACAAAAAACCAGTCACTTGAGGTTGAATGTGCTTTATTGTGGAAACTTCTGGCCTGATAATTTATATACAATATTGTTGGGCTGAACAGCCTCAGCATCTCCTCTAGATGCTTTCATGCACTGGGAGTTGGGTTTTGGTGAGGTTTCCCTGCACACATTGACTGACCCATGGGAGAGGAAGGGAGCACAGCTCCATCTTCATGCTGGCTGGTTCCCACCCCACACATCCATCACCATCAGACATAACTGTCAGATTGCAAAATCAATCTGTGTTGTGTTCCTGGATCTCCCAGCTCCAGTTCTGTCCATCCCTATAGCAACAGTGCAACTTGGTTACAAGACAAAAGTTTACAGTGGTTTTAAGTTGGAGAGTTTATTCAGTGTTTGAAGAGTCAATTCTTTAAATGCAGAATTGCCAATATCTTCTTTCTCCCAATTTGCTGAAATGGGACCTGCCACAGAGGAGTGACTCCTGCAGACCAAAGGAGCAGTGGAAGAAGAGCCATGGCTCACACACCAGAGGTCACCTCTCAGGGATAAGGCAGCTTGTGGCACGCACAGTGCAGGGTGACACTTGGCTCCTCCACCTTTGGGATCGCACCTGAACCACATTCCTGACCATGGACTCAAGAGAGCACTCCAAGAGAATTTGGTCCTTTCTCAGTGGTAGGTTCCTCCCAGGACTGAAGGGACAGTCCTCCCCCAGGAAACTGTTGTGGGGAGCAACAGAGGCTGGCAGTGAGAGCACACACATGGGAGGAAGGGGAGGATGGGCTGGATCACACACACAGGAGATGGGGAAGGATGGGCTGGATCACACACATGGGAGGAAGGGGAGGATGGGCTGGATCACACACACAGGAGATGGGGAAGGATGGGCTGGATCACACACAGATGTGCTGGAGTGCCATGACAGAAGTCACCATCTTCCATGCTGCTGGTTTCAATTTAGGATCTTTCTACTTCATAAACTAAATCCAGCCAGCGATCCAGAGTGCCTGTAATGCCCCTTAATGACAGTCTTCAAAGAACTTTCCAGAGACAAATCTAATTTGGAGAGACCCCTTGAGACGGAAACGATGTGGAAAACATCGTGTCTGCACTACAAACCTGTCAGTTTACAAGAAGATTTGGAAGCACAGAACAGATATAGAGAGGGAAAACTACAAGGAAAGCAGCACTGTGGTCAACACAAACAAGGTGATGCCTGGAAACCCAGCAAGCTGCAGTTCTGCCTGCTGGTTTTGGTTCTGAGACCACAGACATGCATTCCTGGTGAACACAGCAGTGTTTGTTGGGTGAGGAGGCAATGACAGAGTTGCCTGTCATGATTAGTTCTCTGGAGGTACTTTTCCCACACAGAATCCTGTGCAGTCTCCCATCCACCAAAATCACAGAGTGGCTTGGAGAGATCTCTCTGTTCCTGCCCTGCTTACAGCAATAACCAGGCTCCTGATTTAAGGAAAATGAGGTGGAAGTTTCAAGGTAATTGCTTGCAAGCAGAAAAAAGTTTATTTTTGACCCAAGAGCCAAGGAAAGAGGGACAGCAGTGTCCCCTGCCCTGCCAAGTGCCTAAAGAGGACCGCCCAGATTTGTCACCCATCTTTAACCCCTTGTCTCATGCATATGCAAATCACTCCATGAATATTCATTCATCCCTTGCGTTTTGCCATCAGTCCTTCAGCCAATTAGCTCCAATGTTGCTCATTCTTTTCCCCTTGTTGTGGCTAACACTCACTTTTGTTTACCGTCAAGGACTGCAGGACAGTGTTTTTCACCCTTGGTATTCAACCTTAACTCTCAGGCCTCTTGAATGATTTTGAAATATACTAATGCTTCTAAAATTCACTAAAAATTCAATAAATTTTCACTAAAATCCCTAAATCTCTATGCCCCTACCTAACTCACTAAAATTTGTTATTTTCTGAATCTTCAAATCACTCCACACCAGGAAGGAATGCATCTTCTTGGCTGTGATTGGTTTCAGGAGAGGAAATGACATCGTTGATCGGGAAGCCAAAGGCTCCAAGGAACTGAGCATCTGAATGGGTGAGAACATTCTGGCAGTTTCCCACTCTTCAGGAAAAAATGGTCATTAATTTGCTATTAGTTTTCCATTGACCAGGCACTGTTATCAGAGACAACCTGTGTGCTGGTGGGCTGGAAGGTGCTAAAGGTCCTAAATGGTTTTAAAATAAAGCAACAGTAAACCAGGGACAAGACCCAGATATCCATAGTCAGTAAATGAAAAGCAGACAATGATGTGAAATACAGTTGAGCTGGTACAAGGCCAAAAAATTTTCCTTTAAAATCACAATTCACTGTTAAAATCAGTAAAGTTCCTGATACTGGCAAACCTTGGACAGCAACACTCACTACACCAGGGAGGTGGGAGATGTTGATGTCCCAGGGAGTGTATGGTCCTGGGGCAGTGCCTTGGTCTCTGTGTAGCTCCAGTCCTGGGGCTGGCAAGCAAGTAGGAAAATGGAAAAACTCTGTTATCAAGTCCTTGAGCAGCACCTTTATTTTCTTTTGAACCGAGAACAAGCTGCTATTTGATGGAAATTCAAACCAATTCATATAATTGGCTAATGGAACACACGGCTGTGCCAAGTCACTGGGGAATGATTAGGAAAAGGATGGGATGACAATGAGAGCAAAAGGTAATTCCAGACAGTCTTTTAGCAGCTTTCTGGTGTGCTACACACATCAAAGCCCAAGCTCTTGCAAGATGTGTCTCATGACAAACCCATTTTGCTGCTGGAGCAGCTATTCATGGCTGGTCACAGCACAGTGGGTTTGGCAGACATCAGACGTCCTTTCTGTGTCCCTGCCCTGAGGATGTGAGCAGGAAGTGTTGCCAGGTGATGCAGGATTTGGGGAGTCTGTGGCACTTCTAGTGTGTGGTTGCAGCAGAGGTTTTTGGAGAAGGATGCTCCTGGGGACAGCAGTGGGTTATCGTGTGCTTCACACCTGAGTTACCTGAACACAGGGGCAACGATCACAAGGCTTTTGTGAAACAGGAACTCAGCATCATGGAACAGGCAGGAAACTGAAATGGAGGGGACATTAAAAGGTTTGTCTGAGACTGAACAGAAACTCTGTGGCAAAGTTAGAAAGGGCACTTGTTTCGCCTGATTTTTTCATTTATGCCAAATATGTACCAGTAATTTTCTGACAACAGGTGCACAAATTTGGTGTGTGCTGCTGTAATGGCTGGGCCACGCTGCGTGTCCAGTTTCCTGGGATCCAGGACACAAAACCTCAAAACATCAGAAAAAATCAGAAAAACCACAAAAAATCAGAAAGCAACTATTGAGTAGTTTGGGGTGGGGTGACCTCAACAATGACACATGAAGTGCTGGTGCAGCAGCAGAGCCTGGAGCAGAGCCTGGAGCAGAATGGGCTTTGCTCCAAAGGGTTAAGGAAACTTTCCCATCCTTAGACGCTGCTCCGGGAGCCACACTCACACCACCTGGGACACAAATGGAAGAGAGGACATGGCACATGGGGGGCTCATGGGACAGGAAGGGAGTTCTGCAGGAGGAGTTAAAGCGACGGGGTGAGAAGGCACCCGAGTCCTGGGAACCCCTGCACCCTGCACTCAGCACACTGCACCCTGCGTCCATCACCCCACACCCATTACCCATCACCCTGCGCCCATCACCCCGCACCCATCACCCATCTCCCATCACCCATCACCCATCACTCCGCACCCATCACCCATCGCTCATCTCCCATCACCCCGCACCCATCACCCATCACCCATCTCCCATCACCCCGCACCCATCACCCCGCACCCATCACCCCGCACCCATCTCCCATCACCGTCTCCCCGCTCGCAGCTCCCGCAGCGCCGGGGTCGCACCGGGCGGTGTTTCTCGGCCAGGGCCGCGCGGGGGCAGCAGCGCCCCGCGGGAGGGCCCGGGCGGTCTCAGTGGTCCTGAGTGGTGTCGGGTGGTCTCGGGTGGTCCTAGGGAGTCCTAGAGGGTCCTGGGGGGTCCCGGGTGGCCCAAGTGGTCCCCAGTGGTGTTGGGGGGTCCTGGGGGGTCCCGGGGGGTCCCAGGTGGTCCCGGGTGGTCCCGAGGGGTCCCGGCTGGTCCCAGGTGGTCCCGGGTGGTCCCGAGGGGTCCCGGGACCCCTCCTACCCTCTCTGACTGTCAGCACCACGGCCGGTTAGCGGTACCCGTGCCAGGGCCGTGCTCTCACCACCGACGGCCCCCAAGCCGTCAGTCCCCAGCAGCCGAGCGTGCCTCCTCACTTGGGCACAGCACGCTGGGACGGGCAGGACAGGCTGTTCTCACGCTGTCCCTGCTCTCCTCTGCTTTTCAGTGCCTACTCCGAAGATCTGAGCTCAAGGCCCGGCTGTGGAACTGGACCCAACTATGGATTTGCGGGGCTTTGCCTCCCCACCATCCTACCGGCACCAACCCCCTCCTGTTCGACTTCTGGCACCTTTCCATTGGGCATCAAAATACTCCTGGGTTTCCAGGGATGAAGGCAAAAGGAAAAGTCAGGGTTTGCCTTCCAGCAAGTGCCAGGACGCCAAGAACTAGAGAGATCTGAGAGCTACTTTGACTTTAAGTCCGTGAAGGATTCCCGTGTGGCGCTGCCGAGCTGAGGTGCCCAGTGCCCGAGCAGAAGCTCCTGGCTCTATTGTTGCCAGTTGCACAGAATTTACCTGTTTTTCAGTTGGGGTACCGTGTGTTTTAGCCAGTGGTGCAGCTCAGAAGATTTGTGGAAGCTGTGGTAACGTCCTTTAACGAGAGGTTGTGCCCTCACACCGTGGGCACTATTCCAGCACACTCAACCCCTCTCGTTCTGAGATCGCAGGTAACCCAGGTCAGCAGAAATGAAAGCCCTGATTGCACATCCTGTGCTAATGAGCCTTCCCTCTGCCTGGTTGGTGGACATACCACAAACATTCCTCTGGAGGACATGACTCAGGAGCCCCTGCCTGTCCCCCTGTTGGCCAAGGGGACCCCAGACATACCCCAAGTGCCAAAGCTTGCTGAGCACATGGAGGCAGATGGAGGTTTTGCATGAGAAGATAAGGAGGGCTTTTTTCAGCTCGGAAAGCTGTTTATGCTTTACAGAGTACTGACACCAGAACGGAAAGGGCCTTTTCCTGAAACTGGCTATTTATAAACAGCCTGTGGTGCTGAGCCTTCCCTTGCAGGGGGGCAGGGACTTTCAGCTTCGCTTTTGCTGCCTTGAGCTCGCTCAGAGATCCCCCAGACAGGAGTGAACAGAGCAGGTCTTGCTGCCCCTCTGCTGGGAGCACACTCTGGTACTGGCATCTTGTAATAATTCTTTGGAGATACTGAATTCCAGTGAGTGCCTAATTCAGCCCTAAACCCCTCAGCTATGCAGTCAGTGCTGTTCACAGCCCTGGATTCTTCCAAAGGCTCTGCAGGAGAAATTGGTAGTTAGTGGCAGGCATAGCTTTAATGGGTGACACAGCTATTGCTGTCCAGAGGGGCCAAGCCCTGTGATGTCACGGCAGAAATTGGCAGCACTTGTATCTTTCCAAGCTGCTGAACAATGCAGTGTTCACTGCATGCACACACTTGAGGTGGAATTTAGCTGCTCCAAGATGTCTAAAACACAGCCTTGGAGCCTTGGCTATCTCTGCTTCCCTGTTTTGTGAGTCAGTATAGGCAGGGAGCTGAGACAGCCACAAACCCACTGCTCAAGCACAAAGAGCAAATTTATTTCTATTACCTCGTTATCCCAGGAATCCCCAAAGCAACATCCAGGCAGAGGTACAAACACTGTCCATGCTGGAAGAAGATCAATCTCCTGCTCACACTGCTTTATCAAGGGTTATTCCCAGCTGCAAGGTCACTCCAGCATTTACAATCCTCCTTACCAGTCTTCTGCTTTTAACCCATTCTTCCCAACACCTGTCAAAGGAGAGAAAAAGGCACCTTCAAATCTCATGTCCATGAGATGCCTTTCTTTGGATTTTACCCAGTTTAATTGTGTTGGGATACTGGACAACACTCTGCCTCCCTTGCCCTGCCTTGCCCCAGCAGGCCAGTGGCTCTGTGGGCAGTGCTGAGCTCCTCTTTCTCCAGGAACATTGGGATACTCTTCTGAACCTCACCAGAAACTCTGAGGAAGCTCGAACTGGGTCTAGTTATTAAAACTACTGCTCCTCCCCTAACCTAGCTGTGCCTGCTCTGCAAACCAAGTCTCCTCTTGGCACTGCTCACAGTGCAGCTCTCCAGGATCACCCAGATTTTCCCACTTGTAGGGATGTGATGGCTCTTGGTTGTGGCTCTGGTTCAGAAGGCCAGTGCGCCTGGCAAAATCCTGGCCAGAGGGGGTTGGCTGAGAATTAACAAATAAAATAAAACCCTCTGTGCACTTCTGGGGTTTGTCTTGTGCTGTTGGAGAAAAGCAGAGGTGTGCAGAGGGATGGGGAGAGGAAGGGGCAGACATTCAGATATGTTTTTGTGGGGCTCTGCACACCAAACCCAGCTGAAGCAGTGAGGACAGACCATGGCTCAGAGCCAACAGCGTGGGAGATCAGAAAACTGTTCAGTTGAGGTCTCTTCACCCCCTTGGTATTTCAGTGGTCATGAGCAGGTCATGAATGTATGCAGCAGCTTGAACTTGCAGAATTCCCTGGAACTGTGAACTCAGGGATATTTTTGGCAAATCTGGAAAGGAAATAATCATCCATCTGGAGGCTGCAGGATGCAGCACAGCCCCTGCACAGAAAGGTCTCACTCCCTCTGAGCTGCACATTTATAACTCATGGGATTTGGCTGACTTATCCAAACTTTCCTCAGCTCACTACAATGCCTTGCAATCAACTGATTTTTGTATTTACAGTTGAAACAGGAAAAGCAGGACTTGGTCCATACCTTGGTGTAGCAATTATGAAGCAACCTAACGGCAGACTGTAACAAGCATCTGAAAATCAGGAGTGTTGTAATGTGCCATGCCCCAGAAGAGCCCCTCAGCCTGCAAATATGTTCTGCTGAGAGGGACCACAGTGAAACCCCCTGGCTTTTGAACCAACAGCATGTTATCAAAGGCTCAAAGTGGGGATCCCACATTTTCCCTCTCCTTCAGTGCAAAAGCTGCTCTGGGAATTGGGCTGGGAGCAGATGTTTGCAAAAGCAGTCACTTGCAAAGCTTTTACCATGGGCTTAGTCTTTTGTCTCTGGAATATCACTTGGATTTGGCAAAGAGCTGCTTTCCCTAACCCCATTCATGCAGGCACATGTGGAAACTCCTGGGAATTCCTGCTGCACCGGGGGCTTGGGCTCAGCAAAGTGGGAATGCCCCCTGTGAATACTCCACAGTGGCATCCTCAGGGGCCTCCAGCCTGCCTGGCCTTGGGGAGGGATGAACAGCCCCTTGCGTTGCTCTTCCTGACTGTGGTGTCTTTCCTCCAGACCCCTGAGAATACACAAGAGATGAAACCACAAGTGAGCAAGCACGAGCCAGGGCCTTGTCCAGCTGTCCACACACTGGGGCCTGAGCAGGCCCCTCCTCAGGGACATGTCAGTGAGTGGTGGAGGCTGTAGCTGAGCTCCCCCTGCCCCTGTGACGCTGATTCTCTGCACAAAGACAGTGGAGATGGTGCAGGAGGAGGGCACCCCACTTTGTCCTCAGGCTTGGGTATCATGAGGGTACTTTCTGTGATGCATCAGAGACATGTGCCAACTCTTCTCCATGTCACACAGAGACTTCGCTGCATATTGATTCCTACCTGAGGAGCCCATGCTTTGCAAAAGGCCCCATCTGTCCTGCTGTGACATCAGATTTCATTTAGTGCATCATTAATAACAAGGGTGTGAATTGTAACCTATTTCTCATGGTGTTTTCCCAGGATAGATCTGTTGCCTCGTTCTTTGCCCTGCTGCTGACACTGCAGGGTAAAGCCAGCATGAGGAAGGGAGCAGGTTGCTTTCTGAGTGCAGTGTGTGTAAGCACTGAGGTGCATCTGAACACAGGGAATTTCCTCACACATGGTGGAGGTCAGGAAAAGGAGGAGGAAAGAACATTGTCAGCACGAGGCTGCTGCTAGATGCACAATCAGAGACCTTTGCCTGTCTCTGGCTTTCTCATCCCTAACCAGTGCCATGAGCACTGGGCAGATATGGTTTTTAATTCAAAACAAGCACAAAGGAGTCCAGGGATACCCCAATGTGATTCTGCCATTTCTTGGAAAGCCCCAAGCTCTCCCTTCTAAAGATTTAGCTCTTATGGAAGAAGCCAAGGAAGTCTCCAGCATCTTTTCCTACAGTCACAGACCTCTTATCCCACTTGTCTGCTAACGCTTATCACATGTAGAATGTCAGCAATACCCTCATCAGCATGTGCTTGTGACTTGAGGATCTGGAAGAGGGAACAACGCAGATGTTTCTGGCATTCACATGACCAGGCTTGACTCCAGTTTCTGCTGTGAGAAACAAAAGCACCTGGTACATGGGATGCCCCACCTGGTACCCTGGCTGCTGTCCCACACCAGCCAAAGGGATTCTGCCCCAGTGTGGCACCTGTGAGACTCTTCATCCTCTCCTTGCCCTCGGCTTCTTGAATCCAAATTGCTCCTTTTCCTTGGCAGTGCAGTGAGGCAACATGATTACCAGGGAGCCCATGTTACAGGCAATAATCAAGGGGTTCAGCCCTGCCCAAACACAGAACGTGATGGATTTGGAGATGGTGGAGCAATGCTTTCCTTGGGAGCTGACACCTGCCTCCACCTCTTGCCATATACCCCGTGAGGACTTACGTTTAAGACAGAACTGGAGCCGACACCCAGAGCATTCCATGGAACCTGCTGCAGGTGCCAGTGTTTGTGTGAGGGGTGTCCTTAGCAGCCAGCCTAAAACTAAAATGGAATCCAGCTTTGAGGTCAAGAGAGTGTCACCCTGAATGTCACAGGTATGACTGCTTGTCCTTCATCTGTGCCATATGATGGAACTATCCAGGATCCCACAGGAAGAACTGTCTCCCAGAGCCTGGCTGGAGGGGCACAGGGAGGAAGGTTCATTGCAGGGAGGCTCAAGGAGGAAGAGCAGCAGAGAGGGAGCAATGTGCCATGGCAGGGTGGCCTCAGTCTGTGCAGAGTGGGTGGGAGAATGCCTTTATTGGGGATGATCCAGGCTGGTGGGAGTACCAAGGGATGGCAATGAGGCACAGTTTTTAGGAACTGGACATTTGGCAAAACTTGCACTTGTATTTTAGATATGGAGCTGACCATGGTCCATCTCCTGGGCCAAGGGGGAGAGAACACTGATACGACAGGGCTGCAGTACAGCATTACCCCTCGGGAGAGGGATTTGAAGTCTCTGCACACAGGTCTCTGAAAATAGTAGGTCAGTGCATGTGCCAGCCAGCAGCCAAGGGAAAGGGAGAAATTCAGAAATGAGTAAGTGCAGTGTAGGACTGAAACAAGGGTCCAGAGAAATCCCATCCTCTCAGATTTTCAACATCTTCCTGAGCAAGGCCCTGGGCAGCCCGTAGCCCTACCTGGAGCAGGGGTTTTGACTGCTTGACCTCCAAAGGTCCCTTCCAGTGTAAATCTTTCTGTGGTTCTGTGATGGATGTTTGAAATGTAGAACACGCGGAGCTAATTATAGCATTAGAGAAATCCATGACACGTCTACGGCTTAAAGCAGAGCTGTTCCCTCCCCCATCCCAGAAAGTCAGAGACAGGACAGAAAAGGGTGATCAGTCTGCAATAATACAAAGTGACTCCTGAATGAGGAGAGACTCAGGAGTGAACATCTCAGGAGCTGTAAGATCATTACTGGTGTGGAAGTGACCAAGAAATGAGTTGAGAACTAGGAAAAAACCAATAAAATGAGGGGGTGGAAGGTTTAAAATGAAGAGATTACAGACCTTTAGCTTCTTATAAACAGTTGGATTACTCCCTTCTGGATTTCACTGGCACAAGATATTGCAGAAATAAAATGTACCCATGAATTTAAAAATAAAAAAAATCCTGTTCCTGAGTCAGGAATCTTTGAGCCAGAGCCTTTGGTCACCTAGAAATGTTCAGGTATCCCCAGGTGCCCATGTACCTCCCATACTATCAGAAAGAGCTTCTATGAGCCATTCACTGCATACAGAGATACAAACCTCTGTTCACTCTGGTTTGACCCTGGCCCCGCCACCTAAATTTGCAGAGATCAATGGATATCTCCCATCACACCTGGGGAAAAGAATTCCCTGTCACCTTCCCCTTCACTTACATTGTCAACCTGTTCACCAGCTTCTTGCTGACTGAGAAGTCCCAGGTTATTCTGTGGCTTCTTTGGAGAAACATTACTCTGCCTCAGTTGTTTCCTCTTTCTCTACAGTTCCTCTAGTTTTACATTGCTGTTTTTCTATTAACAGACCAGAATTTTGGACAATTCGCCAGCATGAGCAGTGCACAGGATGCAGCTGAATTTTCAGTAGTGCAGGTCATTCACTGTTTGATTTTACTTTTCATTCCTCTTCCAATAGTTTGATAACTTTCCCTTTGCTTGTCTGGCTCCTCCTGAACAGCAAGCTGGGACTTTTCACAGGAACATTCATGGTAACACTGAGATCTTTGCTGGGAGACCATAGCTAGTTCAGTGTACAGCATTGTGTGAAGTCAGGAAAGATCAACCCTCCACACATCATTTCATATTTACCACCACTGCTCATCTTATTGCCTGGACACTCGCTGTTAGCAGATCCTTCACCTTTGCAACTCTGCAAACTCTTATCATCCCGAGAGCACATGTGGTCAGAGATGTGGAGAAAGGCCTTGTCTCTGTGCTTTCACACTCACATGCTCCCAGAGGCTGCATCAAGCCCTGGTCACCACACAAAGAGCTACAAAATCTATTTGGAGTGTTACAGAGCATCCAGTCTAGGTGAGGGGACAGGGTGGTGTGTCCCAGACACCCTGTCTGGACTAAGCGGTGGGGTTAGAGAACCTTCCTTGTTCCTCAACACAAAAACCAGTCTCCTGGTATGTCAAAGGAGAGATGCTGGTCTGTAAACACAAATTCCCCACATGAGGAGTTCACTTATGTCCTCAGAGCTCCCAAAGCAACAGGCACTGTCACTCAGCAGTGCCCTGCAGTGCCTGTCAGCCCCTACCAGAACTTTGGGGTGTCACCTTGTGCCCTCTTGCCTGGTGAGGGATGGAGAGGTCAGGGTCAGCCAGGTGGAAAAAGCAGAGCTTAACCCTGTTATGTTTTTGGTGATCTTTGGGAACCTCACCTTCTGACCCAGCTAGCTGGGCTGCCCATTGTGCCTCCTGGCCCCTCTGCTCAGTGCTGTCAGCCACCCTGCCAGGGGCCCTGGGCACAAGAGTGGAGAAGGAGAACTGAGCCCTCCCAGCTGCACCTTGTGCTGCTGTAGCCGACCCTGTGTCCATGATGGGCACACAGATCTGCCACCGTGAAGAGGAGGGGGGCAGACTGCACCTAAACAACAAAAGCATTAGAAAAGAAGCATCACAGAACTTGTGCTGTCCCATCCAGCTGGAAGTAATAGGCCTCTATCAGAAAGCATAAGTGGTTTTGGCCTGGGTTATCTAGGGAATCAGACACTGACCACAATTAACAGTGTCTCATGGGGAAATGAACAGCGGATGTACCTGAGGAGCACTGGAGTAATCTCAACTGAGCCAGCTGGGACAGACTCCCCAGAAAATCCTGTGACTTTCCAGTCACTCCATGTCTCCAGCATTATCAGTTCTCCTACTCCAACTGAAATCAGCAGCACCTTTCCTAGTGCTCTGCACAGCCTCCAAGAAGACAGACACTTGGCCTTTGATGGCCAGAGGAACATGTTCCTGGGAAACATTTGCAGAAATTGCTGAAGTTGTCAGTCCGTGGCTCCTTACTTGTAGATGGGACACTGGAGGTCACACTGGTGTGTGTCACACAGCCTGCCCTGCCCACTATCACATCTAACAGCCTACAGATGCTTGTTTATCTTGGGGGTCAGCTACTTTTACTCTGAGGTTGCCAACTTACTGCTCACCTAGAACCTGCAGCTGCACAGAGACAACAAAGCTCTCCCAGGTCTCCAGCAGCACAGAGCTGAGAGCCCGAGTAGGGCTCTCCCAGCTGCAACATGAGCCCTACCAGCCACTTTTTGACCAGCATAACCACCAAAGGGACAGGACTGCTTTTGAGTTGTGCAAGGAACAAGGCCAGGGGACACCCACAGACATCCAAAACATGGGCAGAGTGAACCAGCCACATCAATCCACAGCTCCATTGCTACAGGGCAGGAAAGAAACACATGGAAATATCTCTGGACTCCACAAAGGGACTGGCTGGGAACCCTTTAAAAAGAAAAGCATAAGCCTCAAAAGAGTAGGAGAGCAAAGGCTCTTGATTTTTAGTCTTTGTAATACAGAAAACTGCAGCAGAGCTGCTAGCAGAGCTGTAGCCCACCTGTCAGAGCAGCACTTGGTCTGGAAACAGCACAAGGAGTCATCACCCACTTGTCTGAGTAACTCCAGGTGATCTCCAAGTCCTGTTCCAACCCAAACCATTGTGTGATTCTATGACCCGGGTCAGCCAGCAACAGCAGCGATCCTGCAACACAGCAACACCACCCCAGCAGGAATTTGCCCTCAGCACTGAGGAGGAGCAGCTCATCCTTCCAGGCACGCTTTAAGGACTGAGCTAGTCCAAGCCTTGAACGAGAAACACAATCCTTCCAGCTCCTGTGAAAGGTCACAAGTGACCGGACCCACAGCGCAAAGACAACACTCCTCCCAGTGCTCCCCACCGGGCTGGAGACGGGCACCGAACAAACGCACACGGGAGAGATTTCAGCTTTTATTCACAAATCCGTCTGTACATTCCGACTCGCTGAGCGGCAGCACCAGGGGGCAGCAGGAACCAGGATTCACCGGAACTTCCCCGGCGCCTGGAAACGGGAGACAGCGGAGGAAACCAAACCCCGCCAGCTTTTACATCTCACCTTCTCTGAGCAAGGGAATTTGAAATCGAGTCATCTTTATCACATTCAGGAAGGTGTTGGATTTACAGTCCTGTGCGTTCAGCATAAGGATCTCGGGTTGAAGTGACTGTTCTACGGAGCAGCTTGAAAACTATCCCCGGCTTGCCTTTGCCGAAGCCAGCATCTTAAAGCTGCAGTACTCTCCAGGCATCTTTCCCAGCAGTCCCAAAGCCAAATAACAAAAGGACCCCTTGCCAATAAATAATCATAGGAAAATAAATAAGATTAAACTGGAATATACAATTACATGGTCTTTATTTGGTTTCAGAGGTGGAAAAAAGTGGAGCCAGACTGCAGCTTTAAGCCTCACACCTGAATCAACCTCAAACACTGGGTAAATTTTACAGTTGATTAGCGGTACAGGTTGGAGATCCAAACTTTCACGGAGATGAACATTTAGGCACATACGCACACCCTTCCCCAAGGCATACTTTATTTGGATGAGTTAGAGGAAAGCCTGCTGAGGGGAAGTGCCCCTTCCCGAGCTGAACAGACATGACTGAACACCTATTGACTGTCATAGTAAAACATCTCAACAAATATCTAATCCCACCCATGTTTGCAAGGGGAAGCTGGTTCAAACCACACACCACGGAGACAAATCCACTCTTGGGATCATTCAGCTCCGCTGGCACCACAAAATCCTTGAGCAAATCCAGCTACCAGCAGGGCTGCCAGCTGCCCGCTGCTTCTCGTGCTCCGAGCCTAGCTGTGGAAAGTCGTAAGTCCATTATTTCTACTTAAGCCAGAAATCCTGTTAATGCCACTTAAAGGCAGTTTTACAGCAGGAGCTCTTGATCTGCTGTTTGGGGTGTACAGCCCCTCTCCAGAGCTCCCACACAGAAAAACCACACAGAAGAGAAAAGCAATCCATTGCAAGCCAGTGTCCGATGATTGTCCCTTTGGGCAGGGCAGGAATCCAGCACAGGGCAAGGCGGGGGAAGGGAGGAGGATGGCAGGTGAAGAAAGAACTTAGAAACAAACTCAAAACCACCAAGACACAAGGAGGAGCTCAAAGCCCCTCAGCAGCTGATGGCACTGGGTTGCTGTTTGCTAACAAAGTCTGAAATGAAGTCGAACTCGTTCTGTCCCAAGAATAACTCCGGCAGCTCCTGAATCCGGTCCAACCCCAGTTCCAGGACAAGGGATGTCAAGACCTCCTCATCTATGAGATCAGTGTCCATAACATTCAACGTGAGCGCCGGTGAGGGCATGTGCTGCATGCCCGGGTGCTGGCCTGGCCCCATTCTGTACTGCTGGGCACCAGCTCCCATGGGCCCGTTGCTCATGCCCAGGGGGTGGCCCTGGTACTGGGTGTTGAGTTTTTGTAGGTGCATGCTGGCCATGAGCTGCTGGGTGCCCACCGGTCCCATGTACTGCTGCTGCTGCTGGCCCGGTCCGTTGAACATCATCGCGTTCTGCATCTGGTGGTGGCCCATCTGTCCGCTGAGGTTTGGTCTCGGCCTCATCGCCCCGTCCATGCCAGCCCCTCCATAGGGCATCATCTGCGCGGCTGCGGGCAGCGTCCTCAGCACATGCTGCCCGTGCTGCGGGGGTCCCTGCAGCCCGCTCACCCCCATGCGATAGCTCTGCAGCCCGGTGCCACCGTGGCTCATGGGCATCATCATGTGCTCGGCCATGGCTCCGCGTCCCTGCGAGGCTGCTGCGGCCACAGCTCCCGGGGACGGCACACGCGTCCTGCTCCGGCCGAAAGATCCCGGAGAGCCCCCACCTGCCGCCGGGATGAAGGCTCGGCTCCGCTCCCTCCGCCGCCGGGGAAGGCTCCGCAGAGCGCGGGGACCCTCGGCACGNCTCCGCACGGCTGTGCCTCTGCCGGCGGCGAGAGATCAGCTCTCTGCAGTCACCCCTCACTGCCTTCGTCCTCTCACCGTCACTCTGCCCAAGCCGTTGTAGCTGCTCACTGCCTGGGCCTCGGGTCTCACTGCTGGGGTTGTGCTGAGTTCCCCGTTCGTGCTTAAGGACTCACCTTTGTCAAGGGCTCCCAAGGCTGATGTTAGTGGCCGAGGGCAGCTGGTGGCATCAGCTGCGTGGTTGGTTCCTCAGCCAGCAGCATCTTCCCAGCACGGATGCACCGACTTTCCCAACGGAGCTGGTACCCGAAGGGATTGTCACACACAAAGGTTTGCGACTCTAACTGCAGCAGTATCTTTTTCACCCTCTGAGGTGAACTTTAGCTCACAGGGTCCCTATGCAAGTCTCCTGCCCACCTGCTTAGCCATGCCAGCCAAATTATCTCACCAAGGGTCTATACTTTAGCAGCACTGGTACCCTCTGCGGAACCTGGTGCTTTCCAGTAGTGTATGAAAGAACAGTGTTGATCTTCCCCTTCTGGTTTGTGTTTTGAAGAAACCCAGAGACTTCTTTTTTGAAGATGTGTATTAGTGTTGCATGGTTACCTGCTTGGAAGGCAGGAGATGATAAAGTTCAACTTGCTACACCAACTTTGTTCTGTTTTTGTCCTGTCCTGTCCCAGACAGTCCTTAACCACAGATTGTGGCCCTGGTAATGCCAGACAGGTCCTTTCTGGAGGTTCCAGCAGGTTGTTTCATGGAATTATAGGTGTTCTGCGTATTCATGGTGCTCACAGACCCTGGTGAGCAGAGAGAAATGTCAACAAAGGGTTTCAAATTATGCTGAAGGAGTTGTTTGTTGCCTCAAGTTGTCTCTCAGCTTTGTATAACTTGAGAGATGAGGCCTATATACTCACTGCCATGAGCGGATTAAGTCAGGCAGGATGGGCACCTTGTGCTGAGCCACAGTGCTGTCCTGGAGGTTTCCTTATGGGGAATAGGTATCTCTGTATCAAAACACTTCAACCAGTACCTCAAAGCAGATAACAAACACCCAGGAGCCCTCAGCTCCCAGCAGCCAGGAATGGAAAGTGTCTTCTCTTATCTGGACAGAGCACAGGGCCATAAACCTCCAGGACATTCTGGGAGTTGCTTTTGTTTGTGCCATCTTCTGCCTTGTTAAGTGGCTGGGATGGGTTTCAGGTGTTGTTGGTGAGCCTCTAGCTGATGAATCAGTTGGTTAATTGTTCAATGTAATTACGTAATGATTGTTTTTTAACTCTAGACATTTTGACAAATGCATTTTTAGTGTTAACAAACACATGCTCACATACATATACCTGCCTGCCTGCTTGTTCACATGCAGATGCACACCCAGGTGAGGAACAAATGCAGTTTGTTTTGCACACGAGGGAGTGTCTGCTGTCCTTGTCACAGAGGCATCCAGCCATGAAAACATCTCTCACTTGGAGGAGTGGTGTGGTGTGTCCTGAAAGACCTGGTCAGGGGCAGGAGTTCTTGGACAGAAGTAACAGGTGGGAAAGGGCTCTCACAGCTATTGGCATTACAGAAGACCCCAAAGGTAGTTAATTGGAAACTAATTATCAGATGAGAGAGCACGCTTGCTGAACACAAGCATGAAATTCCCTTCTATCTCTACCCTCACTTACACCCCTTCTCCTTTGGGAAGGAAGGGTAAGTCATATCAGCCACTCATCCAGTTGAAAATAGTTTGACCAGAAACAGAGCTGTGGGATCAGCTCTTTCACCCAGCCTGTGACATTGTCCCCAGATGTTTCCCCAGCATAATCTGGGGTAGTTGAGAGGAACCGGTGCCTGAAGGAAGGGAAGGGGGTGGGTGGGTGAAAGAAGAGTCATTGTGATGGGCAGAACATGCAGAGATCCACAGCCTCCATGTGTGCAGTGTGTGTGCCATCTTCCTGTGCTCTGTGCTCCTAGTGCTCCCTGTCCTTGAACCAGTAGTATTTTATTTTCCTGGTGTAGACTGGACTGCTGCATTTCCCTCTGCCCAGCCAGCAGCTGAGGGACAGAGCTGGCAAAGGGCTGACCAGTTCTGGTAGCATCTCTCTCACTGGTCTCTTTGGTCCAGAACAAGTGGTGGGTTCTTGTGCTGAGCTCCTGAGGATTAAGGAGCCAAACCACTGCAGCTGTATTTTCAAGCACTGTGTGTGACCCATCTAACTCCAGGTCTGTGCCTCTCCCCTCTGCTCTGCCATCTGTCACCAGCCCATGGACTGACTGGCCTTTCTGGGAAAGCAGATAACCTGCCAGACCCAGCCCCAGGGCTGTCAGTCCGTCAGCCCTGACTGCAGTCACCATGTCAGCCACCTCCAGCAGTGTGTCACTCACCGCCTCCTGACGTGGCACTTCCCCAGGCTGGCTGTGCTGGTGTCATCAGTAACCCCCGTGTTATCAGGGGTCGGTTACCCAGGCTGGGAATTACAGTTTGTTTCTCCAGTGGCACCAGTTTGGCTCAGCGTGACTGGGGATGTGGCAGCACCGCCCATTCTGTGTCCCAGGTCAAGGCATCCCTGTGGATTGGGCAGCAGGTCAGGTATCTGAGCACAGCACATGGCAGACCTTCTGATGCACAGCTCTGTGTTACCCATGGGTTTGTTTCTGTGGGATGTTCCCCACTCATACCTGACCCCTGATCATCATGCAGTGACTGCACAGCTCCACTGGTATTCCGGTGGTAAAATCCTATCCCCAGGGCCCCCAGGCATGAGAGGTGGCACAGGCACATTCTTTTTGTAAGCAGAGGTGTGAAGACTTTTGTCTTGCAAGGTTTTGCATGTATCAGAACTGGTTCTTGCCAATTCCTGTTGCTGATCTAGAGTACAAAATCTTTCTTTTTACAAGAGTCTGAGATCCTTAGTTCTGGGGAGAGGGAAAAAAAGAACATTTTTATAAAGAACTTGGAAGAATGCAAGATGTACTGATGAATGGAGAGTGAGTAGAGGACTTTTTTGGGAATTACCTATGACCAAAGGATTCTCACTGTGTTTTTCAGTTTACAACCCACCCACTGCTGTGGGGTGTGAGGCACCTTTGCATAGAGATTGCAGAAGAATCTGAGTAGTGATGTGAGCCATGTGTTTGGGTGTAGATGGAAGGATCTCAATGATTCAAAGACTTCTGGATGCCTGGTTAAGTCAATGCTTGGCCCTACAGAGCTCCTGTGAGTTTCCATGCAGTTGAGGAGTGCAGATAAATGCTAAAGCAAATTGAAATGTTAGTGGAGATGTGTGGCTTTGAGGGACAAATGTCCAGCAAAAGCCCCTTTGCAGTCCCCACTCACTCAGGGAGAAATACAGAGAATAGAAATGCTCAGAGTGAGGCTCGAAATCTGCAGAGGTGTGACCTGATCCATCAGGTATGACTTTCTGGTGTTGCTGTACCTGGGTCTTGCCATGGGCTCACTTCTACATCAACTTCAACTCCTTGAAGCTCTCAGCTGTATCACAAAGTATTCCTGAAGTATTGTTTTTCCAGAGGATGCTGGACACCAGGGGAGCTGCTCCTTTCACCAAGGCCCAGCAGCTGCTGGACTGTAGCATTTGGGAAGATGGAAGATTTGGAAGGTTGAAAAAGCCCAGACCTGGATCACTAAAGCACACACTGTTCCCTGAAGGGTGGAATGCCAATGGACACAGAGCTGGGGAGGATCAGCTGTTAAACACCAGCCAGTCATCAATGTGGCAACAACCAGCTCCCACCTGCATTTTCCTCCACAAGCTTTCTGTCCTCACTTGATCTGCCCTCGTCATGCAAAGGTGGCACCTATGTTTTGGGTCCTTGGAAAAGGAAGGACAGGAGGGGTCCCTGAGAAACGGGAGTGGGATGAGCTGCACCTGCTCCAGCAGCCCACCAGACCATAGCCAGCTCCTCCCGTGTCGTTCAGGCTCCTTGGGAGGAAGAGTGGCCACAAACCAGGCACAGGGTGACCAAAGAGATCTGCTGCACTTGGAGCAGCCCAGAGCTCACACTGCAGTGTCTGCTTTTCCCTTTCTGGTGGAAGGGTTGCTACGGTCTGATTCCCTCAAGGCCTGCCTGGGGCACATGTCTGGGCCTCTCCCTGCACTGCCAAGGGGTTGAAAGTCTTTCTACCTAATGTTTGACTGTATTGGGAAATGCACTTTAATCAAATATTCACCATCAGGTGCTGGAGGTCTCTGTACCAGATCTGAAAGGATCCCAGTGAGGCTCTGCTGCACATCTGATGCTTTCCCTGCAGATTCATTTACTGGCGACCAGGAGGTGAGAAGGGGGTGCAATTCACTGTCACTTTTTTTGTTTGTTTAAAGATGATTATAGTCGTTTGTAAACCTTGACTATGAAGCTGAGGAGTCCAGCAGAGGCCATGGTGCTATAAATACTGAACCAGGAGCAAATTCCAATGGAGTTTCTCCAGTTTGGCTTTCAATAACTATGTCCACAAGCTAAGATTTATAAGTTAAATTAAATATTAAGCCTCTTTACACAGAGTTACATTTACAAGTGTCTCTGACAAAGACAACTGGCCAACAGCAAATTATTTCAGACACTGTTACGAAACCTATTTTTTGTCTCCGGATGGGTCTGACGTGGACAATTGAGGTGACAAGGATCCCTCCCTGGGCAGGATATGGGGAGTCTGTGGTACATGTTGACGGTCCCAGCAGGGCCCAGCAAGGAGATGTGGTGGATCTGATCTCCCTGAGGGTTCTAAGCAGGATGGAGCAGCATCTCCTGGGAATGTGCCCCAGACACTGCCTGGCTCTGATGGGTCTGTGGAGCTGTCACCCCACGGGTGATTTACAGGGAAGGACATTGCTCAGCACAGTCACGGCGTTGTACCTTCCCTCAGTACATGTGGGGCAGGAACAGGCTGTGCCAGGAGCTTCCTTGAGCAAATGCCTCCTGGACAGACACTCAGCAGAGAGATGGGCAGAGTGTGGGCTCCACTGGGAGCAGCTGTGTGTGTGCAGCAGGAAAGAGTTTTCATTAACGTTAAAAAAATCCCTCAAAATTAGGGAGGAAAAGTGAGGAGCCAAGAAGGGGCACAGTGTGGCTCCTCTCTGGGCACAGGCACACAACGGCCACACAAACATTCATCCAACAGCAATCCCAAATCCTCTCTCCCTGGTTTTTGCATGATAAAAGTGTCCTCCAGGAGAGCAGAATCCAGGTGCTACACCAGTCTGTGATTCCTCATCTGCATTTAGATAGAAACACTTGATAAAAGGCAGGACTATTAGGCAGAGCCAAGTGGTGCAAACAGCCCAAGGAAGGGGATGAAGGGCGGGTTGGACCCCGATGGCCCCGCTGGGTGCAGGGACTGATCTGCAGCTGGTGGCCAGCTCTGGGGAAACTGGGGTGGTCACAAACCCTGCCGGGATTTGGGAGCAAAGGTGCCGAGGAAGGGAAGGCTGGGGAGCTGCCACGTGTGCAAGTGGTGGGTGTGCAAGCTTCCCCTGCTCTGGGACACACGACGTCCTGTGTGCACTGGTGCAATGTGGGCCCACATGCTTCCAGGGCCACTAAAGGGTGCAAAGGTGATTGAGGCCAGAGCTGGGCATGGAGGGGTTGGTGCTTCCTCTGCAGCAGCAGATGCAGCTGAACCTGGTGCCTGCGTGCTCCAGCCGCCGAGCTTGGCTTGCCCAGCTTGTAAACAACTTCTCATTTTTTTCCTCTGGGCTAATCTTGCTCTGTGGGGGAAGATAACATCACTGGAATTTTTCCAGTGTCCTTTGCTAGCGCCTCATGCTTTGGACTTTGGCTGAGACGCACATGAATGAGACACGAGCTTCCTCAGTGCTTTCTCTTGTTTGCTTTCCTCTGGGCCTGCTCCTGCTTCCCGGTCCTGGGGAGAGTGACCAGCACAGTCTCGTGCCTCCCTGGGTGTCCTTGTGGGGCTGGCCCTCGCTGCTGGCAGCGAGCAGGAGGGGCAGAGGGGCCTGGGCTCTCCTTGCTGATGCCCTGCAGAGCAGGGCAGGGACCTGGCCAGGTGCTGCTCAGCGTCCTGGCTCCTTCCCTGCAACACTTGTGCCAGGGCAGCCACTCTGGGTTTAGGCCCCTACCATGGCTGGTGTGGGCTGCACTTCAGTCTCAAAGGGCCGAAGGGCTTCCAGTCCCGCAGCAGAGCCAACGCCAGTATGGGTGGTGTCACACCTGACCCACAGCCCACCCAGCCACCTGTCCCCACTCTGCCCAGAGATCCCACTTATCTCCCCTTGAACTCTCAGGAACCTCCCTGTGGGGTCTGCCAACAGAAAATCAGTCCTGCTTCAGACAGACCTGGCAGCCTGAGCTCCACACAGCAATGGATGTGCAGCCTGATCCTGTCCTGAAGGGCTCCAGGTGCTGCTCCGAGCAGGGACAGGCAGCCTGCCAGGCCGGTCTGCCAGCACAGCCTCTGCCTCGTGTCACCAGCTCCTACCTCAGCTGCACGAGTCACCACTCACCTCCTCCACGTGCTGTCACCCCTCCCCAGCACAGTGCCACGGCTTGCCTCAGCCAAGGAAACCAAGGCACTGACCCTCTCCTGCTGCTGGCCACAGCTGGGCCACCAGCCTGCACGAGTCTTGCTCGTGCTCTGTTGGTGTTTCCCATTTCTATCCTTCCTTACTGCTCGGGAGTTTTGCAGGATTCTGCATGGTGTCTGTGGGCCACAGGCTGTGAACCAGCTGGCTCTGTTGTCCAAGGGATGGTCCATGTGCCAGGTCACAGTGTGCTCTGTTCTTGCCCAGTCCCATCAGTGCTGTGACTGTCCTGCCCAGGTTCCCCAGTGTGTCCTTTCCCTCCTAAAGACAAGCCAAGGGGTCATCCTATCTCATGTGAACCACCCATAGATCTGCTTCAGGCTGAGAAGCTGCCTTGCCCAAGGCCTGGCTCACATCACTGGCTGGGCTTATGGTCCTCCCTGCATGGCCTCCCTGGGCATCCTGGTCACTGTGATTTCCCTCTAGCTGGATTTGAGGCACAGATGGACAGACCAGGGCTGCAGTTTCTCTGGCAAGGAGCCCAATGAGTCCTGTCTCATTGTGGGTCAAGGGTGACTGCTTTTGGGTTTCCCTGCCATGCCCTCTCCCTCTGCCCTTCCTCCCAGGACCTGGTGTGGGCAGTGGGATCAGTGGAAATGAACAGCAGTGGGGCCTTCCCTCCCAAGAGCTGCTCCTGCGAGACCCAGTGTCCTCTGGGGCAGGGAGCCAGAGAGGTTTGGGGTTATTTCTTATCTCCAGGCGCCTGCATTGCTGCTGTCCTGAGGCAGATTAGCTCTGGCAGTTTCTCTGGTCTGCTGTTGTCTCATGCAACTGCCTTGCATTTGAATTGTGGGGTTGTTGGGACTGTGGTGGTTACTCTTGAGGGGGCTGTAGTGTGGTGTTTCTTTCATTATCATCAGGAATAGCTGGTGCTGTTTATCTGCCTTCTCTTTCCTTCATGTTATGCAACCTCCTTTTTAGATGCCAGTGGTTGTTTTCCCAGGGTTGATGAAGCAACGAAATTCTTCCTGGTATTTCCAGACCCTCACGGCTTATGACGGCGCTTCTCCCACCTTGCTCCTGCCCCTCACACTCCCCTGACTGTGCTGGAGTGCCCAAGTGCCTTTCCACATCCTGACCAGTCCAGGTATTGAGCAGGGACGACGGTGAAGCCCTTGGCAGATGTGAGCTGCAGATGGGCTGGGTGCCGAGCTCTGGTTCGCGTGGCCAGGGGAGGAACAGGGCGGGTGACTCAGGGCAACTGAAAGTTTTGTCCTGGGAGAGCTGCCTGGGATCCAGGTCGCTGGGACCTGTTTGTCAGGTTCCTATTTTTGTTATTCACTAGCTCAGTATTCCTGAAAACAAATCGCCTAGTTGTCACCTGATTGGCATTACAGGAGCGTGGAGGGTGTCCCGTCTTTGAGTGGCTGGATTTCAGCTCTGCCGTGCCTGGATTTTGACTCCACTCTGGCCACAGGGAGCAGTGGGGGCCCTGTGGGGGCTGCAGCAGGAGCTGCTCCTCTTGGGCTGTGCCCCTGGGAACCTGGCCTCCCATCAGCTCCTCCACAGCCTTTGCTGTCAGAGACCTTCAGGCTCTGTCACCTTTGGCTGTGTTTGGGGCATGGTGGGTTGTGTATGGCAGCTCTGGGCTGAGTTTGCAGCATGTGGGGGCTTCATAGAACCATAGATCCTTCCTGAGCTGGAAGGAACCGCCAAGGATCATCCAGTCCAACTCCTATCCCTGCACAAAGACTCCAACAATACCACCCTGTCCTCGTGAGAGTTGTCCAAATGCTCCTGGGTGCTGTACCCACTGCCCTGAGGAGCCTGTTCAGTGCCCAACCAGCCTCTGGGGTAAGAACCTTGTTCTGAGATCTAACCTCACCCTCCTCTGACAGAGCTCCAGCCATTCCCTGGCTCCTGTCACTGTCACACAGAGCACAGACTGGATGAGCTGAGACCCCAGTGAACTCTGCCCTCAGTGTCCTCTGCTCCAGTTAACAATTCCAGTGTCCTCAGTGGCACCTTGTATGGCCTCCCCTCTAAACCCTACATTGGCCTTTGGGAAAAAAGCTCCCAATTTGTGTCCTCCAGCTGGTCCCCTCCTGCAGCAGGAGTGAACTCTGCCGGCCCCTGGCTCAGGCTTTGGGCTGGTGACAGTCCCTGAGTCATCACTGGGTTGGGGTAGGACAGGACAGAGATGTGAGTCACTGCTGTGTGAGAAGAGCTGGCAGCAGGCTGATGTGAGGGCCCTTAGAGCCTGAACCACCTCGGGAGGCTGCAGAGAGTTCTGGGGAGACGATACTTGGTAGGGGGATATTGCTCTTTCCTTCATCTGCAACAACTTCTTTCTGGAGCTGGACAGGACATTTCTTCTCAGGCCAAGCTCCAGCAGAAAAACCTGCCAGCTAAACCAAGGATTTCACTCATAGGTATTTATTTGCTTAACGGCAAAACTTATACATAAAAATGTTTGTTTTATTTTGCAGAAATAAAGAAACAGGAGGTTTTTTTGCATCATCCATTCTCCTTTTTATCACAGTAAAAGCTGACAGGGAGCAGGATGGCCTCCTGGTCTTAGAAATAAAAGAAGAAAACATCTGCTGGTGTTTGTGGTGAGAGAAGCATGGCTGTGCCTATCTCACTGAGCAGCCCTGCTGCTGCTGCCTGCCTGGCCTTTAGTCATCTTGTCGTGTCACTGGGGTGGCAGTGGCAGTGGGCTGGCAGTGGACATGGAGGTTGGCCAAAGCAGTGGGGGCTTGTGGCCAGAGTAAGGCCAGTTCTTATGTGGACAGGTTTTCTTTTTACATGAAGAAAATGGCCTGGATGCTTCAGTGAGTCCCAGTACTCATTTATTGGGGGTAACCTGAAAATATGTGCTGTCTGAAAATGCACGTTCTTGGCCAGTATCCACTGAAATCCACAGGAGCTATTGGTGTGTGTGATGTTAGGAAAACAACTCCTGTTGCTGCTGCCATTGTTGGGGTTGCCCTTTTTGAGAACCCTGATTGCTGAAGGCATCAGTTGTGTAAAGGACAAGCTGGTGAAAGCAGAGGAGTGCCAGGCAGGGAGAAAAATCCTGCTCCTGCTGCCATGGCCACACTGTGGGCTTGGGAAAGATGTTGGAAGTTTCTTGCTCTGCATTGTGTTCTTCCTGCCAGGGCATCAGGGATGATGGTGTTGGGATAGTTGAGCAAGTGAGTATGGAGGTTCCATCTCAAGGTGTGGGAGCATGTGACAGTCAGCACACAAACTTTGCAGGCACTCCTGGAATGCTCACCATTCGTTGGAGACAACACAGGAGATTCATGTGTTCCGTGGGCTCATCTAGATCTTGGTGTGCATTTCATAGTCTCTGCTCTATGGCCACAGGGGAATGCTTCTGAGCTTGTGACTGGGTGCCCCAGTGTCACTGCTCAGGAATGTGGCAGGTGTTGCCCGTGTTTTGGACTGGTCCGTACAGCATTTGGGTCCCTAAGCTTTGGGTGTGATGCTGGAAGAAGGGAGGACAATGCAGGTGAGGGGGTCCATGCATGGGGAGCTTTCCTGGTGGCTGAATGCAGTTGCTGCTCCCTCAGGGCTGGGCTGACAACAAGCACCCACTCAGCTGCTGTCCCCAGAGCAGTCGCCTTGAGACACTCTACCTGGGATGTGGTAGAGCCCCTGGAGGGCTCTGGCCAGAGCATTGTGTCAAATTAGTTTTGTTGCTCCAAAACTTCAGATCAAGGCCTGATGGACTGCAAAGGTCTGCCTGTCTCACAGGGGCTGCCCACACTCACAGGTGGCACCTGCAGGGACAGCGTGTTGTGAGCCCTAAAGTCTCCCACCTCAACAAGCCTTGCTGTGGTATCCCTGCCTTGTCCTTTGCCTCTCCCAGGCCCAGAGGGTCCTCTGTCCTCATCAGCTCTGTGCTGCAGGGCATGAACATCTCTTGGATCTGAAGGGTCCCAGCTCTCTCAGCCTCTCCTCATGGAGATGATGCTCCAATCCCTTAATTTTTTGGCCCTGCACTGGACCTGCTCCAGTAATTCTCATCTTTCCTGTATTGCAGTTTGTGCAGCAGTTTCTGGGTGCTGTTTCTCTGAGACCTTGAGATTTCCTTGAGCGTCCAAGCACCTTCTCTTCTTGTGGTGATGCCTTGGAGGGTTGTGCTGCTGATGTCTCACTGACATATTTGCAACCTGCATTAAGGAGCTGGACCTGCATGTGCCCCACATGCTGCCCATACACCCACCACTCCTCACTGCATCCTTCTGCTCTGCCTGGGGCTGAGCTGCCCGAGAAGTGTGGAGCATGTCTGGGGTTGTGGGGACCTGGGATGCGGCTGAGAAGGGGAACATGGGGTGTGCCTGGGTAGATGGAGGGACGCCCAAGGCAGGCCAAAGAACACCAGAAGGTGGGAAGGTCCCCTGGAGACAATCCAAGCTGCTGCAACTTGTGTTTGGTCTGTGTCATGTGTGAGCAGTGAATTACACTTGGAAATGGAGGAAGGGAGGAGAGGTGGCCTTCCCCTCCTGGTCCTTTTGTGGGGTGAAAAGTATGAGGTGGTGACAGCAAGGAGCAGGAAGGCAAGATGTGAGGAGTTATAAATATCTGACTCTCAAGGGGCAAAGCAGTGAGACAGTAGTTTCCATGAACAGGCTTCTGGAGTGTGACACCCTCTTCCCTCTCGTGTGGCTGTGCTCCAGATAACAGAAACCACTGCTGATTTCCTGAACTCACTGTCTTTGTCATAAAAACCCCAAACAGCAGCAGTTTATAAATAAAGCTTAGGAAATAGAGCTGCTATTCTGAAGAGCAATGAAACTGGCAGCTTTTCCAGCTCAGCACTTCTGGTTCACAATTCTGGTTCACAACAAACTCAAACCACCACAGAAAAGTGGGATTGGACTGCAAAGGAGGCCATGGAAGTGCTCTGCAGAGACAGCCATAGATACCAGTGGCTACACTGTGTTTACCCCTTCCTAGAATCACAGAATCTCCTGAGCTGGAAGGGACCTGCTCTGGGCCCTGCCCAGACACCCCAGCAATCCCTCCATGTCCCTGAGCATTGTCCAAACACTTCCTGAACTCCCAAGCTTCACCAGAGAGCCTACCTCTGTCCTGGTAGGAGCTCACAGACACAGCGACCTGCCAGACCTGCTGCTCCAGAGAACACACCTCTTCTGATTTGCTCAGCTTTTGCAACCTGTACCATTCCAGGGCTCCAGGCTATGTGCTAATATCAACGGATAATGCTCCACCGGGTCTTGTGTTGTGGCCAGATGGTGAGGAAACCCTCAGCCAGGAGCTGAGATGAATGCAGGGGTGTCTGCTGAAGGCTCTGTGAGAGCTCACCCTGTGCCTCTGGCCAAAGGGTCAACCCCATACTGGGACTTCTGGGTGCTGAACCTTCCCTGCTCTGGGGGATGAACCTGCCTCAAACAGGGGAGCTGAGCCAGTGCTGCAGTGCTGAAATCTCACAAACACAGAGTGGTGACTTTTGTCTCAATGTGGTCCTGGTACAATGGAACAGAGCTAATGGGATGGCTGTGAAGGGGGAAACCTTTGGGGAGGGAATTTCCTTCAGGAAAGGTGTGGCTTGACTGGAGAGTGTTTTGAGGTGACCAGTAAAGCCCTGACAGCTGGAGGTGCCAAAGTTTACCCTCAAGAAGGGAGAGTGGAGGAAGGCAGGAGAACAGTCTCCAAATCCTCAGCAGACTGGTGGGAAGGTGGAGGATGGAACTTTCTGCCATGATCATGGTGCCCAGCTGCTGACTAAGAGGCTTCAGCTGCAGGAAGGAGGATTCACATGAAACTCAAGGAAGATATTCCCACCTGGAGAGAGCTCTTCATCTTGTAAGAACTTTAAAACAGGACAATGCAAGGACAGCTGAGCTACCTGGAGTTGGAGGGCAAGCCTCTCTTGACTTGAAGTCCCTTCTCATCTCAAGGTGATGCCACATCCAATCTATGAAATGCTGTGGTTCAAAAAAGAGTGTAGAGCCTTTTGTGTCAGAGTCCCATGAGTGTCCAGAGTGGAATATCTGCCCTTTGCAGCTCATTGTGTGTAGTTTTACAGTTCAGGCCACAAGAGGACTAACACCAAGCTGCCTGATGCCATGTGGAGCATCCTGAAGGAGCTTCCTCGAGGGCAGAAAAACCCACAGTGCAGATAACTCTGCTGCATGAGACTTGCCATTATTTGCATTTGGAGAAAGCTGTGTATGTTGGTGTTTCACACTGCTGCACCTCAGTAGGAGCTGCCTGGACCATCACACAGCTGGAGCCTTGGGTGTCCACAGGGCAAGACGTGAAGTGCAGAGGTTTTTGCTGAAGGTGTGGTCAGACGCAGACGTGGCAGGGCACAGTTTTGTGCTGGAGACTCCCAAAGGAAGCAGAGCTTCTGGAAAGCAGGTGCACCCCCATCCCACCCTCCCACCCCCCTGATCTCAGGAGCCAGTCTAACAGTCCCACCCTGCAGGAAGGCAGCCCCCACTCTTGGTGCAAGAACAGATGATTTCCTCCCTGTCACCCGCTCTGCCTGTGCACTCTCCGGGCTTTTGCAAGCTGCAATATTGACAGAACAAGCAGTTAGAACAAATAGTGTCTTCTGCTGTAACATTTGTTATTGCCGGCCACAAACCACAGGCAGCTTGGCCTGGCTCCAGGAGAGAGACCTGTGCAAATATTCCCGTGTTAGCAGTTATCTCCAAGATGCAGCCTCAGCTTGGGTCTTTCCCAGAGAGAGGATGGAGAGTGAATGACACAGGCAAGGGCAGATCGTCTTAACACTGTCAGAAGAATCTGGGGCCGTGGAAACCTGCTCTTGGGCTCCAGTGCTTCATCTTCTGCAGCTCCCAAGCCCAAGCAGGAATTTTCAGACAGCAGAGCTGCCCATGTGCAGGGAGGGAGGGGCTGCAGGATAAAGGAGAGCGTATGGTGTGTTTGTTGATCACTGTGGGCTCAGCTTTGAGGAATGACACCAGCAAAATGGCAAAATATATGTCAGTTTGAGTTCTGTCACTTCAAAAATCTTTCCCATGTTCCCTGCTGGTATTTTGGAACTGTCACCTCATTGCAGCCATTATGATGGGTTCTGCTAATCCAAATATAGAGCTGTAGCACAGATTTCATATATATTTCATGCATTGTGCCTATAAAGTAAATGTTATTCAGTGTAGTCCTTGTTGGTGCCCCTGACACTACAGATGGAATCGAATGGGATGGGACAGGACTGGTGGAGAGAGTGCAGATGGACTCAGTCATCTGCCACCTCCTTGCTCACCAGCAGCACAAGCCTCAGGGCTTCCTGCAGTGGTGCTGTGGGGCAGCTCTGCAGCCCTGGGTGCTCCCCTGGGAGGAATTGGCAACTCTGTGAATCACCATTGAGAGAGACCAAGGGTAAGTCCCCAGCTGAGGCAGAAAGCTGAGGATGGCTCAGATCTGAGCATGTTTAATCCTTGCAGAAGGTGGTCCAGTTCTTCCTTATCCGTGGCTGCTGTGGATGTGACCCCTTGTCACAGTTACCCTGTGGACTGAGGCAATGGGGTCAGGAGTTACAGGTATTTTAAGACGAGGTGCCCCATTGCTGAGCATTCACCTCGATCCTCCTGAGGATCCAGCATCTTGCAATATCACAGAATAACAGAATCATCAAGGTTAGAAGAGATCTTGAAGTCCAACTGTTAACCCAGCATCACCACAATCACCTCTAAGCCTCCAAGTGCCACATCCGGATGTCTCTTGAGCATGGACAGAGATGGTGACTCCACCACCTCCCTGGACAACTTATTCCAATGCCTGACTCAGTAAATCTTTTTCCTAATATCTAATCTGAACCTCTGCTGATGCAACTTGAGCATGTTTCCTCTTGTCCTTTCACCTGAGACAGGACATAAGAGCCTGACCCCTCCTGGCTCCCCCCTCCTGTCAGGGATTGGAGAGAATTCCAGGTGTCCCCTGAGCCTCCTTTTCTCCAGGCTGAGCCCCCCCAGCTCCCTCAGCTGCTCCTGCTGCTCCAGCCCCTTCCCCAGCTCCATTCCCTTTTCTGGACAAGCTACAGCCCCTCAATGTCCTTCTTGTAGTGAGAGGCCCAAAACCAGCCCCAGGATTTAAGGCGAGAGTGCAGACAAGCTCTGCCTTCCCTCGCAGGGATACAGCAGCGATGGAAGTGTTGGTCGGTGTGTGAAGGTCCAGGAGCTGCTGAAGCAGAGGAGGGAACAGGTTGCTGTGCATGTGCTGCCTGCACTGCCACGGTGACACTGGGACTGTGTCACTTCCCTCCCAGGGATGTGTGTTGGGAAAGAGCTGAGCCGTTACAGCCCCTGCACTTGGTCTTTTGCTTCCTGATTCCTTTCCTGCTTAAGAGAGCAACCGAGTTGGGTTTTTTCCCTCCTCTTTGGTGATCCTGTGACTGGGTTTCCTTTCCAGCCACGTGGCCTGTAACCAGCCCTGGGCTTCTGTGCAAACAAAAACTGCTTGTGAGCAAGGTTGAAGACTGCAGCCCTCTAGAAATGAAACCTCCTGGGCCTGTTCTGGTGGTCTGGTTTCACATGAGCCTGGGAAGCTCTTGGGTTTCATTCGTGAACCAGGAGCACTGCTGTAGGTGTGACATCCTCAGAAGCGGTGCTGTAATGATCTGACATCCCAGATCATCTCTGTGGCCCCTCCATGAGCACTGCACCCAGTCCTGCTGTGGCCATGGACAGGCAGGCTGTGCTCACTGTCCTCCCAGAGCACCAGGAGCCAGCTGCACTTCCCAGCTGCCAGTGCCTGGGGTGCTGATGGACAAACATGGGATGAATGTTCATCTCTCAGAGCAAGGCCTGGTGGCCTCTGCAGGGCCAGTATGTGCCACTTTGGTATTTGGGAGGGAGCAAGTTGTGTCAGTGGAGCCATGAGAGCTGGGGCAAGGACCACACCAGCACAGCCATGACAGATGCTTGTTGAGACTGTTACTAAATGCCTAGTTGCACTCAATCCTACTGGTTTCTTGGGAATTGTTGCAGCCCTGGAATACAAAGGCAGAGTATTCCCCTGTTCTTCCTTCTACTCTTCATCAAGCACTGTTTGAAAACCCTGCAGAGCTTAGAGCAAAGATTCTCCCCATCGCACACAGGCTTTAGCCACCTTTTCTGGAAGGTGGGTCCCAGCCTTGGTCTCTGCACTGCTGCTCAGTGATGCTGTTGCTGCCTCTCCCCAGGGGCTGCTGCTGGTGGAGCTCTGCTCCATCTCCCTAAACTGCTGGAAAGCTGGGACGCAGGAGGGAGGAGCCAGGATCACTTTTCTGGTGAGAGAAGTTTTCAGGCACAGCGGGTTTGTTAAACATGAGACCCTGCCCATCCCTAGCAATGGGTCTGATTCCAGTGGAACAGCTCAGTGAGAGGAATGCTCATGGCTCCGGAGGACCCAGCACATACTGACCATTTCCAGCTCAGATGGGAGAGGCAATTCCACATTCATGGTGGAGGAACAAAGAATGAGTGGTTTGTCTCCTTGGCTGGGTGATGTAGCAAAAGCTCTATTTTCCTGTGCCCGAGGCAGTACCATCTACCTGACATGATTTTTAGGTAACAGCAGCACTTCTAGACCCAGATTCATCACAGCCATCCACAAGTGGGTCTCCTCGGGCTGACGGACAGACTTGGGAAGGATGCAGCAGCTTCTCCAAGGAGTCTGATCTTCCAGGCTGGGCTCTGAGTACCCCTGCATCCCTCTGGAATGGAGGGTGGATAATCTTGCCTTTGTGCCCATCCCATCCAATCCACAGGGGAGCTTTGCTGGGCATGGTTGGCCAGTTGTAGGGCTGGGATATATGAGATAAAAAGTACTGGTGGGGTCATTTGGAGTGAGGTGCCAGGAGGATCATCACCTGTTGTGTCTTGCAGACTGATTGCAGGTCTGAGGGAAATGAACTGGAAATGAATGTACTGGACTTGGAAGTGGACTCATGTTTAAAAATTTCCTGGAACTGGTATTGCCTCATCTTACATAAATCTACCAAGAAATTATGGAACTGGGCCAGATGAATCAGAATTCATTCATTCAGGAAAGTTCAGAGTTGTAATTGAACCTGTTTCATAGCTCTTTCAGAGTGAAACACATCCAGGTTTCCTTTTGAAGTGGATATTTTTAAATCTCAATGTTTTCCTGCTTTTTGTGATAGCAGAAAATGGGCTCAAGTTCAGAACAGACATGGAAACCCGTGGTTCTCTAAAATACTAAATGCAAAATTTTGTTTCCATGTGTTTTAAGCCAGTTGAGATAGAATTCAAACTGACGTCCTGAAATCTGTGGTGGGGGTGGAAGGAGTCTTTGCACCCTCTGCAGCTCTCCTGGGTCTCAGCGGGATGAATACATGTTGCCACTTGTCAGTGAGTTGCTCTGACCCTTCTTTTCTTCACACCACACTGGGCAGCAGGTTTGGGCTCCCCTCCTGTGCAGCACAGGCCTCTCGCTGTGTTTTGGATGTTGCTTTCCTTGCTTAGTGCAGCTCACTCTGATCAGAGTATGAGAAGGGAAGAGGAAGATGGAGAAGAGATGAACAGAAGTCAGGTGGTAAGAGATGGAGATGGAAGGAGACATGTGAGGAGTAGACAGCGAAGAGCAGAAATAGTTCTGGAAAGGCTCCTCATCCTGTCTCTGTGTCAGAGATGGTCCTACAACCTCCTCCCCAGGGCCTGCGGGCCCATGAAGGTGCTGAGCACGTCCCGTGTCACCCGCTCCCACTGCAGCCCTGGGCTCACCGAGGTGGTTTTTGCCTGAGTGCAGGTTTTTCTCCGAGTTTGCAAGGCGCTCTCAGGGCGCTATAAATACCACGGTGCTTCCTGTGGGCTCTGGGGGGAGGAAAGCAGCTTCCCCGGCCGGGGAGGAGCTGCAGGCGCTGCGGGAGCTGAGCGAGCCAGGCTGGGACACACTGAGCCATGGCACCAGGACACACTGTGTCATGGCACCGGGACACACTGTGCATGGCACTGGGACACACTGTGCATGGCACTGGGACACACTGTGCCATGGCACTGGGACACACTGCACCCCAGCTCCACTCCTCCCGAGGGGACACTGCCTGCTCCCATCCAGCCTGGCTGGCTCCCAGCTGGACTGGCCGTACTTCAGCCTTTCTAGAAAGCGGCATGTGGGGAAGCCAGGGGTAGTTTCTGGGAGCCAGGGCAGGAGGAGGAGGGCAGGGTGCATTCAGGAACAGTGAGGATCTGCTGGGGACAGTCCCAGCCCCGTTCTGACCGAGGGCGGTCGAGTGAGAAGATGCTGCTTTGAATGATGCAAGAGGCAGCAGTCCTGGAAAGAGGATTTTAGGGTGGCTACTGTGGGTTTGCACCTGCTGAGGTCTCCACAGGGGTGAGGGGAAAGGGCCATCACTCACCCCAGCATCACTTCCCTGGCTCTACTGTCCAGATGTGCTGAATGCCCTTGGGGCAGCTTTGCTCCCAGGGAGGAACAGGGGATGTGTCAGGGGTGCTTGTTCCCAACCTACAACCTGCTGATGGAAAGTACCTGGTGAGACACCCACAGGCCACCCCTCTCTCCTCACCAGGCTCCAAAGTTGCTGGAGGTTCTCTGGGGCTACACTCATGATAGGAAGGCTCCAGCCAAGCTCTCTCCATGATCTCCTCTGGCTGCTTCCAGTGCTGCTAACTGGTTCTGTGGTGATGTCCAGACTGGCAGGGCAGCTGATCTGGGGTCTCAGGGGTAGCTGGTGCTGCTGACCAGACTGGGAAAGGTGGACTCGCCCCGGGGCAGGTTCATGAGCCCTGGGCCCCACTGTGTAACCCACACTTGGGGCCGTGTCCAAAGGGGAGCTCTCCCCTGGGGCTGAGGTGAGTGTAAGGACTGGCCAGAGCCCCAAACCCATGGTGATGCTGCTGTGGGTGGCTGGGGCTGCACTCCCAGGGCAGCACAGGAACTGCTCAGGTGAGACTGTGCTGGACTTGTGGGCAGCACCTGGTCTCCTCAGTTCTCCCCTCCCCTTCATCTCTCACAGGCTGGGAAGATCTGCCTGGTCCATTTGTGGATGCCACAAAGAAAAGTTTTTGTGCTTTTTGTGCCTCTCCAATACTTATCCACAATGTTCTGCACCTATTGAGTAGCCAGGGAGACTGATAAAACAGCTGATCCTGATGGTATCTGTAAGGGACACAGCTATTTGGGTTCTTCTTTCAAAGTTTTGGCAGCTCTGGAAACTTTGAGTGACACTGAATAATGAGTGATGCATAGCAGGGGCAGGAGGATTGCAGAGTCACTGAAGGACTGGTGTCAGATGTCTCAAGGTCTCCATTCCAGCCTCACACTCGGAGCAGGACTATAGCCACAGAACTGCATCAAGCTGCTTTTGTCTCTCTAACTTAGTTTCGAAAATTTCAGGGTGAAGGTAAGATGAAGATCTCCCTTTCCATGTGAGCTGCCATTCAGTGGCCCAGTTTCCTCACCTCCCTCCTGCACTGGGGGCCACTGACCCCAGATTCCAGGTGTAGCCTCAAGGAGGGCAGATAATCCCTCTCCTCAGCCTGCCAAGCAGAGCTCCCTCCTGCTCTTCAGTTTATGTTTTCCAGATTTGCATGAGCACTGCTGGGTTTTACTGCATGAGGCAGAGCCTGAGCCAGAAGGAAGCCCCGAGCTGAGGTTTCATGCCATCATGAGAGGAACTTGCCTGAGGTTTTGCATTTGGGAAGCCCCAAGGCTCAAACTGAAAACAAAATCTATACTCATGCAAGTTCTGGTCCCCAAAGAAGCTCCATTCAGAGAAGACGCCAAACTGGACCTTGGCTGTCACTTAGGAAAATGGTCTTGGGTGGAGACAGAAATGAACCTTTTCAGGCTCAAGAATAGATGGCAAAGCAGACCAAGATAGTTTTCCCATAAGTTTTTAAAATCATGCTTTAAATGATCTTTAAGACAATTTGATACTATGGGGGAGTTCAGATTTTGTTGGACTGGAAGTGGCAGCATGGGATTTACAGCTCAAACCCAGACTGACATGGGAGCAAGGATCAGGTGGGGCAGGGAGGAGGAAAGTGGCAGATTTTTAGATCAAAAAACTGCCAAAATTTATATGTGTTGACAGAATGTTTCTAAGTTATAAATACTGCATTTCCTAAGACAAGGGAGTGTGGGAAACTGGCACAGATAGAAAAAAGGCTGCTCCAAGGTGTGCTCCTCCTGAAGAGAAGGTCCCTGTGCTGAGGCTTCACTCTTGGCTACCCCTGGCCTGACAGTGTTTCCCCCACCTGGGCCCAAAGTGTAGGACAGGGACAGGAGCTGGGGAGGTGTGAGGAAACCATCTAGAACTCTTCCACTGACCAGGTTCCCTTTCAGGGAAAGCTGAAGAGACAGGAGGGCAATTTGAGCCTCTGCTTGTTTTTGTGAAGATCAGAGGATGGAACGTTTTCTGAGCCCATCACTGGGGGAAGTTATTCTGTGCTGAAGAGCTTTCCTGCCAGCTGAACTTGTGTGCTCAGTAAAACAGCCAAACAGCAAATAACGAGAACTGCTGCAGCTCGAGTTCCCTTTTGGGATGTGGGAGCAGCACTTGCTCTGCTCTGCATGTCCCCACGCTGCCACATTTCACCATCAGCCTCTTCTTTGCAGAGCACCTAATGGCAAAATAGTGCATGAGAAATCACTCCTGGATTCCCCCTCGCCTTGCAAGAAACAGGATGAGCTGAGAGACAGCCTTGTTGTTTAGTCTTGAAGCTTTCTAGGGGAGAAAACTGAGCAGGAGAACAGACATTTCTGTTCCTCCTCATGTTCTTTGGCCCAAGAGGTCACTGAAGCCCATGGTTGGGCAGGTCCATGTTCACCCACTTAGGGTGGATTTGTGACATCCCAGTGATTTGGGGATGTTCCCAGGAGCTCTGTGTCTGACACACAAAGGACACCCCATGGGTTGCACTGCTCTGCAGGATGCCTGGGCTCTGTCCCCTGGGGATGCACCCTCTGGGAAACAAGGACTCTGGTACAGCTTCTGCCTCCTGCCTGGTGTCACAGGTTACCTGGTCCTTTGCAAGAGGAAGAAATACGTGTTCTGCAATGGAAAGGTACAGCTTGTTCTGTGCCAAGGACAGAGGGAAGGGAAGGAATGCTGAGTGCAGGCAGGAAGGGGATGAACTGTCCCCTGCAGAGACCTTCTCTGTCCTGCATCCATTTCACATGGCCACAGCTAATCTGAGAGGAGACTTCCATGACCCTGCCAGGGCTCCTGCCCTTGGTGGCATCTTCCTGCTTGCCTCTGTGCCAGTGCTGTCTGAGTTAATACAGGGGAAAATAACCTTGCAAGAAGTTCTTTGTGTTGGGCCGAATCAGCCCTGGGTGAGGGCTGTTTGCACGGCCAGAGCCAGTGCCTGGTGCAAGGGAAGGGGCTGGGGGAGGTGGGTCTGGCGCTGTCAGAATTAGAGGGGCTTAAATGACAAGAGGACTGAGCATGTGGGGTTGAGGAGAAAGGGGAAGCAATTAGTCCACAAATCCCTAGAATTAACTGACAGCAATCCACACAGTCCCTGACGTGAGTTCAGCTCCCATTGCCTGTTCTCATGCTGAATGACATGCACCTGGCTTGAAGGGAAATCTCTCCTTGGGTTATTGGTAAAGGTCAGGGTCCTGGGGGATGTTGGTGCTGGGTGTGCCCAGGAAAGCTGCCCCAGCTCTGGAGGTGTGGTTTGACCAGGATGAGCTGGGAACTGTTTGTCCTGACAATGCAAGTGGGCAGATCAGGGATTGGGCTCTGCTGATTTTGCTCAGAGGAACAGGAGGGAAGGAAGCAATTTCTGTAAATTTAGTAAGAAAGTCCTTAAATCTAATTGCTGGAAGTGGTTAGGGAAGATGACAGACTATAATCAGCTCTGTGACTCTTTTCCAGCTCATCAACAGTGCCAGGACTGCTCGGCTGGGCTCAGCACTGCCCTGGTGCAGCTTGTGAGACATGAGAGGAACTTTCACCTGCCCCCAGAGCAATCCCAGAACAATCCCAGAGCAATCCCAGAACAATCCCACCTGTGAGGAGCAGCACTGCACAGATCCAGCACAGCCAGTCAGTGTGTAAAGACCTCTGGATGGGGAGCAGTCAGGAAAGCCTGTTTGGATGGAGTGGCCAGATGTGAAAATTGATGATAAAACATCTTCAGAAGTTATTTATGCACAAACAGTCAAAGCAAATGGGAAAGTCGGGGCCAAAGTCAGGTTTAAACTGCAGTGACCAGCTTTCCTAATAATAGTGCCATGGCTTCCTGCTAATTGAAAATAAGAAAGAGCGAGACAGCTCTGAATGCCAGGAGGAGTGACAGCTGTTACACAGGGAAATTTCTCAGAGGGAGCTATAGGCAGAAAGGTCTCTTATTTCTGAGAAAATATCTTGGAAATGTAATGTCTCCCTGAGATTTCAGAGAATTTCTTCTGTGTCAGAGGCTGTTTCACTGATGGATCAGTGGGGGCCATGCTCCCTGACACCAGTCAGACACTTTGATGAGTCTTCTATGTATTGCTATCTCATGTACTAATAAGTAATTTTGTTGTAAATTCTCAGAAAGTTCATTTTTGCACCCAGAGAACAGTTACTCAGAGCATTACAGATTATTCTTTGTTCTCCAGGTGCCACCCAGCCATGAATGCCTGGGGAGAGGGGACGGTATTTCAGCCTAAGGGACTGAGTCACCAAGATAGAGCTGCTTGTGAGCTGACAGTGTAGGGCCACAGCACATGACTTAATGTGACGTAATGCAGCAGAACATGACACCTGAATGTTTTATCATGTGGGGTTTGAAGGCACTTAGCACAAGTCGGGCACAGGTTGGCCCCACTGGCACAGCCAGGGTGTCGCTGTTGGTGAGACTGAGCCCCACTGGGAGAGCCAAGGGCTTGCTCTCAGCACGGGGGAGCAAAGTCTGACACTGGGCTGGTGCTGCTGGAAGGAATTCTCTGCCTGAAAGCAACAGATTTAAACTCTGGTGGATTGTGGACTTCAAATTTCCTCTGGCTCACTTAACATCTTGTCCTCAATTCCTTCATGACAAGTCATCTGCTGTCCTGCTGTTGCTGAGAAGCAGAGCAGGAAGGGGCAGCTGTCCATCAGGTGAAGTCAGGAAAAGGCAGGAGCCTCTGGCAAGTAGAGACACCAGTGAGGTGCAGAGAAATGGGGGGTTTTCACAGTCCAGCCAGTGGCTCCTTGAATTTTCAGAGAAGAACAACACTGACCAGGGCAGAGACAGGCCCCTCCTTGACCAGCATCATTTGGATCCCTCAGGGCTGGACAGCCTGGCCTGTCCTGGGTGGGAGGTGTCTGACACCTGTCAAACCCCTGCTTCTATCTTTGGCAAATGATTTTGTCCTGGTTTGCAAAGGAGGCCCTGAACAAGCAGGAGACCCTTTGACAGGATGGGGGAATGGCTTCAAACTGAAAGAGAGCAGAGTTACATGAGATACTAGGAAGAAGTTCTTCCCTGTGAGAGTGGTGAGGCCCTGGCACAGGGAAGGCACAGAAAGGGTGGAATTACTGAGTGCCTTCTTTGCCTTGGTCTTTACTGCTGAGGTTGACCCTCAGGAGTCCCAGACCTCAGAGGTAAGGGAAAAGGCTGAACAAAGGAAGATTTCCCCTTGGGCACAAAGGGTTGGGTTACAGATTGGCTGGACAGACTAAACACCCACAAATCCATGGGCCCTGATGGAATGCACCACAGGTGTGAGGGAGCTGGCAGATGTTGTTGCTAAGCCAGTTTCCATTTGGAACAGCTGCCCAGGGAGGTTATGGAGTCTCACTCTCCGGAGACATTCCAAACCCACCTGGATATCCCTGTGTAACCTGCTCTAGGTGACATTGCCTTGGCAGGGCGGTTGGACTAAATGATCCCTGGAGGTCCCTTCCAACCTAAACAATTCCCTGATGCTGTGATTCTGTTTCCCAGAGAAGCTGTGGCTGCCCCATCCCTGGAAGTGTCCAAGGCCAGGTTGAAGCAACCAGTAATACCAAAGGTCTGACCCCTGTTCTCCTCTGCATGGACTTTGGTATCCTGTTTGCCCCGTGGGAGCAGGACACAGAGCAAAGGTCCAGGTCCTCCCTGTGCTGCAGGCTGGGCAGGTTGGGTGGGTGTGGGGGCAGGGGGGACAGAGCCCACCCAGAGAGGATCAGCCTTCATGGACTGCTCTGGTGAAATGTCTAACAAGGACTTGAACTTCATGCAGTGCAACGGAACATCTCCAAGTACTCATGTGTGGCTCAGGCAGAGACTGCTGTGAAGAAATTTTTGCCCCTTAGGGCCAGGATCCCATTAAGATGGAATTCAAGGAGTTTCATCTTGATGCTTGTAACAAACACAGGCAAATGTGGCAATTCCTCTACATGGGAATGAAACCCCTTGGAACTGGCGGAGTTAAAGAATGAGGTTGTGTATGGACAGAGAACCCAGAGAGGACTCACCCAGACCCTCCCAAGGCCAGAGCAGTTCTGGTCCAGGCTCTAATGAGGGCTGGACGGCCCCTTGCTCAACAAGAAACCTGCAATTTTGGATACAAAGCAACACCTGGTGTGGCGCAAGTTAAGAAGCTGAGTGAAGTCTGTGGTCATAGTAAGTGTGAATGGGCTGAGCCACAGGGAAGTGGTTTAAAGCTTGTGCATGAGAGATCCTGGCTGGGATGAGGTGACCCCAGGCTGCAGGGCACAGTGTCGGTGTTACTGACAGGGCAGGAGAGAGAGAAAGCCCTTGGGAACTAGATGAGAGTCTGGGCAGGTGTGAAATCTCCATCCCAAGGATGGTCACACTGCACCTGGGTGACATTCTGCAGTGGTCTGGCTGGGTTCATGGCTGAGGTGGGGCAGTCAGGCAGGAGCTGGCATGGCACAGCTGGTGTGGTTCCTCTGCTTCCTCCCAGCCCTGTCTGTCCTGTGAGAAGCTTTGCTGGAACAGGCAGCGTGTGGAGCTGCCCTGGGGTGCTCCTCTGAGAGGGAGCCCTGTGTGTCTCTGAACTTTGTTATCAGCTCTGGTGAGAAATGTTCGGGCTGGCCTTTCTGTGGTGACGCCCTGCAGCCTGACCCCAGGTACAGGACTCCAGTGAGACAGGGAGAATTGCTGTGGACTATAGGACTTCTTCGGTCCTATAAGGTGTTGGTCTCAGGGATTTCCTTATCACTCTTACAACTACCTCACAAGAGGTTGTAGCAAGGGAAGGGTCACCCTCTTCTCCCAGACAACTAGTGACAACAGGACATAGCCTCAAGATGCTCCAGGGGAGGTTCAGGTTTGACATCAGGAAGAATTTCTTCACTGGAATATGTAGTTGTCAGACATTCCTGATGACAGAATCACAGAATATTCTGAGTTGGAAGGGACCCACAAGGATCATCGAGTCCAACTCTTAACACTGTCTCCCTGGGGGGAATCAAACCCAGGTCTCCCGCACGCCAGGTGGGGACACTTACCACTGTACTAAAGTGGATTTTGGATGGTGCTGCTCAGGGAGGTGTTGGGGTCACCGTCCCTAAAGATGTTCAAGAACTCCCTGGATGTAGCACTCAGTGCTCTGGTTTAGTTGACAAAGTGGGATCAATCAAACTTGATGAACTCAGAGGTCTTTTCCAACCTAAGTGATTCTGTGATTCTGTCTCCCATCTGTGCCACTGGCCCTTTGCAGCCTGTCCTGGGAATGTGGCTCTGGCAGGAGCTGTGGCTGCATCCCAGCTGGGAGGCATTTGGCTGGTAATTCAATGGAGGGGGTATGCAAACAGCACTGGGGCACTTGGAGCCTGCACGTTCTCAGGCACAGCCAGAGAGAGGTGGCTGGGAGGTTCCAGTGGGGGCCACATCCTGGGCCCCTCCCCCTGTCCCTGCACATGTAGCAGTGGCTACTCAAGGCTGTGAAAGCAGAGCAGCAGCCCCTGATGCCCCCACACCTGTACATCCCAACCAACAGGTCTACATGGAGGCCAAACAGGACAGAAGACTCCAGTTTGCGGGATGAAAGTGGTACTTTCTTCCTTTCTTCTCCACCCAATTTTCAGGGCTGAAATGACTTTTCACAGTCATGGACATTTCTCTCCAAGCTGCAGAGGAACCAATGGGTGTCACCTGCCCGGGTCAGATCCAGCTGTCCCTGGGCCAGGAGGTTGGTTGATGTTTAAGGACATGTCCTACTTTATGTCTTCCAGTCGTGGCTGTGTGTTGCCCTAAGGACAGGACACCAGCTCTGTGCTCGGACAGATGTGGCCCAAAGCTGAATGACTCCCTGCATGACTCCTCTGTGACATGAAGCCAAAGTGCAAAGGATCTGTCCTCAGGAGCAGTGGATGGGTTAAGCAATGTCCTGCTGTGACCTTGGGGCCTGTCATGGACTGACTTGGACAAGAAAGAGATGGAGGAGAAGTGGATTCCCACATGTCCTAGTTGTGCAGCAACCTGTTTCCTCAGTGAGACAGTGAGGATGCTTCTTCTGAAGGGCTCATAAAACCAGTGGTGGTATCAGACACCCACTCCTCTTGGATGCCATCAGATGCCACACAGAGAGGAAAGGCCAGGGGTTCCAGGCAGGCTGTTCTGGGTGGTGTGCCGTGCTCCAGGTGGCAGCCACCCTCCTGCTCTAGACACTTGAGTCTTAGGAGACAGTCCCCAGGAGAGGTTTCAGGAAGACTCACGAGACTCACACACAGATCCTCATACCCAGGTTAGTACTTTCCCAAAACTGAATTATCATCATTCCCATTTCTGAGGGACAGAGAACCTGAGACATGCACAGGGTTTGTCCTGCAGTAATGCCGCAGAAAGTGGTGTCAGCCTGGTCTGTGCTGCTTGGCAGAGCTTCTGGTGTCCCCCCTCCCCACCTTTGCTGCACAGTGTGATGGGACTGAGGCTGTTGTGCTCCCCCTCCTGCTCCCACTGCTGAGTCCAGTGGTGGGGCTTCATCCCCTGCTGTCTTGAGGGGCTCAATCCTTGAGTGGTTTAGATAAAAGGTGCAGAGGGATCTTGGAGCTGTTCTGGGGCCAGCCCTGTGCAGCTGATGGTGAGCAGGGGCCGCAGATGCTGCTGCGTGTTGGGAGTGGGGTGCCAGCCTGAGCAAATGCAGAGCAGGAGGAGAGGGAGCCAGGAGTCAGCAGGATTTATCTTGTCTGTCTCCCAGTAGGGCAGGGTGCAGGAGGGAGTGGTCACATTTCTACTGTGCTGGGCATATTCTCCTTTTTCCCTGACAGAAATGAAGATGTATTTATCACTACTGGTTCTGTGCTGTGCAGGCTTCAGGAGGCCCAGAACTGCGTGAGATGAACACCCCGACTGCTTTATCTCTCAAAGTTGTCCTCAGCAATGTGGCAGTTCCAGTGGTGGCAGCAGAATGGGGGATCACAAGGCTGCTGGGGGGTCCTTGGGGATCTTGCTGTGGGAAGTGTGTTGCCAGGATGGGAACACGTGTGTTCCCAGCCGCACCAGCACACTCAGGAGCACTTGTGGCAGTCTTGAAGCTGCTTTCCAGAACCCTCCTGGGGTGATGTGAAGGGGCTGGGGGCAGCTGTTGTCCTGCCCAAGGGGAGGGCACAGCATGAAAGGCTGAGGGTATACTCTGCAACCCCATCAGAGACTGCTGGAAGAAAATGGTGGGACCTTGACAGGAGGACACAGAGACTCCTGAAAATTGTCCCTCAAATGATTGTCCCTCAAAATTGATGTATCTCAAAACAGTTGGGCTGTTTTTCTTCTGTTTCCCTCAAGCCAGTTGGTGCTTGTGCATTAGATGTGATAAGACAGAAGGAGATTTCCAAGCCCTCTGCAGTGGCATAATCCATGGGAAAACACTCAGGAGGCATATCCAGGTGATTTCATGATGGCAAGTGCTGAAGTGAAGAGGGAATGCAGAGCCTGGCCAGGCTCTCCTGGGGTGCTGGGTCAGGCAGCTGCTGTTCCCTGCTTTCCAAGGCTGGGTTCAGCTCATTGCTCCTCACCATCCTAGTGTGGAGCTCCTGCACACTCATCCCAAGGGCATGTCCTGCCTTGGTAGCTCACTTCCAGGGAAGGCAGGGAGTGGCTTTCTGCAAGTCATTTTTCCTATCTGTGTTTGGGAGGGCAGGACTGGGCACATTCACACAGATCACACCTTGTTCTGGGAATGGCCAAGTGCCTCCTGTCCAGTTGGACCTGTCCCTTTGGCACACCCTGAGGGAGGATCTGCAGGGGAAAATGGTCAATCTGACACCCGTGGGCTCTTGTTCCTGGGTCACACAACCCATCATTCAGATGGAGGAAGCAGCTGCCTCCCACACAGCAGAGATAATGGACATCCAGTGCTCAGAGCACTGTTTGAAATGCTAATTAAGACCCAGATCTGCAGGTCCAGCTTCCTGGAAGAGGGCTGGGATTACTGCAGAAGAAAAGATGCTCCTTTCTCCCTGTGCTCCCCTCCAGGCCTGGAGCCAACTGGCTCCAAGAGGTACAGACCCATCGTGGCAGCTGATATAAAGTGGCAGCTTTATACCTTTCCTCCAGACAAAGGCAGCATCATAATCCAGACAACGGGAAGGGAGCAGGGAACTCCAGTGAAGGGATGTGGATGGGACATGTCGTGGTGTGACTCAGTTTTGCCAGGTAAGTCCCTGCTCTGTCCCTGTAAGCATTCCTGTGAAACTGTGGGCGCTGGGTGAAGCACACCGGGTGTGACTCAAAGCAGTCAGCTCCATCTGCATATTTTTGCATAAGATCAGATCTTCTTTGCAATATCTTGTGTGACTGAAGGTCCCAGCTTCCCTGGGAATTACTGGCCCCAAAGGCTCAGCTCTGCTGATCTCAAGGAGGATCTTGCTCTCCTGAGCTGCTTGAGGCCATTTTTGGGACACAGTGCTGTAAGCAGGGGTTGAGGTGGGTGGGGAATGCCTGACTCCCAGGAATGGGTGGCAGACCATCAAGGTCACAGGCTGGCCTGGGATGCGCAGAGTGGCTCTGTCATTGCCTGAGTGTGAGTTCACATCTGAGCTATGGAAACACAGGGACAATTAGCTGAAAATATACCATGGAAATCAAGGAAACCTATAATTAAAGGTTAAAAGTTGTAATTAATGCTGCCTATATGAGGATCTCACCTTCTTATGGAATCCAGACATTCCCCGCCGCTCCCTGTTTCCATGGGGTGCCCAGGGAGGGCAGTGGTGGCTGTGGGCAGGGGGGCAGGGAAGGGACAGCAACAAGAACACACCCACTGTGGCTCAGCAGAGCTGCTCAGGCATGTGTAAGGATGTAAACAATAAATAACTTGTTTGTATATTTGTTCTAACAGTTCTGATTTCATCTGGTCCTGCTAAGTCATGGGTAGGTGGGAGTGGGGGATGTGTGCTGGGCTCTGCCTGGACACGGGTGACAAGAACAGGGGAGCCACCTACCCCTGAAGCACAGCCCTGGAATATGTGCCAGGAGGTACAGCTGGGATGGGTAAATGGCATCCAGAGGAGCCAAGTGATCTCTTTCCTTTTGGGAGCTGGTGTGAGGGGTCTGGCCAAGGGAACACTCTGAGGAGCAGCTGCAGGAAGGAGCTGTGCTTTGGTACCACCTTCCTGATGCAGCTTCTTGATGTGTCTGTGTTGCTTTGCATTTGACCTGTGAAGTGCTGGGAAGGAGGGAAGCTCTGACAGGGTGCTGAGGACAAGATCAGACTTTAACCCAGTCGCTCAGAAATCAACATTAACCCAGGTTGTAAAACTGTACCGACAAATGGGGGTAAATAGAACTATCTCAAGCTGGGAAAACGAGGTCTGTGAGAGGAATGTGGCTCGTGCTCACCCAACAAGCAGAGGACAATGCCTTCTCCACCCTCTGCAGGACTCAGGCATCCTGGTTACCAGCTCTGCATTGCAATCACAGGGTGCCCTTCGCTCCCATAATGTGCAGAGAACTGGAACAAAGGAAGAGAGATTGACTGAGGACACAGACATGGAGCCAGAATCCTCATCTTTAAATGGGAAAAAAGCTCTGAGTTTTTCTAGGAATGTACTGAAATTACACTGAGATGAACTGTCCCCAGTAAAATTTATGCAGGTTGATTTTTGGAGCCATTAAACTCCATGCTCCTTGTCCTCACTGCTGGTGCCCAGCAGCAGTGTGCTCCGTGTGAACCCAGTGTGCTGGTGCCTTTTCTTCTCCTCTTAAGGTGGAAAGGGGCCACATAAGGCAGATTTCCAGCTCAGGGTAATGAATGGGACTTCGACAGGGAGGCTCTTTGCACATGGATGTGAGACCTGGAGAAAGATCAGATCTGTCTCACTCAGGGATTGTCCTCTGCCAGGTGACTCATTTGATTCCTTTTCAGCTGGTTTCACTGGAACTCACAGAGCTAAAGACAAGGGCACAAACTTGCTGCTTCAACAGTAGCCAAACCCTCCTTGCCAAGAACTCCTTCAGCACCAGACTCGGAACAGTTTCTTTTCCTTGCCTGTTGGCTATGTTTCCCAGAAGCTGCTATTTCAGGGCTGCTGCCTGTACAAAATTAGCTCTTGAGAACATGTATTCAGCTGTGCTTCAAGCAGCCCCACTGGTGTCTGTGCAGCTGCAGAGCTTTGCCTGTGTGTGAGCTGGCTGCAGCAGGAGTTGGGTTAATGTGTCCCTTGGTGCACCACTGGGATTTTTGTCAAGTTCCTGCTGTTCTGATTAAATGAAGCTCCTCCTGGGATCATTCAGCTGTTTGATCAGAGCAGAGATGTTAGCTGCTCTATCTTGAGAAGTTTTTCTCTCACTCAATCTACTGAATGCTTTTCAAAAGTTCACAGGACCTGGGTTTACCAACAACCAGTTCCAGTGCTGTCCTGCTCTTCTCCTCCCAGTGCCTTTCTGTCTTTGCTTTCAATATTTCCTGCTCTTCCTGCACTGCCCACCCCGACACCTCCCTTGCTGTCCAGGCTGCAGGCAGGGCACTCGTGTTCAGTCCTTGGGCCCTGGGGGTGGGACTGTGGGGTGGGACTGTGGGGAACAGTGGGGGTTGTGATCAGGACTATGTCACCCTGGGAGAAGGAGTTGTGGCTTTTGGGTGCACAGGGATGTGGGTCACTGAGAAAATATCCAGCACAGCCTGAAAGCACCGACCATTTCCTTGGTCTCTGGTGGGTACCCTGTGTGTGATCACCTTCTCCACGTGATATGTGAGGAGCTCTGGCAGAGCCAGGGGTGACTCACAGTGGTGCTGTGTAGTCCTGCCAGCTCTGAGGTGACCTGGCGGTGACACCATGTGCTGGCACCTCTGCAGACCCAACAAGGAGCAGATCCAGTCCCCTGCACAAAGACGGGTCAGTGCACCATGGCCTTGAGCAGAATGTGTGGAATGGGGTGGTCAGCAGCCATCCTGCATCCCACTGTGGATGGTGGGCTGGGCAGTGCTGGGTTAGTGGTTGGACTCCAGGATCATAGAGGGCTTTTCCAACCTCCATGATTCTGTGACTCTGTCTGTGTCTCTCACCACCAGGTTCTCTCTGAATAAGTCCTGGCTGAAACCTCCAGAGCATTGCAGGACAGGTGGGTGCTGGGATTCAGATCAAGTCCTTGATCTTCTCCACATGGTTGTTGCTTCTGAGTGACACCCTGAGGAAGTGCAGCCAAGAAGAAGAGCAGGGAGCCAGCCAGTGATACAGACACAAGGAAAGGACTCTGCTGTGGTATAAAAGAACATTTGTATTCATGTATCTCCTGTGGCTAGTGGAGGTTTTTATCATGAAGGAGTAAGAGACAAACACAATAACCTGCTCCTTTACAAAGCAAGCAAACACACACACACAGGGCCTCACCAGTTCTCAAGGGACAAATAAAATGAACCATCTGATGCTCATTCAGCGCACAACCCATAGGGCAGAGAAGCCATGGCTATGTCAGCAGGGGCTTGGAGAGAGAGGTGGTTGTGGAGGTGTTGTACCCTAGCCAGGACACCTCTGATTGATCCACATGTACCGGACCAGAGACTGCAGGGACACATTCTGGAGCCAGCCCTGCCAGGGTTGGCAAATGTCCCTGGGCTTGGTTCACAGGGTCACAGGTTATTCTGAGTTGGAAGGGACCCACAGGATCATCAAGTCCAACTCCCAAGCGAACGCCCAACCAGGGATCAGACCCACAACCCTGGAACCACGGGCACCACGCTCCATCCATCCAAGCCTCCCACCATCCAGACCATGTCACTGAGCTCCTCATCCAGTCTGACCTTAAACACCTCCAGGGATGGCGACTCCACCCCCTCCCTGGGCAGACCATTCCAATGAGAGACCACTCTCTCTGTGAAAAACCTCTTCCTAACATCCAATCTGCCCTGCTTTAGGTCAAAGTGTTGGAGCAGATGAATCCTATTACCGAACCCAGGGTCCCTAAGGATACCACTACAGCCATTTGGGGCTAAGCAGGGAGCTCTTGGACGCTGACTTTGCCAATGTGAGCACTGCCCCGAGCCCGGAGTGCCCTCAGACAGGGGAAGATCAGAGCTCCTGGGCGACTTGCAGCCTAAAGCTCCTCTGCTCAGGTTGACACACCTACAGCTCCTGCCAATGGAGGGGTCAAGGCCAATATCCCACAGACACAGCCGAGTGCATTCCCTGAGGTTCTGCCTGGCATTTCTGGACCTGCTGCTGGACTGGAGGGCCTCAGCAAGGCCCCAGGAGGAGCTGTCTGTGCTGGGGAACATGGAGACACTCTCCATCTCCCCTCCAGACTCCAGCCACCAGCAGGTATAATGTGCCAGGGACTGAGGACCTGAGGGTGCCTATGAGAAGATGCTCAGATGTCTGTAAATCCTTCTTTGTTTACAGTGAGATGAAGGTCACTGCTCCATGGCTCAGTTTCTAACATTCACTGTAGTCCCTTTTCATGGGGTGGGGCTGTCAAATCCTTCTCCAAAAGTGCCCTTCTTGAAGAGGAGACATTTGTAGGAGCTTTTTTGATGCTGTGGCTGTCATTAAGGCTGCAGGTTCTCCAGATCTCAGCAGGCCTTGAAGGCTGGAGAGTAATTATAACCAGAAGCACTTGGGAACGGGCAGTTAACCAGAGGGAACCAGGCCCTTCTCAACATTGCAGTGCAGGTCTAGAGATGATGCACATAAGTTGGAAAATTGATTTTCAGAATGGATATGAGGAACAACGTCTACACCATGAGCACAGTCAGCTGATGGAACTGATTGCTTAGAGGTTTTGCAGTCTCCACCCTTAGACTGGGTAAAGTTGTGACAACCTCATCTGATCTCAGAGCTGACTGTGCTTTGAGCACGAGGTTGGACTAGAATCCTCCAGAGGTTCCTTCTGACCTGAATTCCTCTATAATTCTGTGAGCAGAATGGGACCAGCTCCTCAGGGATCTGTGCCAGAAGGATGTGGGGTCTGGGGATGGATCTCCTGACACAGCTCTACAGAGGAGCTTCAGAATGAGCCAAGATGCAACAGGCCAGTAGAGAATGGAGGGGTGTGCATGGGCAGGGGGGTGCGGGGATCCCTAGTGCCCTGCTCCCCTCTGGGACAGTGACTGAGCAGGCCTGAGGGCTGGAGGCCCCCATTGCTCCGTGCTCCTTTTTGACCCTGTACGTACTTTTATCTTCAGTGCCTCCTTTGGGGAATAAGCCCACATTGTATCCAGGAACACTGATGGCTTTGCACACCTTCACAAGATGCCCATTTCTTGCCCAGATGTCTTTGTGTCTTATGTGGGAGAACCTAAAGGCACCAAGAAGCCAGAGGGAAATGGATGCTGCAACAATTGCAGTGTTGGAAACACTCCCTTTTGTTGCACTCAGGAATTCCAGGTGCATTTGGTGATGCTGTGGGTTTGTCTGCTGTCTGTTCCCAGGAAAATACCATCTGATTTGTTAAATGGGAATTTGGACCAGAACGTTCAACACCAGAATAACCAGGATTTCTTTTTTTCCTGGCTGTGAAAAGGCACCCTTTTAAGAATCAATAAATTTGTATGTAGATTCCCAGCACATGAATAATTCATGGCTTTAAGAAAGGGGAAACACTATAGTGGTTTGATTATGCAGTTGGTTTAAATAAGCAAAATTAGTTGTTAATGAGATCCCTATGCATATTTAGGAAAGCTGAATAATTTATTAAGTGCCAATAGAAGTGAGGCTGGAGGAGGGAGGAGAAAGCCGTTTGAGATTGATACCGTTCCTGTGCCTGGGGGAGAAGCGGGCACAAATTAACCCCTTTTTGAATAAAGACGACTAATGCACAGGCTGCCATGAAACGGCTCTGCAGAGCACCGGGTGACGTCCTTGCCCTGAGTGCAGAGGCAGCCACTTGTACAATAGGCTGTGAATTAAGAGTAATCATTAAGATGGCATCCCAAATGTCAGGGCAGTTCAGGGCCCTGCAGCCCAGAAACATCCATTTCATTCCAGGCTGTAATGAATCGTCAGTCAGACAAAGACAGGTACACTTTTCAAGGCTAAATCAAAAATGCTGGATCGAAGAGGGACTTTGCCAAGTAACGAGGGCAAAAAACAGAAAAGGATTCCATCGAGGAGGGACTTTGCCAAGCAAGGAGGGCAAAAAACAGAAAAGGATTCCACCTAACTTTTTGTCACAAGTTTTCCCAGGATTTTCTCCTAACAAGGGTTAATTGTTTCCCTTACTGAAGCTCTTCCACGTTAGTAGCATCTGTGCTCATCCTGATCCTTTGTCTCCCATGCCCAGGTGCTCTGGGGAAGACATTCCTCTGTGGTGGGAGCTGCAGGCAAACTGCATCCTGCTTCCCTTGGGTGTGCAGGCAGAGCAGAGAGGGTGGCTGGTGATTTTGGGAGGGTCACATGAAGTAAAGGTTTTGCACATGCAAACCCTTGCAAGTGTCCCCTGTGTGGGCCACTGATGCCCTTCCATGGTGGAGCAACAGCTGTGCTCTCACCTAGTGACATCCACAGATGTGCAGACTTGGGATGTGCCTGAGCCTTGGGATGTGCTGAGGAGGAGCCCCAGCATTGCTGTCAAATGGAATCACAGAATTATGGAATGGTTTGGGTTGGAAAAGACCTCTGAGATCATTGAGTCCATCCATCCCCCAAGCCCACCACTAAACCATAGTCAACAAGCGTCTACACAGCTTTTAAATCCTTCTGTGATTCCAGGGATGGTGGTGAGAAGGGAGTCTGAAAAGCAGAAGGGAGTTGGCAGTCCTGTGCTGAGACATCTGACACTGGCAGAAGCCCTCGGAAAGCAGATGTGGAGCTCTGTGTATTTGGTCTGCAGTACTGTTATATTTGATTTTTTCCTGTCCTCGAGTTTGCCTTTATGTACCAAAGAAATGGTAGAGGAACAGAGCCAGCTTGGAGGACATTTGTCTAGCCTTGGTTTTCTTAAAATGGGAATTTGAGCTTTGAATCTTGGCCCCATCATATCTGACAATGCAGGTAAGTGGCATCAGCTTTGCATGGGGTCCCATCTCCTCCAGGCTTGTTTGGGTGAAGCCCACCAGGGACTAGTCACCCCACCTGCATTTATCCTTCAGGAAGGAGCTGTATGGGACTCCATTTTGCTCTGTGGAGTAGCTGCCAGTCCTGTGGGCTCTCTGTTGTGGACCATCCCTGCCAGCTTTGCTGTCCCCCACCAGGCAGTGGCAGTGCTCACGCCTGCCATGCTGAGCTTGCAGAAGGATCAGGGAGGTGCTCAGAGTGAGGAGCATGGTGGGTTCACCATGTGATAAACAGTATGTTGAGAATTATGAATTTACAACTTGAAAGCAGAATTAATAAAATTATGACAGTGTAACCTAGTTTGAAATGACTTGTTTCAAATGAAGGCGAAGTTTTATCTCTTCTAGGGGGAGGGGGATGTAAGCTTCTTTCTCTCCAAACTTGTTGAGATGGGTTCAGAGATTGCAGATAAACAGCCATTGACTCACCAATGGCCCCACCCCAAAGCCATCAGGCCTGGGTGGCCCTGCCTTTTGTCTTTTAGATGGCATTTCCAACTACCAGACTCCTGGGCTGAGAAACAAATCAGTTTATTTTTAGAGGGAAAACATNTGTGACCCTTTTTCTGTATTATTCTGTGTAAAGTGTATTTTGTATTTTTTCATTCCAACTTTGTGTAGTATTTGTATGTATTCCTGTGTTACCTCGTCAAAGACCTATTGTAAAATGAAGTGAGCATGTGCAGACATAACCAAGCCGGAGTCACTTCGCCTCCTGGAATGCAACTCTGACCAATCAAACTATTCCATTCCTAAGGGATAACATTCACCACTCAAGATAGAACACTAGAGGTTAAAAAGGCCAAGCCAACCTCAGCCAAACTGAGTTCTGGGCATTGGATGCCAGGCTCCCAGCGCTGTAAACCTTGCTGTATTGTCTCAATATTTTTGAAAATATTAATTTTAATATTTTCAATAAACCAATTAAATTTAATTGGCTCATGTCGTTTATAACAACCATCTGGGTGGAAATCATCCTGAGTGCTGGTCATGATGGGCAGCCCATGTGGGACTGCTTCTGGCAAGAGAGGTCTCAGGAGTCTTTGCCATGTGCCAAGCAGAGAGGAAGGAGAGAAGTGAGCTGTGAGTGCCGGGTCATGGCTGAGGCTGTGCAGCAGCTGCTCCTCAGTGGGTTTGGCAGAGCCATGGACCTTGCCCTGGGAGCGGGCACAGGGAGCTCCCCAGGACTGCTGTCTCCTGTGGGAGTTTGTTTTGTGACCTTTGGTCACATCAAGAGGTCTCTCCCCTCTGCAGGATTTGTTGACTTGAGCATCAGTTGTCACCTGCACAGGAGCTGCTCTGCACGTGCCCACAGCTTTGCCAGAGCCAGTTCCTGGGCTCTGGAGCTCCAAGCCACCCTGGGCCGGAACAGATGCCCCACAGGGGACTTTAGAATGGTCACAGCAGAAGGGGGACAGGTGCTGCACTTGCTTGTCTCCCGGAAGATCAGATGCAGCTTCATCTTCCAGGTGGTCCCAGTGGCCCCAGAACTGTCTGGGGTCCTGTTTGGTTGGACATGGACATGCTGCTCGAAGGTAACAGGTGCCTTCAGCCCTGGGAAGGCTCGTAGGAAGGAGGGCAGTCAGTTTGCACTTGTGATAGGAAAGGAAACTGTTTTCTCAGGGAGGTGGCATTGGACTGAGGGCTAAATTGATTTCCATAAATATTTGAGCAAGGCTGAATTATTTATGACCCTCTGGTGACACAATAGAAGGAACCGATGGAATCGTCTGTGAATTTTCCAGATGATTTAGTTTAAAAATGCTGCTCGTTATTATTTATGTGGGTCAGATCCCCCTTTGCTCCTGGCTGGGCCTTGCACATGAGTTACATAAACACAGAGTCAATATACAAATCTCTCCCTTTATCCATCTTAATCTGCCAGTCAGTAAGTGAGCAGCAGCCTTGGTGTTTGATTCCCCAGGAGGACTGTAATCAGAAACCTTTGTCATTCAAATGGTGCAGAATAAAAGGAAGGAAGAAAGAAGGAAAGAAGAAAGAAAAAAGTAACTAAGAAGAAAAAGGAGGAAAGAAGAAAGAAAAGTAAGAAGGAAATTAGAAAAAAAAAGGAAGGAAATTAGGAAATTGAGAAAAAGAAAGAAAAAAGAAAAAAAGAAGAAAAAGAAAGAGGAAAAAAAAAAGGAAAAGGAAGTGCAGGGCTAGCAAAATGTTGGAAATTGTCCTGAGTCTGCTGAGTCAGAAGAGGATTTTGGATGTGGACTTAGGTAGGGTTCACCAAGGTCTTCAAATTCCATGTGGGCTGAGTAGGGCTGTCAGTCCCCTAGCAGCGGTGAGAGAGGGTGGAAGGTGTCTCTGGATCTGTGTACAAGGAGGTGAAGCGGATTTGTACTAATTAAATGGATTTGAACACTTAACTAGCAATTGAAATGGACTTCATTTACCTTAGATTGGTTCACATTAACTTTTTTGTTCACTCAAGCTGATGAGAAGCACTTGTGAGAGCCTTAAGTGATTTCCTCTTCACAAGAAGAATAGTGTGTATTAACTTGAGTGGGAGGGATGTATGAGAGACATGTCAAGCTTTGGCTTTCCCAGAGCCATGCAAAGCAAACCCTGTGCTATAAACCAAACTCCATTTCCACCCGGGAAAATCCAGTCCTTCAGCTCCCCCAGATTTGCCTTCGGTGGGAGTATGTGGAAGGGCCCATTTCTTTTTGCTGGTCTGCGAAGAGCAAAAGTTCAGGAAGGCAAAAGAATCACAGAAAGAATTGGTTTGGGAGGGACCTCTGGAGGTTTCTAGTCCAACCTCCTGCTCTGTGCAGGGCTGGCTTAAAATGCACAACACGTTTCTCAGGGCCAATCCATTAAAATTTTGGAATTTTCAGGAGATTCCACCCCATCCCCTGTGTGCCTCTCCCCGTGTCAAAACATTCACTTTAGAATAGCTGAGTACCTGTCAAAGGTCATGTCTGATGTTTAGTCCCCAAAACTGGGAGACATCCCCTCCTTCTTCAGTGCCACAGACAAGTCCTGAACTGTTCCCTGCGTGGAGCAGAGCTGCTCTGGAGCAGCTGAGCCTGGTCTCTTGTCCTTGTTTGTCTTCCCCGGTGCTTTGTGGCACTTTGGTCTCACCACATGCATCATGTGCATTCATGCAAAGCAGTCTCTCCCTTCCTTCAGCCTCTTGGTCCTGATGTTTGTGCTGACCTGGGGGAAGCGCAGCACCTGATGCCTTTAGCTTTTGGTCAGAGAGTGGCTTTGGTGAGGTTTTAGCAGGGCTGTTTCTCAGGGATCCCCTCAGCCACAGCCACACTGTTCTCTCTGCATTTTGATGTTTCTCAGTGCAGAGATGGGGTCACACCCTGATCCAAACCCTGTTCTTGAACACAGGAGACATACACAGACTTCAGGCAGGATCCTGGGGGTGTGGGAGGCTGAACTGGGCAGTGAAAGGAAGGATTTTGCTGAAACATCGGCCCTGGAGAAGAGTGCACTTGCCCTCTGGGCAGGTAAGGGAGTGTGGCAAACCTGTGGGCTCTCACAAGGAGACCTTTTCCACTACCTCAGAGCTTCATATTAACTCCTGGCTCCACTTCTGATGAATGCCACAAGGACAAAGAGTGAGATTTCAGTTCCCTGGATTTGCCTTTGGATGCAAAAACATCTCTGCAGAGGGACACAACAGAGAAAACTGGGGTCAGTTCTTGCTCGAGGGGAGTTTTCAGAAGAGGTGGGATGAGCAGCACACCCTGGGCTGGACGCTGCTCCCCAGCTGGCAATTCCCCTGTTGCTGTGGCTCTGGCTGGGTGCTGGCTGTGGGAATGGCCCAGTTGTGTGTGCTGTGTAAGCAGAGGCAGAAGGGCTGTTTTCACCTCCTGTCCTTGAATGGCCACCTCCTGCCTGGCTGTTCATTAGCCAGGTTAAACACAGCAGGGCCACGCTGCTTCAGAGCGATTCTCTGTACCCAAGACTGGACTGTGACTTGTGTGGGGTTGGGCTGGAGGCAGCCCCACACCTCCCAACCTCACCTGCAGTGACGCCTGTCCCCATCTCACACCATCATTTCACAACAAAATCAGAGCTGTTTCCTCTGCTATGATGATGAACTCTGTGGGGCCTTTTGTGCCCTGTGACATGGTTGTCCTGGCTCAGATCTGTTCAGGTACTGATCAGCCCTCAAACCTGTTCTCCCCTGTGCACAATCCTGAAAATCCCTGGAGGCACAGCCAGAGCAGGTGTACAGGGGAGCAGGACATGGACAGGAGTCACCAAAGGTGTCACCTGAGATAGCTGTGGGGTCAGGGATGGCTGCAGAGGTCAGACAGACCAGCTCTGGGGTCAGATGGGGTAGGAACAAGTGAACCTATGCAAACCTGGGCCCAGGAGGTGGGGGGAGTGATGCTGGGGGTCTGCTTGGCAGATACTCCAGGGCTGTCCAGGCTCCATAGCCCAAGCTGACCGTGTGGTCTGGGGGTCTCATTGCAGCTGCTCCATGTGGGGCTTCTCCCAACAGCAACACGGACCTGCTGCAGTCAGTGAGGGACAGAGGGGACTGTGCCCCATGGCCTGGCATTGCTCTGGGGTGATCTTGCTGCTCCTTTCCTTTGCTCACCCTTACGAGGCAGCTGTGTCTCCAGCCCTTCTCATCCCTCTGGCAATGCCAAAGACCAGGGCAGCAGGGAGGACACAGTGTGAAATGTGGTGCCATTTCTCTGGTGGCAGGACAAGGTGTTGGCAGTCACTGCCAGGATGTTGCAGTCCTGCTGGTGGAGGAGGAACAGGGTCAAGGTGGGTTTGTGATGCAGTGAGGCAGGGTCCCAACCCATGCTGTCCATCCAGCACTGGTTTGGAAAACCTGTGGAATGCTGGAAGGAACCCACAAGGATGATCAAGTCCTTCTGTTCCTGGAAAGACACCCAACAATCCCGCTCTCCCTGAGAGCGTTGTCCAAACCCTCCTGGAGCTCTGGCAGCCTTGGGAATGTCACCAAACCCTGGGGAGCCTGGGCACTGCCCAACCACCTCTGCTGGCTCCTGATGGACTTGGTGCTCCAGAGAAGGGATGGGTGAACACCTCGCTGCTGTGCCGCCCACCTGGCCATGCCAGAGGCATGTGTGGCCTCATGCCCAGCCTGCCCAGGGCTGCTCAGCTGATGCCACGAGTGGAGCTCCTTTGCCCTTAGAGGACCCAGAGGGTGCTGAGCTCCCCAGGGCCTGCACTGCTTTGTGAGCTACAAATGCCCAGGATGCAGGGCAAGAAGATTCCACCTTCCAACATGCACCTAAAGCCTGTTCCTTTGAAACCATCACAACTGAGAATTCAAGGAAATCACAAATGTTTGGGGTTTTCCTCATCCACCCAGTGCACAGAGACTTCCTCACCATCTCCTCTGGATGCAAATCGGGGCAGATCTCTTTCTGGGCGGTGCTTGTGTCATCCAGAGACATCTGTGCTCCCAGGAAATGTGAGCTGCAGCTTCTCCCTTTGTGGCAGTGTGGGCAGGGCTGTCCCGTCCAGATCCCTTCTGCTCCCTGCCCTTCCCGCCTGGGAGGGTCCCAGGGTCAGCCAGGCTCTTTTCCTAGAGGCAATTAAGCAGTGGGGTTGTATGGAGGTGGTGAGCTGCCTGCTGTTCATCCCCTTTGTTTTCCGGGAGCTGCTTTTGAGAAGGAAACAGGTGGATCTGAGGGGATCCCAGCCTGGTGAAAAGTCGCATCGCACAGACAGCCCCGCTCCAAAGTCCGGCACTGCTCCTCCACCACCGCCCTGGGCATGTCTCCCTGCGGGAAGGGCACCAAGGATCTGCCTGGTCCCTTTTTCTCTCCCGCCTCAAAAGCTGTTGCGGGGTCCGGGAGCTGGGAAGGGACCACGGGCTGCCGAGCCTTTGGCTCTGGCTGGCAATGGACGTCTGTCAGTGTCACATGAGCCGTCTGGAGACAGATGGCATTTTACTGCCTGGCTGGAAATCGCCCCTTTCTTTTCTTTCCTCTCCTTCCCTTTCTTTTTCTTTTTTTTTTTTTTTTTTTGAGTGCCGTTTTTGAGCTTAAAAGAAACTGAGAGGGAGTCTGAGAGCAAGGAGAAAGGCTGCTTGCCTTTTGAACTGTTATCTGATGCTGGCAGAGATGATCTCAGTGTGGCTTGGGTGTCTGAGCCTGCCTGGCCAGTCCTACAGCCCCTGCAGGGACCATGAGTGGGGCTGCTGGGGCTGAGGAATGGGGGGTGCAAGGGGAGGCAGGGGGGGGTTGCCCTGGGTGGGAGGGGGCT